>CM056049.1:262810453-263058524 GCA_029574335.1 Rana kukunoris
ATTAATCTTTTTGTCAATCCCAGACTGGGTCCGTGTCTCCCCCTCCCCCGCTGAATTGACCTGCTCAGTGATGAGGTCCAAAATCTCCCTCCTCCTGGCCGGGGTGGTGTTGGCACTGTCTGGGCCGTGGAGGAAACGCCCATAATCGCTAATGGCCTGGGCAAGAATTCTTTTTTCCCCCCACAGTAAAATTGAGTTTTCGCTTTCTCTCTGTCATATTTCCAAAAAAACTCACTCCCAGTCAACAAAAATCAGTCACAAAAACGAGCACAACCAATCAAGCAAGAACACACAAAGAGAAAACTAACACCCAAAAAATCACACAAGCACTCAGCAAAAAACAGTCACAAAAACAAACAGCAAAAAATCAGCAAGAAAACAAACGAACAGAAATATATCAAACAAACAGTCTCTCAAACACTTATCAAAAAACACTTTCAAAGATCTACTAACAAACACTTGATCACACAGAACACTAATCTGACAACTACAAAACACAACGCAACGAACAACAGGACAAAAGCACTTGGTTAAATGGGAAGGGACAAAGGGATGTACTTTTGCAATGCAAGTGCGTTTGTGTCTGTCTATTTATGCTGTCTGCGTAGTCCTTAGTCCATTTCCAATTTCACTGATTGCGCCGCTCCCGAGTTGTGAGCATGCACACAGCGGAGCTGACCATGGTCTCCTTCAAGCACGCATGCGCGAGCCGGCCGGCCCTTCATTTGCATGGGGTCACGGCTCATTTCAATGTAACCCGCCCACGTCCTTCCCAATTTGTCTTACTCCGCCTTACGCCTCTGAAATAACGTTACGCATGCGCAATTTTCTGCGCAAAAGCTATGAGAATAGGGTGATTACGCGGCTACATTGCGCAAGTCTAACGTAAAGGCGGTGCGCTACGCCGGTCCAATGATGCGCAGATGTACCTGAATCTGGGCCACAGTGTCTGTCCCTGGATACTCCAGGGTCTCTTATTTTGTTTTATTTTTCACAAAATGTATTGAATGAATGAATGAATGAAAAACTTGTATAGCGCAACACATGCAAATTTAATCGCCTCTGGGCGCTTGTTGTTCCTTTCTCTTTTGAAATCAAAAGAGATGAGTCTTGATCTTTCTCCTGAATGCGAGGTGGTTCTCCTCCAACCGAATACTGGTCGGTAAAGCGTTCCATAGTCTGGGACCTTGGAGCGCGAATCTTCTTTCTCCTTTGGACTTAAAGTTGGCTTTCGGAATCTGGAGCAGATTTTGATTGGTGGATCGCAGAACGCGATTGGGATTGTGAGCTTTTGTTTTTTCACATAGATAATGGGGGGCATTCCCATGAATACATCTATGCGTTAGGCAGAGAGTTTTAAAAAACAATTCTGTCTTTTACTGGCAACCAGTGAAGGGATCTCAGAGAAGGTGAGATTGATTCCCATGGTTTTTTTCCAGTCACAAGTCTAGCGGCCGTATTTTGCACGACTTGAAGACGAGCGATTTGGTACTTGGGGAGTCCGAGGTAAAGAGCATTTGCATAGTCTAATCTAGAATTCACAATTGCTCCCACCACGACTGGTACGTCTTCTTTGGGGATGAAAGGAGTAAGTCTGCGTAGTAGGCGTAGCAGATGGTGAGATCCGCTGACTACAGACCCTATTTGTGCATCCATTGTCATGTAGGAGTCAAAGATGACCCCAAGACTTTTGACTTTGGTGCTAGGGGTGATGATTTTGCCCAAAATGGGCGGGGGTATCCAAGTTGTCCCCGGGTGATTCGTGCGCTTGGCGTGAAACAGTAGAAGTTCTGTTTTTGCTCCGTTGAGTTTTAGGTAACTCTTTGTCATCCAGTTCTCTATCAAAGAGAGGCATGTCTCTAGATTGAGGTGATGATCCTTTTTATTGCATATGCGGAAATACAGTTGCGTATCGTCTGCATATGAGTGATAAAGCAGTTTTTGGCTGCTAATTATTTCAAAAAGGGGACGAAGATAGATGTTGAATAACACCGGCGACAGAGGCGATCCTTGGGGGACTCCGCACGATACTGTGCGTTTCTCGGAAGTGAAAGATCCCAACTTCACAGTTTGCGATCGGTTTTCCAAAAAAGAGGAGAACCAAGATAAGTCGCTTTCTGCGACTCTGGCTACTTCGACTAGTCGAGTCAGTAATAGCTTATGGTCTACAGTATCGAAGGCTGCGCTTAGGTCCAACAGGACCAGGAGACAGGATTCGCCTTCGTCTGCGGCCTCGAGGGCGTCGTCCCATATTTTGAGCAGTGCTGTTTCCGTCCCGTGTCCAGGACGGAAGCCAGATTGGTATGGATCTAGTAGGTTGTGGGTATCTAGATGCTGTTGCAGCTGTTGTACCACTACTTTCTCCATTACCTTTGAGAGGACATTTAGGCCTGTTATGGGACGGCGGTGAGTTGGGTCCTTGGGGTCAAGGGTATGTTTTTTCAGAATGGGTTGAATTATGCCCTCTTTCAACTGGGAGGGCACTATGCCTTCCTTGAAGGATTGATTTATAAGCTGCGTGATCGGAGGTGCCAGGATGTCGGCGCATTCCTTCAGCAGTTTAGTGGGGATGATATAATTTGGCGCTGTGCCGTTACGCAAAGAATCAATGATAATCTTTGTGGCCTGTATAGTAATGGGTTCCAGGGTGAACTTACCTGATTGTGGCGAAATATTGATGGTGCTGTGTGAAAGATTACGGGAGGGATTGGGGGGGGTTTGGTTCTGCTGAATGCTTTCCCGGATTGCCTCAATTTTATTAATGAAGTAATCCGACAATTCATCGCAAAATTCTTGGGTGTCAGAGTTGGGGGCTTCTAGACATCTTGGATTCATGGTCTGATTGACCAATCTAAAGAGCTCGCGGGGGCGATTTAGGGCGCTGTTGATAGCCTCGGAAAAATAATTTTTCTTGGCTTTGAAAATTTCTTTGTGGTATTTCCTGGTTGATGCCTTGTAGATGGAGAGGTTCGCCTCTGAAGAGCTTCTCTTCCAGGCGGCTTCCGCCCTTCTACGCTCTTGTTTTAATAACGCCAATTGGTTGTTGAACCAGCTGGAGGTATTTTTTCGGATGCAGGTTTTATGTTTCGGCGCTATTAAGTCAGCTGACTGTAATAGGGCTGTGTTTATGGCATCCAGTGTTTCTACAGCCGTTTGGTTCGGCTGAATTGTTTTTATTTTATTCCTTAATGTGGTTTTGAAGAGTTCCGAATGGAGCTTCTTCTGACATCTAGTCCAGTGTGTTGTCACTGGTTTTGATGTTTTTGTTAAGGGAGGGAAATCGGAAATAATGAATTTAATTGCATGGTGGTCTGTCCATGGCAATAGTTCCTTTTCCAAGATTTTTATTTCCAGATTTTGCCTGAAAATAAGATCGAGGGTGTGACCTGAAGTATGTGTGGGCCCACATACTAATTGCTGTAGCCCTAATCCTCCTAGATGTTCAATGCAGGCGTCGGCAATGGGGTCTTGTGATGAATTGGCCCAAAGATTAAAATCCCCGAGCAGCAAAAGGTGTTTGCTGTTAAGGGTATAGGTAGAGATGAAGTCCGTCAATGATAGTAAAAGCTGCGATTTTGGGCCGGGTGGTCTATAGCAGAGCAAAATCTGTACGGTCTCCTGGGAGTTTATTTAACCTTTTTTTGTGCTCCTGACTGTCATTAACAGACAGTCACTTTAAGCGCTACACATTTCCCACCTAGGATGTATAAGTACCCAAGGGTTACATTTGGTCACGTGACCCACATTTTGTAGCAACAAATTCTTTTTTTCTAAATTGTAAATTTTTTACATTTTCTGCCAAGCTATGGCTTCAAATGAATGTATTGTCCTGGTGGTCAAGATTATACATTTTTTATTTTTTTTAACACTACGTCATAACTTATACATTTATTTTTTATTTATTTTTTACTCCATTTTATTTAGTAATATGTTGGCAGGTTGAAATTGGTAGTTTATTGGTCTTCACTTTTTACTACTGTTCAGTTTTTCTTGCCTTTTTGAAATGTTAGGTAAGTCAGGAGATCTTGGAGCTCCTCAATACTAGCACAGCCAAAGAGCAATCCATTGTGGAAAAGTTCCGCTCCCGTGGAAGAGCTCAGGTCCAGGAGTTCTGTGACTATGGGACAAAAGAAGAGTGCACAAGAGCGTCTGGAGCAGACACTCCTTGTCGGAAACTACATTTCAGGTAAGGAATTATTGATAAAAAAGATGTGGTGTCATTTTATAAAATGGTCATATTTAGGAAGGTGAAGAGAAACATCACCCTTTTAAAAAGAAAAAAAAATTGGTCACCAGAAACAAATACTGCTGTAGCTTACTTTTAAAAATGCGATTACTAGTCCCTGGAGTCCAGCCTTGTTTTCCCGCAGCTGACACAGAGATTGTGCAGCACAGAGAGGCTGGCCACGTTGCCTCATGGGATGTGTGAACAGTCCCAAGAGTCTGTTGGTGGGGAGCAGGTTGAGTGATGTAGTTCTCACTTAGATGAGAAATGCGGGAGTTATTCCTGTCAAAAAAAAAAGGTACCTGCTCCCCATAAGAAATGTTAGGGGTGGGGAAGAATATTTAATGACACTATTACTTTTTAGTGAGTAAAGGTACACTTTAAGTGTATTTTGACAGATTCAATAATATGACAGGATAACCCTGTATACTTTCTGCGCATTGATATAGTATTGGACTTTTGACTTTGCCAGCAGTATTTATTTTTAATAATACTTGCCTGACTCCAGAAGTTCTGAATGCCTGCTCTATCCACCACTCCCTGTTTCATTTAGGCGGCGTCACCGCCACGTCACCGCACCAGGAAGTAAAACACTTCCGCGCATGCGCCGAATCCATTCGGCAGCGGCGCGGCGGCGGTGGGGGCCGACATGTCTGCTGGTAAGTGTACTAACCAGCAGACATGTCGGGCGGACAGATTCCCACCGGATAGATTTCAAAGCATGCTTTGAAATCTGTCGGGTGGAGAAATCTGTCCGCTAGCCCATACACACGAGCGGAGATGTCTGCTGAAACGGTCCATCGGACCGTTTTCAGCGGACATATCCCCTTGTGTGTACGCGGCCTTACAGGCTGCCAAGTCATTACAGTGATCATATAGATTTCTATAGTGTGACCATATAGATTTCTATAGTGACCATATCGTTTTATATATAGAATAGTAACTATATAGTGATGTGAAATAATTCTGAGTGAACAAAATAGTAGCGCTAAGTTCAGTGAATGAACAATTTTAAATGAGTATATAAATAAATCGCCCTGTGAAGGAGTGTATCATACAGATACTAAATTTATATATATATATATATATAATCTCTGAAACACTTAAATACAAATGTTCAAAACGTTCATCCAATGGTCAAAAGTAAGTAGTAACAAGCCAAGTCCATATGTGATTACATTTCAAGTGATTAAACTTTAAAGTTTCCACTTAGTCTTCTTGAAAAATATTGCTTAAAACCTTCCACCTTACCATAAGTGCTCAGTGACTCCACACCCTAAGGAATTGCGCTTACCAATAGAACATGCCCCGCACTCACATGCTTGGCAAAACAGCAAAGTCTCCCAAGGCATTAAACGATTTCACCAGTGTTCCAATAACTCAATATTGCTCCACATGTAAAAATAAAATGTCTCCAATAGTAAAGTATATCAAAACTATTTATTAAAAACGGCACAAGAGGCCTTCACACATTGCACTCACATCTATTAAAACAAACGGAGGCACTTCAACAGTAAACTTGGCAGTGGGCTCCAAAACCAGAGACAAACTTGTGGAAAAACCTTGTTGTGTTATGGTTAAATTTGTGTCTGCCCAGACCATAAGTCTCAAACCCCCCCCCCCCCACTCTGTTCGTTCTCCTCTACACTGCACACACAGTGGTCCGTAGTCCGAACGTAATGGAATGCCATGTAACCATTCCCAGACCAGTTTAGTCTCTCAGGACTTCTTCAATGGGTTCAATGGGATTGGTTCCACAGTCTAATACCCGCCCCTATATACCCGTCCGAACAAGGCCGCAGACAGAAATCACACTTGTTGTTCTGGATTGAAACAAGTACACATTATTGAAAGATATGCTTTGTTTATATTTTATGTCAGAAGTTTACAATTATTTATACAATTTGGAAAGTATACCAAATACAAGGCAGTAATATACACCCCCCCCCCAAATAACAATGGGGGGGACTGTAATCTGAGGTTGTTACATGGCTATAAGTGATAAAATAGTCTAGTGTCATTATTCTGTATGCTTGATTTATCTTCAAGTGCATCCCTACGTGCACTTTTTTGTTTTATCCAGCTGGATTTGCTCAGTGCAACTTCTAACATCCAAGTGCAAGGTAGATATGACACCAACATGTCAGAAGAAATTCGAAGACAGAATCACAGGATCACCCACCTCCTAAAAAAAAAATATTGTAAATGCAATCAGATGCAGTTAATCACCTTCTCAGTGGCACACAATGTCATCTGACATAACTGTGATCAGTTGTGGTCATTTTGATAAACTCGGCATGAAAAGAGCTTTCCTGTAGCAGTTCCATCCCTGATAGTGCTACTGAAGCAAGCAAGGCACTGTCATAAGTTCTCAGTGAAGTCTGTTATTAAGAAGTGGAACGTATTTGGTACCGACCCTCCCTGGATCAAAACGTCACTCCAAACTTGATGAAAGAGCCAGGAGGAAACTGGTCAGAGAATACAAAGCAGTTGCAGGAGTTTGACAGAGTGGTCAATGTGTGTATGTGACGACAATATCACAAATTCTCCACAAATGTGGCTTGTATGGGAGGGTTGCAAGAAAAAAAGCCACTTCTCAAGAAAGGCCATTTGCAGTCACGACTGAAGTCTGACAAATCCTTGAAGATTCTGAGGCCCAATGGAAAAGGGTGTTCTGGTCAGATGAGACTTAAATTTAATTATACCAAACAATATATCTGGCTGACATCCAATACAGCTCACCATCCAAATAACACCATTCCCACAGTAAAGCATGGAGGTACTAACTTCCTGTTATGGGGGTATTTCTCTGCAGCAGAGTCTGGAGCGTTTGTAAGGATAGAAGGAAAAATGGATGGGGCAAAATACCATCAAATTCTTGAGGAAAATCTGCTGCCCTCTACCAGAAAGTTTAGTTTTCAATGGGAAGAAGGTTTACCTTCCAACATGACAGTGACCAAACATCCACAGCAAAAATTACCACACAGTGGTTGAAGGAGAAAAAGGCGAATTTCTTTGTATGGTTTAGTCAGCGCCCAGACTTCAACCCCACTGAAAATCTGTGGAATAACTTGAAGACTGCAGTCCACAAATGATCAACATCCAATTTAACTGAACTTGAGCAGTTCTGGAAATAAAAAAAGTGGGCAAATATTAGGTTAGTAAAGACATATCCCAACAGACTAAAGGAGGTAATTGAAGCAAAATGTGGTTTAATGAAAAATACTGATATAAGGAGAGTGATTCCCCCCCCCCCTTTTTTTTGTGGTGTTATATCTTTTATTTGGATGTTATAAGTTGCACTGACTACAGCTGGATAAAACAAAAACTGTGTGTCTGTCTTCATTTCAGGCTGCAAGGCAACAACGTGATTATTTTAAAGGGGAATGATTTATTTTCTATACCCGCTGTATAGGAGTATAGTCAGATGGGTATTTAATATTCAGCCAGTAATCAATGAGTAACATCTCTTCCAGAAATAATCTGTTTTATATCTTTGCATAGAACTTATGATCTGTGTTTACTGTATCACTTTTACAATAAACCTAAACTAGTAAATTGCTGCTATTTCTTTTAGTTCTGGTTTTCATAGATGGTATGGTATATGATTTGTCATTAAACAGATATTAACCTGTGTATAATGTATAAGATATTTAAATTGTGTATCATACTGTCTGTACAGTTTCACCATGTCCCTGCTAAACAGACGATGACATCAAAATGATTTGTTCCATTTTATAAAGAGAAGTAGACACTTGGACTTTAAGAATGCTCTTGAATCCTTGCTTTCTATTCTGCAAACACTTTTTTTTTTTTTTTTACAGACGCATCATTAACCCACATACTGATGAATCTCTCGGTGACTGCTCTTTCCTGAACACTTGTTTCCATATGGACACTTGTAAATATGTTCATTATGAAATTGATGCATGGGTGGAGCCTGGAGGAACTGCAGTCGGGATCGAGTCTGCTCCATGTCAAGATATGCCTCTAGTCAAGGGTGTAGGAGACCCAAGTGTGGGGCGTCTCTTCCCCTCACAGGTAACCAATTTTTTTTTTTTTTTTACTGTTATTTTTATTATTTTTCGTGATGTTTTATGTATTGTATTCTTCCACATAGGAAGTTTATTATTGAGTGAGTTTCATGATTTCAGTGGGATTAAAAACTGCATGTAGTTAATTTCTAATACTGACAAAATATTCAAGAGAAATAGAAAAGAGCGCATGCATCTGGTGCAATATGTATTGGTATAAATATAGTAGAATGCCCACCTACATTTTAGAAGGTAATAGGCAGCATTGAAACACAGCATGGGTCTCTATGCAAGAAGGAACGCTGACTGGGCCAGTGATCCTGTGAATGAACAAGTTCTTAATTATTTAGTTGGGGAATCTCCAGCTGACACCTGAAGGTGCCAGTTCCCTAACAACCAGGAGGAATCTGTTGCATTTAGCGGTGGTAATACCAACGCTAAATGTTTTGCTCTTTAGCCTAGGTTCACATTGGAGCGATTTGTCATGCTATTTGAGAGATCAAATCGCATGACAAGTCGCAGCCTTTTGGAGGCAATGACACTGTTTCAATCAGTGTGACTGATTTTACAGTGCTGCACCGATTTGCAAAAGTAGTTTCTGCTCTACTTTTGCTGATTTCGGGTGCGACTTCAATAGACACCTGTGCATTAAGCCACACAAATGTCTATCAAGTAGCACCTGAAATTGTGCTGACCTTGCTATTTAGAAATCTCGCTACTTCAAGTGAACTAGGGCAATTTCAATGTGAACCAGGGCTTACTGTAGGAGCGGCAAGGATGTGGAATTCCCTTCCACAGGCGGTGGTCCCGCGGGGGGCATCGATTAGTTTCAAGAAACTATTAGATAAGCACCTGAACAACCACAACTATCAGGGATATACAAGGTAATACTGATATATAATCACACACATAGTCCCGAAGATATAGCCAGCCGGAGGGAGGTATGTGGTGGGGGTTTGCGGGGGAAGGACGGATGGTTGCTAGAAAGAAAAACAACTCGCTGCCGCCCGTATGCTAATACTGTGTCCGCTCTGCTCACACACAGCCCTGCCTCCTCCCAACCCCACGCTGTGATAGACAAAACACATCTCAGCATTAGAACGGCATTCTGTTTATCACAGCGTGGTTAGGAGCGGCGGGGCTGTGTGCGAGCAGAGCGGAGACAGTTTCAGTGTGTGTTTTACCTCTCTGCAGCCACTAGTCATGTCGGCAATTTTAAAGCTGTTTCGGCATGTTTTTGGCTGATATGTATCGGCCACCGATATATGATCGGTGCATCCCTATGTTTTATTCTTTGGAGGGATGTGGAGTTAGTCAAAAATTACAGAAAATGTATATTTATTTTATTTAAAATCCACTGCTCTGTTAATGGAGGCATACTATGTACTTAGGAATTCCGAGTTCCTAACTAGCCTTTTTTGTCTGCTGATTCTTTTTTTTTTTTTTTTTTTTTTTAAATGGACACAGTGCTAATTTATTAATGCAAGCCCTGAATCGGCTCTGCCCTGAGAAAATAAGAAAAAAAAGCAAGTTCTACATCTAAACATGTTTTGACACGAAAGTGGTTGAGCATTTTTATATTTAAATCTGCTAGTATGGTCTAAAGGCTAAATGCACCTTTAAAAAAAAAAGGGGGGGGGGGGACGTGATTGTGCAGGGGAAAAAAATGTGCATTATTTTTTTCTCACAGGAGCCTGCAAAGCATTGCACTCGTGATCAGCGAATTTGGGGCTCCTGCAGACTCTTCCTTCAGCTCTGTACAGGTTGCCAGTTGGAGAAAGTGTCAATATATAGTACACATTCACTGATTATCACACTTGTATTCCATTGTGAACTACAAGTTCATCTGTTTAGGTGGAATACAGTACTTTGTAGTTTATAGATTCAAAGATCTCAGAGGGGTGTGGCTGTTTCTTAGCAACATATTACATGTTATCCTCTAAATATGGGTGTAACATGCTGCTAACGTTGCGGTTATCCTTTTAATAGCTGTATTAGTTTCTTTACCA
Organism: Rana kukunoris; assembly: GCA_029574335.1. Classification (NCBI taxonomy): domain Eukaryota; kingdom Metazoa; phylum Chordata; class Amphibia; order Anura; family Ranidae; genus Rana; species Rana kukunoris. The sequence goes on from CM056049.1 coordinate 262,820,722, forward strand.
AGTGTAATTTTTGGGTCATTTGTTAATCAGTGGATCCGGTGTGACATCCGATACCTGGACGTGAGCATTTTGGGCAAGTTCTCTGTGGTAATGGCTGACCCACCATGGGATATTCATATGGAACTGCCATATGGGACCTTGACGGATGATGAGATGAGAAAATTGCAGATTCCAGTGCTGCAGGATGATGGATTCCTGTTCCTCTGGGTAACTGGAAGGTAAAACCATATTTTTTTTTTCTCTAAGCACGAAGTGACCTCTTTATTAAGAACTAAGATAGAAACATAGAAAAGTGAAGGCAGAAAAAGATTGAGTAGTCCATAGTCAGATTTTTTTTTTTTCCTGTTCACCCCTCTTAGTTTATGTTAAGCAAAGGCCATTTGATTTTCACAGCAGTGACTTCTTTTTTTATTTTATTTATTAATGCTGATAATTTTATAAAAATGAACAAGCTCATATATAAACAATAAAAAGCAGGAGTTCATATCGTAGCATTGGTACAAGCATAGTAAGTACAGTAAAAGAGCAACACTCATGCAGTGTGCTTTAAATCTCTCAGTGCACTGTAATAATTGCATATATACGATTAAACAAATGAAGAGTATATAAGATCATCAAATCATTTACCATCTTCCAAGTTTTTGTCGTTGAAATTGTATATTATGTTTTTTTTTTTTTTTTATAAAAAGGATGTAGCAATATTGGGAATGGCCTTCCTTATGTATACCATACAATTTTTTTCTAAATCACTAACATGAATAAAAGAACAGAACAATGGCACATGTATTTATTTACCTGTCATATGACCCATGCCCAAACAATAAGTGTATAAAATCTTTAGTTGTCAAGGTAGGAAACAATGAGGTTTATTTACTAAAGGCAAATCCCCTGTGCACTTGGAAGTGCAGTCGCTGTAGATCAGGGGTGTCAAACTCAATTTCATCGTGGGCCACATCAGCATTATGGTTGCCCTCAAAAGGGCTGGTTGTATCTGTAAGATTAGATGTCCAACGCATCCCCTCCCCTTACATTAGATGTCAAGAGCCCCCTTCCACCATCATAAGTTGAGTCTCCCCTCTCCCTTGCATCACAGTGCACCCCCCTTTCCTTATGCTGCTGCAGGGAAGAAGTTGGATGCATTGCTTGAAAGCAGAAAGTAAGGGTCTGGAGGATGACTGGAGAGGTGCGAGGGCCGCGTGAATTGGCCTGGAGGGCCGCATTCGGCCCGCGGGCCTTGTGTTTGCCACCTCTGCTGTAGATCTTGCAGTACACAGTGTATTTTCCTTTAGTGAATCAATCCCAATCCCAATGAGTCTAGCGAAGTAATCTGTTGAGAATCAATTATGTTGGGGCTAAACCAGGAATTTATAACCAGGCATCCCAAATTTTTGAAAATTTGTTAGGACAACCTCTATTCATTGTGTACTAATTTCTCGCTTAAGAGATAATTATTAATCGGTTGCTTCCACATATCAAAAGTAGGTGAGGGGGCTATAAAATATTATTTTTTTGTACCATTTTTACATTAAGTTTGCATTAAGTGACAAAAAAGATGGTATTGGTGGTATTTAATGGCCTCCATAAAGGTGAACCAGATTCTTATTACACAATCTTTAGTGATTCTCATAGACCAGGGGTAGGCAACCTCGGCCCTCCAGCTGTGGTGAAACTACAAGTCCCATGAGACATTGCAAGACCCAGACAATCACAGAGATGACTCAGAGGCAGAGGCATGATGGGACTTGTAGTTTCACCACAGCTGGAGGGCCGAGGTTGCCTAACCCTGTCATAGACCATTATCCAAGCTTATAGTATTACAGATAGGGTTCTACTCTTTTTGTCAAGGCACATGTTTACTGATTAGCTCAGATTTTTCCATTTGAAATCCTGTAAGCATCTTTAGCAAAACACTGTTATATTGTATTGATACTAGCTATAAAAAGTTATCCTGGCAAGCTACCTATATTTATTTTGTATGAATACATTTCAATTTTTTTTCATTTTATAGAGCTATGGAACTGGGTCGAGAATGCTTGAAGCTGTGGGGGTGAGTGTATGTATGATACTGTCAGTTTTTCCACTTGTGACTGATGCTCTTTTCTAACCGGGGTTATCATTGGATGACGTCTCTACAGATACGAGAGAGTGGATGAGATAATCTGGGTGAAAACAAACCAGTTACAAAGAATTATTCGAACTGGTCGCACTGGACATTGGCTTAATCATGGCAAAGAGCACTGCTTGGTAATTGTTTTGTTAACTGATGACATTGATGTATTCTTTTCATAGTAGCATGAACTTATTTTTTTTTAATCTGTTTAATTACATTCAGATACACTCATATAAGTATCATCTTTTTTTTTTAAACTAGAATAAAAAGTAAATTGCGGGAAACGTTCTTCTTTTCCCAATGTGCAGCTTCAAATATCTTTAGCATAGGCATTTTTTTTTCTTTAAAAAGAATAATATTCACAGATATGACATTTCCGTTGCAAATCAATCTGTTGATCAATTTGTACAGATTTAATTGTTTTTCCCAAATGTATTTCCTAGGGTGTGTGAATCCTGTTTTTGCCAGTCTAAAGTTACAGATGGTGTCTGGCTCGTTTTGGGGCATTTTTAACTATTAATACTATATATTAGTTAAACCTATTAACAAAATATTGTAATGGTTCATTGCATCCTATTTTGGGAACATCCTAATTAACTCTTATTTCAGAGAGAGACAGAGCATTATTCTGTCTGTTGCAGCTTCAAATGGGAACTCTGTACCTTTTATTTTCACTTACACACCGGCCCCTCTCAATGGCTTTCTTCACTGGATACAAGCTCTGCACTCATAAATCATCCCCAGCTGAAACTAATTATTAAATCTTGTATTTTATACTGTATCCCCTATTTTGATCAAAACTACAAGAAACGATCTTTTTCTCACCCAGGAATTCTGATCTCCCAGCTAGGAACTATTGCTGGGCAATGCATTATGTAAATGCATAGGCTGTCCATTGCCATACAATTGTACTGGCTGGAGAGGGTAGTGAAAGATGGGGAGCATATAATAAGGTACATGCAGACCAGGGGGGTGGGGAGGATGCTCCCAGTTCAACTCTTCTTTTTTTTAAAAGGTGAACTAACTCTTTAAGACAGTATTTTAGGGGCTTTAGGGAGATGTACCTACTGGGATGAGCACTTCTGATGTTTCTTCTCTTTTCATTTCAGGTTGGTGTGAAAGGAAATCCACAAGGGTTTAACAGGGGTCTTGACTGCGACGTTATTGTGGCTGAGGTACAGCGTTTTCTTCTATTGTATAGACATATCAAGATGCCCATAGACATCAGACTCCATAGTAAACATTATAAACAGGAAAGCAGGGACATGAGCAGATATCCCATCCGATCACCATTTTCTGACTACTTTCTGGTGAAGGTTTCTGCTCTTTTCCCATAACCAAGTGCAAGTTTTTTTTTTTAGTGATTAAATGTTTGAATACATTTTTTTTTTTTTTTTAAGGAGTTGGCCATTGCCTTTCTCCTGATTGTCCCTGGCTTCAGTATGTCTTTTGGTGCACTCCTGTGACTTTGTATCAGCTAACAGCTGACGGCTGTCGGCTGACATCACCGAGCTTCTCCAGTCTCTGGGTGTCTCTTGACAATAACCCAGATTCCTAAGCCAACCGCTCCTGCCCAGCACTCCAGTGAGAAATGAAGGGTCAGAGTAGAGACAGGTGACTGACAGTGGACCCGAGAACTGAGCGATCAGTGGTCATGTGATGGCTCAGTTATCGGGTTTAGAGTCAGAGGGACAGCCATATAGGCGCGTGTGTGTGTGTGTTTTTTTTTTGTTTTGTCACACACTTCTCCTTTTAACCCCTTTTAGTATCAGACACTTTCATCCCCTTCCTGCCCAAGACTATTTTCAGCATCGGCGCTGTCACACTTCGAATGACAATTGCACGGTCATGCAACACTGTACCCAAACAACATTTTTATAAATAAAAAATTGAGACGGCTGTCTTTTGGTGGTATTTAATCGCCACTGAGTTTTTTTTTTTTTTACACTAAACAAATTAAAGGGGGGGGGGGGGAGTTTTGAATTTTATTTTTAAAGTTTTTCTGTTTATGAAATTTTTTGTAAATAGGTAATTTCTCCCCTTTACTGATGTGCACTAATGAGACGGTATTAATAGTCAGCACTGATGAGCAACCTTTATGGGCACTAATAGATAGCACTCAAAAGAAGCCACTGACAGACATCACTGATGAGGAGGCACCGATGGGCAGTGCTGATGAGCCACTGATGGACACTTAAAGGCAGCACTGGTGGGCTACACTGCTGGGCAGTGCAGAACTGTCACTTGCTAGTTAGGCTGTGATTGGCACACTGCTGATCACATGTTAAAGAGCATATGTCAAAGGCTTTTTACCATCGATTGCCACGCTGCATGTCCCCAGGGGGCACGCGCAGCATGTTCTGAAGGAGGTTGTATGACGTTCAGTCAGAGCGGGGATGTGGTTTAAGACATTGACCATGCAGATTAGGAAACTCAGAAGTAAGTACTGAAGCCAGACATCCCGGGACGTAGTATTTAGAGGCACGTTAAACAATATCGACCCCTAATGCCTCCTAGGGGTAACAAGTTTGCTTTAATTGATGCAAATAAATCTTGGCATATTTGATTTAACGAGAATTGTATTTTAAATCCTTATAGGTTCGTTCTACAAGCCACAAACCTGATGAAATTTATGGTATGATTGAGCGTCTCTCACCTGGAACACGCAAGATTGAGCTCTTTGGACGACCCCATAATGTGCAGCCAAATTGGTTAGTACAAACTTTCACAAATCAGCACACTGTAATGGCTGGCATGCTTTTCATTATCTCCAGTTTATCTTGTTTTCTATGAGTTACTATCTCCAAAGCTACTTGATCATTACTTTAGTGTAACACGGTTCCATTGAGCTCTCTACTTTTTGCTTTTGACTGCCTGATTTTTTGTGTAACTGAGGCCTACAGTTGACCCCAGTTCATTTCCTATGGTGGTTTTGAGAACAACTACTCTATCCTCTGAGGAAACAAGCGTCTGTAATCTAGGACCCGATACTCCTGTAGTTGAGTGTTTTTTTTTTTTTTTTTTTCATCTGGGTCTTCCTCAGGTCAGTCAGGGGAAAAAGTCCCCTACCCTGTTTTAGGTACTTCCACTCATGACTTTTTGACCACAACTCGGTCTGTCTGACCCTCAAAAGACCTTAAATCAGGTTGGGCCACTGGTTCCTGTTAGCATCTCCAACTCGGAGTACCATAAGTATTATTTTTTTTTTCTGAGGCACCACAGTCTCTTGCCATCACCTCGGAATTACAGATGGTCACATCAGGCCTTATTGATGCCATGCATTCTACTCTGCCTTTAGAGGATCACCCCCTTTAGCTTTGTGGACTGGTCCAAATCATTTGGTGGAAGGAGCGATTATCATACAGAGAGCCCTCAGCGTCTTAGTGGGCTTAATTCACAAAGGGTTAGCTTACTCTTTAAATCTGAGATAAAGTACCTTTTTAGATTTTTTTTTTTTAACTATTTTTTATTAAATTTTTTGTGGGAAAAAAAACACTACTAAAATAAAGCATGAGTTATTTCATAAAACGGTGAGGTATTTTACTAATGCGATATTCAGTGGCATAGATACAGTGTAGAAGGATTAGAATCCCCATCAGTTTTTTATCAGAGGTTAAATGGTTTAAACTGTAGAAATATGCCAACTCGCTAAATGAGCGAGTATTAAAAAATATTACTGGAATACCAGTCAAAGGACACGGTTTGCTAGGACACGGTTTGCTAGGACACGGTTTGCTAGGACACGGTTTGCTAGGACACGGTTTGCTAGGACACGGTTTGCTAGGACACGGTTTGCTAGGACACGGTTTGCCCTAACAAGGGATTAAAGGTGCAGAGGTTGAGCTTCTTGCATTGTATGTTAGTGAGGACAGACATTGATCAGGTTTTGGTTAAAAAAAGCCTTGCAGTCAGCCATAACTCCTCCTGAGGAACCTCTAAAAGGCAGGATTTTTTTTTTTTTATAGGCATGCTGTATCAAATTTGACTGCAAAAGTGGGAAAATGCTTTAAAGTTTTCTTCAAAAACATTTCAGGATAAAATGCTATACTCTAAATTAAAGCCTTTTTGTTTGTACTACTGACAAATATAATGGTATAAGATTTAATGTATTGCATGTAGATTTACTGACCACTGGCTTTTTTTTTTTAGGATAACATTAGGAAACCAGTTGGATGGGATCCATTTACTAGATCCAGATGTTGTGGCTCGATTTAAGCAACAGTATCCAGATGGAGTGATCTCAAAACCAAAGGCTCCGATGAACTGCTCTTACTACATGAATGAGCAAAATAATTTGGATCAGAAATGCATGGGAATTTGAGGTCTATGCAGTCCCAATTAAAAAGGACTTTATCACTTTTTGTAAAAAGACTTGTTTTACAATTGTAAATACAAAGTTATGGCATTGTACCAAAGAATTGGTAGTGCTGTATTCTAAATTAAACGTTCTAAGAAGCATTCAAGGAACACTGTGTACCTGCTAATGGTATATGTTTTTCATCTAGGTATAGGCGTATTGTACTAGCCTGCGTTCTGGAAACAACATCTTGTGTGTGTGGTTTATAACTGAAGTGGCCCAATTTTACCTTCTATAGTGTCCTTTTTTTTTTTCCCCTAGATTGCTGGAGAAAGTAGTCGCCAATCTATTGATGCCATTTCCTTTGTCCTATAAAAGTGTAGTTACCTGAGCATTTAAGTCCATTATCCTTTTTGTTAAATTTTTAACATTTCAAAATCAATGTCATTAGTTGCTGGCTTCTCTTTTTCCATGTGTTGGCCCACCAGTGACATTTGCATTTCAGCATGCACGATTCTCTATTGTGCATACACAAGATGGACTGCATGACATGATGCCCCTTGTCTTACACACACTGCATTCATCTGTTCAAAAGACCTCTTCACGATCCTTCAGAGGATGCATATGTGAGGCCTTGGCTATGTGAACAATATCTCAGAAGAACCAAGAAGGAAACACAAATATTTGGATAAAAGCATTGCTTGAATTTTTTGCTAGTGTCCTAGGAGGGTGGTTGCCTTTTCCTAAGCTCTGCTGAAAATAAAACTAAAATATTTTTTGCTAGACTTCCTTGCTTTGTTGAATTTTTTATTTTCTGACTTTGTTTCCTCACTGCACTGCAGTTTATGCTGGTCTCCATTTGAATAAAAAGAGAGAAAAATTGAGACTTTATATGAAGCACGCAAAAAAGTCTGATTTATTGGATGAAAAAGTAGTATATGAATTGAAAATCATGGGCTGCATATTAAAATATATTTCATATATAAAAATACATACACAAGGTAAATTGTCACATGATTGTAGACAGTATATAAAAGATAAACACGTGATACACATAATGGAAAAATAGATAAAACTCCTAATACAGCTCACGATGAATAGAAACATGGCAGCTATTTCGTGGAGGTTATATCCACTCTTCAGGAGCATGCATGTGACTTGCCTCTGTAATAAAGTAAAGTAATTGCTATGTGGTCTAACCATATAAAAAAAGTAGGGCTGATCAACATTTTTGTGTTCGATTAATCGTTTATTTTTTTAATCGACTAATTTCGATTAATTATAACGCACATACAGATCCAACTACTTTTAGCTGATCTCCTTGCAGGCTGATTTCCAATGCAGCGCCCAACCATTGGAAAAATGGATAGCAGGATACAAAACACACACAAAGGCAGCGCTTGATTGGAATAGTATTAAAACTTTTATAGTCTTCAAGTAGGTAACAAAATAAATATTGCACTGGAGATAAAATCGATGTAGCTACATAAACTGTAAAAATGGTGCGAGTAATACCAAACGGTACCAAAAGTAGTCATAAAAACATGTAGCCAAGTGTGATACTGGTATAAAAATGTGTACAACGATGCCACTGCTGAATCGAAATGAGGAAAGGTTACCATCAGTCCGTCGGCATTTAGATGTCCCATGAAGGGAACTATCATAATTCCCAGTGGATGGCTGTAGAATCCCAGGTTGATAGAGGGAAGTGTAACAGCCCTTGCGTGTGGACGATAGTAAGGTCCCGCCGGCATGTAGATATGAAGGCACAGCAAAGGAGCCCTTCAGATAAACACGGCAAGCCCCGCTGGTGGCCGTATCATCACCCAGATCTCCGACGGAACTCCCTGAAGGCCCAGAAACTGGCGGAGAGGTGAGTACCAATGAAAAGAATTTTAATCTATCAAAAATATTTTGATCGATCAAAAAAATTAAAGATTAAACGATCAATTAAAAGTTAATTTGCACAGCCCTAAAAAAAAAGGAAGGACATTTTTTTTAAATTGGAAAACAAATTAAGCCCCACTGCACTAGAAACCGGAAGGGTATCTCTACCGGGAGCTGAGGTGGGGAGAATGGCCCCTAGAACCAACAGGTGGCATTTCCAGGAGGGGGGACAATGTACAGAATTGAGGATAGATATTCATAACCATGAGCCCATCATGGGAAGACTTCTATAAAGAATATGTGTTAATATACAATGTGCAGTATGTCCTGTACGCAGACAGAGCAGGAAAAATGAGGATAGATATTCGTGAAGAATGTAAAGCTAAACCACCAAGGAAAATGTGCCTAATCTAAAAGATGGTGGATTCTTTTTTTTTTTATCATTCAAATTTAACCACTTCCATACCAGCTTACGCACCTTCCCGCCCAAGCCAATTTTCAGCTTTCAGCACTGTCGCATGAATGACAATTGCGCGGTCATGCTACAAGCACCCAAACAAAATTGGCGTCCTTTTTTCCCCACAAATATAGCTTTCTTTTGGTGGTAAACCTCTGCGGTTTTTTTTTTTTGTGCAACAATATGTGAAAAAAAAATAAAGTTTTTATTTTTTTCTGTAATTTTTTTGTAAATAATATACAATGTGCAGTATGTCCGATGAGGTGTTCTGATACGATTAGGCAGATGGGCAGAGCAGGAAAACTCATGTACAATAGATAGGCAGCAAGTATCATAGGTGGGCACTCATTGGGCAAAGGCGGCACCCAGCACAGGTGGGCACTTAGGCGGCACAGGTGGGCACTGTAAATGGATTGGCACTGTGGGGTGGCATGACAGACACTGGGTCGATCACTGAGGGTGGCAGATGGATCAATGTAAAGCTGGCATCAACCACCCTTTTTTTTTGTCTTTTTTTTTTTTTCATTTTTTTTTTTGTCAAGTATTTTTTTTATTGTCCTGGTGGAAGTGTGGCGATCCGAGGGGGGGCTGCGCTGATAAACAATCAGCGCGAACCCCCCCTGTCAGGAAGCCGCTGATCGCTCTCCTCTACATGCGTCTGTCAGACGCGAGTGAGGAAGAGCCGTCGGCGGCCTAATCACGGCTAACGTGGTAAGAGGCTCCCCGGAGATGGTGACACCCCGCATCACCGATTCTTTTTTTTTTATTTCATCATTCAAATTTAAGTTTATTTTCAAAACAAAAAAATATAAAATATACAGCTATGTGCCAAATAACACAGTAAATATTACAGCTGAACATACATTTGAGAATAAACAGGTACATTCAGTATTTATCGTTTCCAACATTTTTAACCCCAGAGGGTAGTACTTATTGAACTGCAAAGAGAAATGAGAACTATTAAGATAAATCAGAACCCCATAGGTAATATAGTTTGTCCCAAATCACCTCCCTAATCCCCCGAGATCTCATATATCCTATGGTCTGATCCAGAATATTAAAGCAATGAGGGATGTAATAGACCAATCTTTCATAGACCCCAAGAAGGTGGGTATCCAGGACAATCTCTGCCTCTCCGACACCCCTCTTGGGATCACTCTGTATCCTAGAGGTGGACCTGTCCCCTCCACCCAACCTCCCCAAAAGCAACTTGATCTAACATTTGTCTAAAGAACCAAGACAACATCCTACCCAGGGTTAACTATAATAGAAAAACCCGATTATATAATGAGTATTTCCGAACCCATTAGCCCCAAAGTGAGAATATTACATTTTGAGAAGTAATGTACTATGTTTAGTCTTCTTGAATCTAAAATTAAGAGAAAAAAAGAAAAGGAGAGAAAAAAAAAAGGGGAGGAAGAGAAGGGGGGGGGGGAGATAGAGATGAGAAGAGTAAAGAGTTCAGAGGAAAGAGTAAGCCCACCTGCCAAGATTATGCATCAGTCCGGAGCAACAGCCACTACTGTATCCCCGGAGTATAGGGGATTCCCATGTACTTAAGCCACGGTTCCCAAGTTTCAGTAAACAAAATAGTTTTATCTAACATTAAACTAATTCTCTTTTCCTGCTCCATGATCCATGTGACTTTTCTCTTCATGTGTAGAATAGAGACCGACTGTTTCTTCCATGCGGCTGCAATAGTAATTCTGGCGCCTGTCAGGATAAATAGAATCAGTTTTCTGGTAACCTTCGAGATTTGTGGGATTAGACCATTCAATAGAGCGATTGCTGGAGACTGATGCACATTACACCCTGTTACTCGTCTGACAATGTGAAACACCTTATTCCAATAACCCCGAATCTTTGGACATTCCCACCAAGTGTGAAACATGGACCCAATTCCCTGGCAACCTCTAAAGCATAAGGGTGAGTATGAAGGATACATCGAGGCCAATTTAAGAGGGACCATGTACCATCTAGTAAAGATTTTCGCATTGGCTTCCGCCAGAGATACACTTAGCAAACCCTTGATAGATCTAGCAAAATTTCCATACCAATCCTCTAAGTCCCATTCCGTCTCCAAGTTCTCTTTCCCAAGCGAGCATGTGGGGTAATTTTGTATCATTTGTCGCGAGAGATTTATAAATAACTGAGATATTACCCCGTCTCGCCGAGGCTTGGTCGCATCTATGTTCAAATGGAGATAGGGAGCCAGAAATTAGATTATCAGACCAAAGATTTTGGGCGTAATCATGTAATAGAGAGAATCTCAATCTCTCGGAGGAGGGGAGATCAAAATTATCAACAAAAAATTGTTCGGGTAAAGGGCCCAATCTTGAGAAGAGCTGTCCAATGCGGTACACCCCCTTGTCATGCCACCATTTGAAGGAGTCAACGTCGACTCTAGATGCAAAGATCGGATCCAGGAAAACCTCCGCTAAGGGTTGACCTTTCGAGACCAGAGAAGGATTTTTCCTAAGTGAATCCCAAATTACTAAAGCTTGAGAAAGGGTTGGGGACATAATAGCGGGTCTGTGTTTGGGGGTACACCACATCAAATTTTCTATAGTAAACGCAGAAGATGCTTGTTCTTCTATATTAATCCAATCAGGACGGTCCTTTTTAAGATATACTTCAGATAGTTGGGCCAACCTAGCAGACTGGTAGTACCACCACAAATTCGGGACTCCTAAACCCCCCTGTTCAGTTAGATTGAAGAGGCTTCGAGAAGGAACACGCGGACCCTTCTTGTTCCAAACGAATCTGGTGATTTTGCCCTGAAATGATTTTAGGTGACTTTTAATTATTGGGATGGGCAATGAGCGGAAGAGATATAAAAGTCTGGGGAGCAGAGTCATCTTAACCGAATTAATCCTACCAATCCATCCTATTTTCTGGGAACCCCATTCATTTAAATCTTTCTCGAGTTTTTTAAACGTAGGAGGATAGTTGGCAGAATAGAGATTCTCAAACTTCGAAGTCAGGTTGATTCCTAAATATTTGATAGATGAAATTTCCCATTTGAATTCATATTTGTTTTTTAACATTAAAACTGTGGGTTCAGGGAGTGACACATTAAGCGCTCTGGATTTAGCCCAATTTACTTTGAGGCCCGACACTCTAGCGAAGTCAGTCAATAGGTAAATAATTTCAGGAAGAGAGGATGGAGGTGAGGTTATGAAAAGTAATAGATCATCTGCAAATAATGCACATTTATGTTCCTTTTGAGAGCATTTAATTCCCTTGATATCCGGGTCATCACGAATAGCTATAGCCAAAGATTCGATCATGACTGCGAATAGCATAGGAGACAAGGGGCAACCTTGTCGTGTGCCCCTCCGGATCTTAATAGGTTCTGAGAATAGGCCCTGTACACAGAGTTTAGCTTCCGGACATGAATAGATCGCAGATAAGATTCCCATGAATTTAGAGCCGAAACCCCATCGCTTCAGTACCTTAAACATATATGGCCAGTACACTGAGTCGAAGGCTTTCTGGAGATCTAGGGAAAGGAGCATCCCTTCTTGTCCACGATCCCCAGTCCACCCAGATTGTAGAATGGAAATCAGATCAATTGCCCTTCTTATCTGGTCCGGTCCCTGCCTCCCTGAAATGAATCCTACCTGATCCCCATTAATATATTGGTTCATGAAAGGGGACATTCTATTGGCCATAATTTTGGTTAATATTTTGAGGTCGTTATTAATAAGAGATATTGGCCTGTAATTTTCAACTAGACTAAGGTCTTTATCAGGTTTCGGGATCACTGAGATATAAGCCATATTAAGTTGTTTATTAATAGAAATACCATCTGTCAAGGAATTATAAAAGCGAGTTAAGTAGGGCGTAAGGATAACTGAGAATGTTTTATAATATGGGGAGGAAAAACCATCGGGTCCCGGTGCCTTATCCGTCTTTAGATTTTGAATTACTGATAGAACTTCCTCAGTTGATATGGGAGCCTCCAATATCTCCATATGTTCCTTTTTCAAAGTAGGAAGACTTATTTTATCCAAGAATTTCTCTATTTTATCTGAAGTAGATTTATCGTCAAAAGCGTAAAGTCTAGAATAGAAATCATGGAAGGTTTCCATCATCCGCTGAGGATTTAAAGTAAGGGATCCATCTGCTTGTCTAATCTTGGGGAGCGTCTTCGATTTAAATCTAGGTGACAATTTATTTGCTAGCATCGGCCCTATTTTATCCTTCAATTGGTAAAATCTGGCACCTGTCCATTTCATATCTTCTCCTGCCCGTGCTGTTAGTGCTAAGTTCAGGGCCGATCTAGCGGCATCAAGTGAAGAGGTGGGAAATCCAGAAGGATCTGACTTATGTTTTCTGCGCAAGTCTAGATATTTCTCTTCTAGCTCTCTCACCTCCACCCTCTTTTGTTTTTTAAGTCTGGACGCAATTTGTATTATTTTGCCTCTAACTGTTACCTTGTGGGCCGCCCATAGAGTTTCCGGGGAAACTTCTTGTGTATCATTAAATTCAAAATATTCCTTTATAGCTTGTTCAATTTCTGTCACAAGGGCTGGATTTTTTAAAATAGATTGATTAAGAGTCCAATGAGATACTCTATGGGCTGTATTCTCCCGTCTTAGAGACACCAGTACCATAGAATGGTCCGACCATGGAACATCTGCGATAGTTGACTCAACAGCTGCCGGGACATGATGATTCGAAATCAATATGTGGTCTATTCGTGAATAAGATAGGTGGGGATTAGAGAAATGTGTATAGTCTTTAGCGTTTGGGTTCAATTCTCTCCAAATATCAATCAACCTAGATTGGTGTAGCATACGTGCCACTTGAGTACTAGCTTTAGTCGGCCTAATTATTTTAGTCTTATTTGGTTTAGATTTATCCAAACCCGAATCAAAGGCCAAGGTGGAGTCCCCCCCCCATAACTATGATACCCTCCATAAAAGGTCGGAGAGTATCTAGCATCTGTGAAAAAAATTTCTGTTGTCCCCTATTTGGTGCATAGTATGAGACAAAAGTGTACATTTTTTCATCTAGGGTTCCTTTAGCCAAAACAAATCTTCCTTCCGAGTCCCTGTATTCCTTAATCAAAGTGAATTTACAAAATTTAGAAAATAAAATAGCCACCCCTTTGGTCTTATTTTCCGCCTTAGATAAATAGAACACTGGAAAGTGAGCATGTAAAAAAGAGGGGGTGTACCGCCTTGGGAAGTGTGTCTCTTGTAGTAAAACAACATCCACATGCATAGACTTATAGACTTGAAAAGCCTTTCGTCTCTTAATAGGAGAGTTCAGCCCCTGAGTGTTGTGTGTTACAACACGAAGGGGTGTGGAAGAGCTATTTGGTCCAGCCATGGAACCTAAACCTCACATCCTCCAGAATGTATACCATGTAATGAGTCTGTAACCTAGAAAACCCACATCCTGACAGGTAGGCCGACAGAGAGGAGAATACAGAGTGGAAAGACAGGGAGAAAGAGGGAGAAATCAAAAGGAAAGAATAAAACAGTAAACAATAAAGCAAAATGTGGCATAACATAAGGTCAAACCATGACCCGAAATGGAGGGGAGGGACTAATCTCCCCTTCCCCCATTTAAAGAAGAAATTCCAAAGTGGTCCAGTGTTGAGGGACCAAACACCCGCTTCCCAGGACGACAAAAAGTCTGTCTGGAAAGTGAGTAGAGGCTCAATGCCTCACCACCACCCATTACCAACAGTCTATACGTTATCCTATACAACTTGTTTTTAGGAAGAAATTGATCTCGTACAGTTTATGCATTAAGACATGTGCCGTAACGAAGTTTCCCAGAGGAGGAGCGATGAAGAGGGAAGAGAAAAAGGGGGGGGGGGGAAACCCACATAATATGCATACACCCATATATATTATCCTATATATACATATAAGCTCACAAGGGAGGGAGAGAAGAGAGAAAGAAGAAAAAAAAAAATTGAGAAATGTTCTCCTCCCCCCTCCTCCCCCCCCCCTCTGTAGTTTCAAATATTAATCTCATTGGGGGAAGAAAAAACAAAAAAAAAAAAACCCCTTCTTTGTAATTTCAAAAAAAACCCCTAAAATTCTCATATAAACCATACAATCTTTGAAAAATAAATAAAAAATTTCTTTGTAATTTCAATATTATATGCATACCCCTATATATATTCTCATATATACACATATAATCTCATGGGGGGAAAAAAAAAAAAACCCCTTTGTAATTTATATATATTACCCCTCATATAAACGCATATAATCTCATTGGGGAAAAATAAATAAAAACATTTCTTTGTAATTTCACATATTATATGTATATCCCTATATATATTCTTATATATACACATATACTCTCATTGGTGGAGGAAAAAAAAAAGGGGGGGGAGTCTTCCCTCGTCCCTCCTCCTCCCCCCACCCCTCAAACCCCCCATTGGTGTCTCCTCCGGGAAAGTTCAACTGGAATTAATGATCCAGGTCAGGTTGCTGAGTTTTTCCCAACTTTCCTGTGTTTGACTCTATTCCATTCGCCCGAAGTAGGGCTAGTAGGTGTCTGTCTTTTAGCTGAGAGAGGCTGTGGAGGTGTAGTATCCATGTCTGGTGCGGTTGCGATAATGATTAGGTCTAATAGTAATCTTTCCCCCTCCTGAAAGTTGCGTACAGCATAATGTCTACCATTATAGGTGAATTTTAGAGCAAAGGGAAAGGCCCAATTATACTTGACTTCCTTCTTCATTAGGGCCGACAATAATGGTTTCATTGCTCTCCTCTTCTGAATAGTGTGGGGGGAAATGTCAGAAAATATTTGGATCTTTGCTCCTTGGTACTGCAAATGTTCTTGTTGATGGGACTTTTGCATTATTTCCTCTTTGGTGGAATAATAATGTGGTTTAACTACCACGTCTCTAGGTAAACCGTCCATGCGTAACGGGCCTAAGGATCTGTGCGCTCTGTCCAATTCCAACTTATGTGCAGGAATGGATGGAATCAGATCTCTAATGATGTCTTGTATAGCAGAGTGAACATTAACTATGGATTCAGGTATCCCCCTTACCCTGAAATTATCTCTCCGAGATCTGTTTTCCAAATCATCTATCCTATCTTGAGCAGCTTCTAGTTGTTCTTGCATGAATTGTAGATGGTCAGTATTCTGATCAATCCTTGAAACATTAGCGTCCAATTTATGTTCAATAGATTCTATCCTGTTACCAATACTTTGGAAGTCTGCTCTGATATCTCTAGTGATCCTCTCAGCAGTCTGTGTCAGACCCTTGTCTAACATTTCAGCTATTCTGTTAAACAGATCAGTTACATTGAAAGAAACATCAAGAGCCCGTTCAACATTCACCTGCTCATGCCCAGGAGGAGGTTGTGAGGAGATTGCAGTAGAAATTACATGACCAGTCAACTCAGTGACTGTTCTTTCTTTCAGTACAGAGGAATATAGAGCAGGAGTTGGATTAGATCCCAGAGGATGAGTTATAGAGGTGACAGGCATTTGAGGTGAAATTTGTCTGTCAGACATGGATGCCTCTGTAATGCTCAGCATGTGTGTCTGAGGTATGGCAGACATTTTGTGGAGATTTTTCACAGTGGAAAAGTCTTTGTTGTTAGTTCTGACTTGTTTGTGTTGTTTTCCCTTCATAAACTGGAACAACAATATTTACCAACACCCACAGGCGTCGTTATAATATCAGGAGCAGGGCTTATGGAGCTTTTGGAATCAAATGACCTTAAGCCAGGATATGTATTTTGCAGTGGACATTTGCCTTGCTAGACCCCAATAGAAAAAAATAGGGAGAAACCGTATGAATTGAATATCCATATTGTGTACTGTTTGCTGCTGTCCTAAATGCGGCTGAGAAGGATCAATATATTCTGCTGTGGTTGATAGACAATCGGTGGCGAGTGAGGCACCCTCCTCAGGCCTCCATCATGGGAGCGCCTCACATATTAACAACAAGGGGCCTCAAAAATGGCGGCAATACCTTGGTGTAGAGATCCGTTCTCGTCTCCAGTAACCACTCAGGTTACTGTCCCCGGGCCACCTCCCAGACTGCTACCTATTTTGCGGAGGATTACAGTGTGGCAAGGCCTGTTTCTTCAGCCTCTAGATGGTGGATTCTAATTACCTGTGTGATGTGTATAGTTGGCCAAGCAAAGGCAGAGACGGACCACTATGCTGTAAGAGCCACCCGTAAATGGGACATATATGGACACAGCCTTCTCACACCCATCAACGTCACGCCAGTGTGCAGAGCGGGAGGAAGGCATTAATGATGAACAGCGAAGCCACCCTTCATTGGTGTAAAGGACGTAGGAGAGATGACGCCACAGGATATGATGTCACGCTCTCCGGTGCAAATGCGTGACATCGATGCATAGAGCGAGACCCCCCCCCCCCACCTGACCCTCGGGGAGGAGGAGAGCCCACTGTAGGCATTGCAACTTCCAGACGAGATGGGAACCAATAGGCTCCTAGGACCAGATCATGAGATGCACAACACAGCAAGGTGAAAATAAGCATCAAGACAAGGGATGAGATAACTAGTCGCATCCCTAATGTGGATCTTATGTATGGTCTGTTTTGCAGTTATGAAGAATAGCATTAACTCCGTATTAGGGCCAGAGACTATACTTGGGCCCCACTGGACTGGATGTGTGTTTTAGCTGAGCAGAGCACTTCTCATAGCCATGGCACAGCCCCAAGTGTGGCTCCAGTCTTTAGCCTGTCCTTCAAAGTATAAGGAGCTGCTTCACCATATGCAGCGTTGGGTGCCTTTTCAAAAATCCCACCACTGCTGGTTTTAAGTACACCAATACCCCTTTCACACTGGAGTAATTTCTCTTCCGTTCATGGATGACACGGCAGCATTGAACTTAGGGTTATATCTTCCTTCCTTTAGGAGAGATTAGGCAGAAAAACAGCACTTCAAGTGTTAAAAACACTTCTCTCAGTACAGCACCTCCCAGGGGGCGGGCTCCCGGGTACATCCCACTCTCTGGCTCAAGCAGCTCCAGTTTTTTTATGCCTAGTGAGGAGTAGCCTTTCTGGAGTCCATGTTCTCTGGAGTTTTTTCTTTGCGATATATATATTTTTTTTTCGCTTTTATTTTATTTATTTTTCTGCATTTTTGGATCCTGTGATCTACAATCAACTGCCGACTGGGTGACAGGCTGGATATTGATCCTTGTAGTCCCCCCATGTTCGGCCATGGAGCGTGTGCCGGCCCTTAGCTACGCTCTGGGTCGTCCACAACACCCCGTTGCTCCAGGGGTGGCCGGTGAACTACATGTTCCAGGGCATACATATGTGTGGTCTCTATGGCTGTGTCAGTGTGTCGGGCCGACAGCCATGACGTATCTACCTGCGGACGTTGGTTCTGTCTGGAATGCCTTCAGCCGGTGGTCGCAGAACGGGTAAGTAGTATTCCCTTGCCCTGGCAGGGTGGTTCGGCTGGTGCGTTCCTGGGGAGGTTGGCTGAGGGTCCGCCCTGCTTCCCTCTCTCCCTCCTTCCCCGTTCTGGGTGGCGGCTGTGAGGTGGGGGGTCCTGTGCTGCTGTGAGGTGCTATTTTTTTAATACTTTTTCTGTGCTGGAGCTGTTCTGCTGTGTGTTTCTAGGGTTTTTAACTCGTGTATGGCCGCCATTTTCTTGTGGCCCATATGCTGTTTTCTGCATTCCGTCGGCCATCTTGGGAAGGCTTTCGGCCTCTAGTGCCTGAAAAAACGTTGCAAAAGCCCGCAAAATACTTCCTGGTGGAAGGCACAGCGCGGACAGCACTCTCGGCGCCTCAGCAGCACTACAGCCTGGTCGGGTGGTGAGTCTCCCTGGGGGTCCCCTGCTCTCTGTTTGGAGCCGGGAGGGTGACCTGTGGGTCCCTGCCTTGCAGTGCTGGGAGGCAGATTGGTGGGTCAGAATGGAGTCTGAACCTGGCGCTTCTACCCCAACCATGCCTGAGTTAACCCTTAGTGCTCCTGTTCCTGCGGCCTCCATGGATGCTGTGACGGCAGTCCTTGAGGCGTTTGTCGCCAGGATCGAAGCGGCAAGTGGCCAGAAGGGGGGTAAAAAGCGCCCCCTCCCTGCGCCTGCTTCTGGGGATGTCTCTGACGAGGAATCCAGCCCTGCTCCTGCATCTGGTCCTTGTTCCGTCAAGGTCCTACGCCGTGGTACTATGCCGCCTTGTGTGGCTGAAGTGTTGGTCTGCGGACCAGTCTTCAAAAAAGACCTTGCAGTCATTAATTTTAGGCAATTTTTTTTCCTTTACAACTTCTTTAAGGTGATAGACCTCCTCTCTTACTAGCTTAACTAGTTTATTATTTCACTTCAGATTCTTTGATCAACTCCTCAGAGTAAAACCGGGTCATCATGTTTATTGAACAGTTACTGCAGCCCAACAGTAAAAGTGTGAGACATACAGTTGTGTGAAAAAGTAATTGCCCACTAAACCTAATAACTGGTTGTGCCACCCTAGCGGCAACAACTGCAATCAAGTGTTTGCGATAACTGCCAACGACTCTTTCACATTGCTGTGGAGCAATTTTGGCCCACTCTTCTTTGCAGAATTGTTTTAATTCAGCCACATTGAAGGGTTTTCCAACATGAACGTGTAAGGCCATAAAACAGCATCTCAATTGAATTTAAGTCCAGGCTTTGACTAGGCCACTCCAAAACCTACATTTTGCTTTGTTTGAAACATTTGGAGATGGACTTGCTGTTGTGTTTCGGATCATTGTCCTGCTGCATAACCCAAGTGCACTGGAGGTCACAAACTAATGTGGACATTCTCCTGTAGGATTTTCTGGTAGAGCTTAGAATTCATGGTTCCATCAATTATGATGTCGTCCAGGTCCTGAAGCTGAAAAGCAACCCCACTAACACGTCTGACTGTTGGTATGATGTTCTTGTTATGAAATTCTGTATTAGTTTTATGCTAGATATAATAGGATGCACACCTTCCAAAATGTAAATTCTTTGTCTCATCGGTCCACAGAATATTTGCCTAAAAGTCTCGGGGATAATCAAGATGTTTTTTGGTAAATGTGAGATGAGCCTTTGTGTTCTTTTTGGTCAGCAGTGGTTTTGGCCTTGGAACTCTTCCATGGATGCCATTTTTCCCCAATCTCTTTCTTATTGTTGAATCATGAACACTGATCTTCCCTGAGGCAAGTGGGGCCTGCAGTTCTTTAGATGTTGTTCTTTTATGACCTCCTGGATGAGTTGTCGTCATGCTCTTGGAGTAATTTTTGTGTGTCTGCCACTCCTGGGAAGGTTCACCACTTTTCCAAGTTATCGCCACTGGATCTTATCGCCGTGGATTATGGCTCTCACCGTGGTTCACCGGAGTTCTAAAGCCTTAGAAATGGCTTTAAAACCCTTCCTAGACCGATACATGTACATTAGTTTGTTCCTAATCTGTTCTTGATTTTTTTTTTTTTTTAGATTGTGGTATGATGTGTGGCTTTTTGTGATCTGGTAGAATATGTCACTTTGACAGCTTCTATTTGTGATTTCTTGATTCAACAGGTCTGTTGTAATCAGGCCTGGGTGTGGCAAGTGAAATTTAACTTGGCTTTCCCAAAAATTGAGATTAATCACAGTTCATTTATGATTCAGCATGGAAGGTGGCAATTACTTTTTAACATAGGGCCAGGTAGGTTTGAACAGCTTTTTTTCCCCCTTAATAAAATGAAATAATAATTTAACCACTTAAGGACCAGACCAATATGCTGCTAAATGACCAAAGGTGTTTTTACAATTGGGCACTGTGTCGCTTTAACAGACAATTGCGCGTCATGCGACTTGGCTCCCAAACAAAATTTGCGTCCTTTTCTTCCCACAAATAGAGCTTTCTTTTGATGGTATTTGATTGTCTCTGCGATTTTTATTTTTTACAATATAAATGGAAAAAGACCGAAATTTTAGAAAAAAAAAGATATTTCTACTTTTTGTTATAAGAAAAATCTAATAAACTAACTTTTGGTCAAACATTTAGGCCAAAATGTATTCAGCCACATGTCTTTAGTAAAAAAAAAAAAAAAAAATCGCAATAAAAAAAAACTAGCTACCTAGCGGCAACAGTGACACTAATACAGCGATCAGAAAAATGATCGCTTAATGACACTGGCAATAGGGGGTGAAAGGGTTAACTAGGGCGGTGATCAAGGGGTTAAAAACGTTATATGGGGGGTAGGGGGCTACCCTGGACCTAACACTAACTGCCTGTCACAGTAACTGTCATACTGACACTAAATGCAGTGATTAGTAAATATATGATCACTGCAATCAGTGACAGTGTGACAGGGGGCTGGGGTGATCGGAAGGGGTTAATGTGCCTATGCGTGTGGTGTCAGTGTAGTGTTGGTGCGACTTACTTGTGGTGTCTTCTCTCCTCTCGGCAGATTGAAAATCCCGCCGAGAGGAGAGCTGACATCACTTCTTCTGCCCGTGTTTACATTATACAGGCAGAGGAAGTGCACTGCAGGGAGGGAGCAGATTGGCTGGGAGCGATCCGGAGGGGGCGGACAAAAACGAACCGCCGCCCCCTCATCCCGGATTGCTCCTGCAGCCACAAGGACCGCCGCAAGTATACTGAATTGTATGCATTTATATGTTACAGCTATCAGAAAACCAGGAAGGTATTTGAAACTTGTTCACTTATTTTAAAACTTGGTGCCCCAGTTCCATTATTCATTGCCCATTTTTCTACCACTTACCCTTATGCTGCATACACACGATCGGAAATTCAGACAAAAAAAAACGTGGATTTTTTTCTGGACGTGTTGTTTTTCATACGCACGGTCACACTAATCTTGACAGAAATTCCGACTGTCAAGAACGCGGTGATGTACGACGAGCCGAGATCAATGACATTCAACAGGCAGTTAGGCTCGTCTGCTTGATTCTGAGCATGCGTGTTTTTTTGCGTATCGGAATTGCATACAGACAAGCGGATTTCCCCGACAATAATTTTTTCCTTTGGAGAACCTGTTCTTAATCTTTTGTTGATGGAGCATACACACGATCAGAATTTCCGACCAAAAGCTCACATCAGACTTTTCTTGTCGGAATTTCCAATCGTGTGTACTCGGCGTAACAGGTGCAAAGGTTTAGGCAACAATTCACTCTGCCAAACACTCAAACCAGGACCATATTTTAACAATGGTTTCTGCATCTGATTCTACATAGTTAGTCAGGTTAAAAAAAAGACATCTAGTTTAACCAAAAAAAAAAAAATCCCATATACACAACCCTTCACCCACATTTGAGCCAGAGGAAGGCAAAAAAAAAAAAAAAAAACACAGCCAAGCATGCTCAAAAAAAAAAAAAAAATCCTTCCTGATCCCCCAAAAGGGAATTTGATTTTCCCTGGATCAAATATACCTATAGGAGGTTAGTACTCAGTTATATTGTGTACATTTGCCAAAAAAATCTAGGCCAGTTTTAAAACAATCTACTGTGAAGGCCAGAACCACCTCTGGAGGGAGTCTATTCCACAGCTCTTAATGTGAAGAAACCTTTCCATATTTGGAGATGATTTTTTTTTCCTGTAGATGTAGAGTGCCCCCTTATCCTCTGTGATGACCTTAAAGTGAGTGAATAACTCAACACCAAGTTCACTATATGGACCACTTATATATTTGTGCATGATGATCATATCCCCCTTAATCTCCTCTTCTCAAGAGTGAATAAATTCAGTTCCTCTAATCTTTCCTCATAGCTGAGCTCCTCCATGCCTCTTATCAGTTTGGTTACCCTTCTCTGCACTTTCCCTAGTTCCCTATATCCTTTTTGAAAACTGATCCCCCTGAAAACTGATTATTCCAGTACAGGGGCAAAATTATATCTTTATCGCTCTCTGGAGTCCATACCTCTCAATACAAGAAAGTACTTTTCTCACTTTAAAAACTGCAGCTTGGCATTGCAAGCCATTATTGAGCTTGTGGTCTACCAAAACCCCCAGATCCTTCTCCACCAAGACATAAATTATACGTTTAATCCCAGACCCTATATTATAAAAGATATTAAAAAGTAAGGGTCCCAACACTGAACCTTGGGGTACACTGCTGCTAACCTTAGACCATTCAGAGTAAGAATCATTAACCACTACGCTCTGAATTCTGTCTTTTAGCCAGTTTTCTATGCATTTATAAATTGATATTTTCAAGCCTGTAGACTTTACCTTACACATGAGCCGTGTGTTGGGAACTGTGCAAAATGCTTCTGCAAAATCCAAGTATACCACGTCCCCAGCCACCCCTCTGTCCAAGGTTTTACTTAGCTCCTCTTAAAAATAAATCAGGTTTGTTTGACACTTCTGTCTTTCATGAATCCATGCTAGTATCTTCCCGACTACAGAACTTAAAATAACGGGTCTATAGTTACTTTGTAAAGACTTTGATCCCTTTTTAAATATGGGCACCACATCGGCCCTGCGCCAATCCAGTGTTACCATTCTAGTCATTAATGAATCCCTAAATATTAGAAACAATGGCCTCGAAGTGACAGAGTTTGATTCTTTCAGGATCCATGGGTGGGTGCCACCTGGTCCAGGTGCTTTATGCACCTTTATTCCATCTAAATGTTTCTGGACCATATCACTTTTAAACAATTTTGGATCATTTGGGGCTGGACATGAGCTCTCCTATGCTTCCTTCATTTTCATATATATATTTTTTTTATTATTTATAGCCCAACCAAGGTATGACAAGCCTTAGCCTCCAGTGCCTGAAATGTAGACCATGGCAGCAAGACAGTGTCCTTGTTAAGATGGGATGAAGAAACCACCTTAGGCAAAAAGGACAGCTGAGGTTATGGATAAAACTTAAGTTAGGGCTCCAAGAACAGTTCCTTATAGGAAAAATCAGCCAACTTAGAAAGTTACTTTTTATGATTTTCATTACTTCAGCTTGAACAGCTTCAGTGTCAGAAGGACTAAAGGAATATCACAGATAGGTTCAAAACAGGGATTTCTGCAATACAGAAAACGGCAATATGAAGTTACCAGTTTTAACCTTTGGAAAAATAGATGGGAGGCCTTGCACAAAAAGGCATGCAACAAGAAAGGTGAAGTAATCGGTCTCTGGAAAAAAAGACCGCCAATGCTGAAATCTGACATTTGATCGAATATAAAGGAGAGTCCCAGCTAAGCTCGACATTGGAGAAAAGCCAGGATGCAATCCAAAAACATACTTGCGAGGATGAAATCCCCTAATCTCACAAAACAAAATAAGATTTCCAGGTTATGTGACAAATTATCCTTAAAATCTCCTTCCTAGCATTTAGCAGATTAGGAATGACTGAATCCGAGACACCCAGTTTTTCAAGACCCTGGACTCAACAGCCAGCAAATAGAAGATCAGACCATGTAAAAGTAGTTTGGCTTGATGCAGAAGGGTTCAAGGGGTTTCCACCAACATGTTCGCAATGTTTTAGTACCAAGTTCTCATGGGACAGGCTGATCAAAAATCACCAATTTCTTCCAATCAAATCGTGTAAAGCAAACCGCAGCACAAAAGGCAAAGATTAGGGAGAACTTCCTCCATCGTGTCACCAGAGCATCAATTGTGAAAGGGTGAGGGTTCCTGCTCTTGGAGACAACCCTGTCAAGCTGCACATTGAACTGGGATGCCAGAACACTCACATCTGGTGTTCCCCACCATTATCACAGCCCACTCCCCCGTTGTTGGCAGCGTAGAAAATCTGTCTGCCATCCCTTCTAGGCATGGAAAATTGGCAAACAGTGTTAGAACATCAAGTTATATCCAAGATAGTATTAGGTCCACTTCCTCTTAGGCAGCCCAGCTTCTGGTGCCTCCATTAATATTGTACGCCGTCACCACCATGGTGTTGTCTAACTGAACTCTTAAGCCCTGTACACACGATCGGATATCTGATGGAATCTAATCTGATGGATTTTTTTTCAGATATTTGATGAAGCTGACTTTTATCAGTCTTGCCTACACACCATCAGTCAAAAATACAACTGTGTCCAAACGCAGTGACGTAAAACACAACGACGTGCTGAGAAAAATGAAGTTCAATGCTTCCGAGCATGCGTCAACTTGATTTGAGCATGCATGGATTTTTGACCAATGGACTTCCACACAAACCATCGTTTTTATTCTATCGGTTTTTTATCCATAAGAAAAATTTAAAACATGTTCTATTTTTTTTTAACCGATGGGGCCCACACACGATCGGTTTGACCGATTAAAACAGTCAATCGATCTGTTTTCAATCAGAGGAACCGATCGTGTGTACAGGGCTTCACAGGGAGGCCCTTCAGCTACACTGACCAATGTTGCAGGGCAAGGTGAATTGCCCTCAATTCCAGGATGTGGATGGGCAGCGACGTCTTCAGTGGTGACCAAGTTCCCTGCCATTGAGAGATTTACCAGACTTTCTCCCCAGTCCACCAGGTTGGCATTTATTGTCAAGACCCTCCAGGATACAGGGAGAAACAAATTTTCCAGTTCCAGCCTTTGTGAGGACATCCAGTAGTCCAAAGTCAGTTTTGTGCTGAGATCCAATGAGATCAGGGAATCCAGTGACTGTGTACTTCTGTCCCATGCTTTAAAACATTCTGTTGGAGGTGTCTGGAACCAAACTGGGCAAAAAGGTCATGAGCGTCTCTCCCAGAACCCTCATGCAAAGGTGAATAAAGAGATTTGTCAGTGTTTTGAGCAGGTCTACCTGAGTCCTTAGGGGATATATTGCGCAGAACAGGTACCTCTCTACCTGCAAAAAAGGTTTGGGGCCTCTCTTCACCAACATAACTTTCTATTTGCCATCAAGAAGGCATTACCTGCCGACCAGTGTAAAGGGACCCTTGCTGGGAACAGTGATTCTGATAAGGGTACGGTGCCAACACCAGGCTACCCCACCAGACATGACCACTGCTAATGATGCCAGTGCCCCACAATGAAAAACTGCACAACCTCTTTAAAAGCGGAGCTTCAGCCCCAAAAGGGGAAGTTACGCTTTAAGGCCTCCTCTCCAGACCAACCGCCCACATCACCCCCCCCCCCCCCCACCCTCTTTAGGAAATTGCACTTTCTTTGTCTTGATAGGTACCTGCATCCCCCTGGCAGTGAAATGAATGTGTAAGTGGTCAGCGCATAAACAAATAAACACTGAACAATAAAGTGCTAATACATGGGTGGAACTTGTCCCATAGTGAGTGATTAAATAAACATATAGCATAAAAACTCATGTGCAACACGTGCTAATGCATAAATATGAACTGTCCCATATGCTGTGAAACATGTGCAAAATCTTGTAACATTGGTTATTTTTCTGGAGGGTGAGCTCTCATTGCACTTACCTTGATCAGGTAAGGATAAAGCCTGTCTTAATCCTGTGGGTCAGTCTGCTGTGATCCCAGATGGATGCCTCTCAATCCTGTGCTGCTGTGGATGAATGGTGAAGTACTGTGTGTCCAATGTCCAAGGATGGGTCAGGGTGTCATCAGAAGCCGCTCAAATGAAGAGATAGTGCCATAGTGAAGTACATTTAAAAAGAGTTTAATAACAACTGGTAAACTTACATCAGAGAATAAACACTCGAGTTGTGTGTTTTACTTCCTGTTTCCGGTCCTTACATGTTACGCTGTATCTCACAACTATGGCACTATCTCTTCATTTGAGCGGCTGACAGCAGACTGACCCACAGGATTAAAACAGGTTTTATCCTTACCTGATCAAGGTAAGTGCAATGAGAGCTCACCCTCCAGGAAAATAACCAATGTTACAAGATTTTGCACGTTTCACAGCATATGGGACAGTTCATATTTATGCATTAGCACTTTAGCACGTGTTGCACAGGAGTTTTTATGCTATATGTTTATTTAATCACTCACTATGGGACAATTTCCACCCATGTATTAGCAATTTATTGCTCTTTATTCAGTGTTTATTTGTTTATGCATACACATTCATTTCACTGTTGTTTTATTAGCAATACTTAATCAATCTAGGTTGAGGTGCATTTACATTTGTTTTAATTTATCTATTTTGGTGGTGCAAGAGCCCTCTATATTTACATCCCCCTGGCAGTGTACACAACCCTCCACCACCAGTAATGAGTTGCTGGCTGTTAAGACATGAGCAGGTGCCAGCTCCTTAACCTACACAAACCCTGCAAAAAACACATACACGTCTTTTACATGCATTTTTTGTGCGATTCCATTGACATCTATGGGGCAAAAATCATGCAGCAACTGCACCTCTTCCAAAAATGTGCTGTATTGCTGCGACCAGGAACAATAGCGAAATACTGTGAATTTCATTGTCATTATGAGATTCTGTGTGAAAGAAGTTGCATCTGAAATAGCACTAGTGTGAATCATGACTAAGATTTGTTTTTTCTTCATCATGAAGGAGGTTAAAGGAACACTAAAGGTTCATTTTTTATTAGATCAATTGATTGCTGTAAGCTAAAGCATTTAAATATCACTTACCTCGTTTTTCCTTTTGACCTCCAAAATACAGTAATCCAGGTTTGAAAATGCCATTTCCTGTCTCTCCTCTTCTTGCTTTCCACCAGCATCTGAGCCGTTTTGCATGGTGGAAAGCAGAATGTGCTCACCCCCTCCCTATGACTACAGCCCTGCGTGAAGATGCTCTCTTATCCCTCAAAGGCATGGAGGCTAAGCCTAATGGGAACTGTAGTTCCCATTAGGCCGTGATGTAGCAAGAATGAATGCGCACTGCAAACCAGGAAGTCAGTGAGAATAACGATTCAGGAGTGACGGAGGTGAATAAAACAGCTCGATTTCAACAGGTATCTAACTAGTTATAATGCAAAACATTACTTTTTACTTTATCAGCTACTGTCAGACTTTAATTTAAGAGGAAAACCATTCTTAGCCCTCTACGCTTGTACTTCATCTCCTGTTTCTTTTTTTTCTCTTTTTTTCCTCGGGCCTTCAACACTATGTCTGGATCTGTATTCCCCATGATCTGTACTATACTTATCCCTTAGCCAATACGTCTTTCCAACTCTACCTGCTCCTCCCTTCCTTTGCTTTCTGGTACCTCACCCCTATCTTCCCACTCAATACCTCCCATCTTCTACAACCCCTCCTTCCCCTCCCCCCAATCTCATACACTGTATTTTGTTGATCATTTTGTATAATGCTCCAACCTTGTTTTGACCATATTATTTGCTAACATCTGATTTTATGTGCTGACATAGACTGTTCATTTCTTTGACTCAGATTCCTGTCTGTATAGCAACAGTTTTGTCCATTGTTCATCTGTTTGTACTTTCAAATAAACTTCGATTGTGAAAAAAAAAAAAATAATAATTTAAGAGGAAAATATTTTTTGTCTTTACAACCCCTTTAAGGAATAACACCATGCAATGTAAAAAGCATTGAGGGGGAAGCGCCAAGTGTTGTATTATTAGATCAACATTTATTGCACAAAGTTAAAAAAAAACACACACACACCTTACAGGAAGCAAGAAAAATTCATGCCCATCAAATACTGATCAATTCTGGCGGTCCCTTTGCAATCCTGCAGGCTGCACAAACGGCCCAAGAGTCTGGGGAAGCTGTAAACCGGATGGGGTACCTCCTGCCTCTTGGACCGCTTGTGGAGCCCGCAGGATCAAGTTGATCTAAAATTACTTAGTTGGCGCCTCCCCCTCCCTGCTTTTCAGTTCCCGTACACACTCAGAGGATGGCTGCATTCTTTTAACTCTAATTGCTTGGACTTTATTAGCAACTAGCATTTACCTATTTAAAAAAAAAAAAAAGGATATATACCATTTGGAGTGCCAGATCCCTATTTTTGTGCCATGCAATGTAAAAACTAACATGCACTGCCTTTGTCTTAATGCATAAGATGTAATTATATAAATGACATCATTTAAAGATCACAAAGGATCCTAATGAGGCATCCTTTTGTGAACCCACAGCATTGCTATGAAGTAGAGAACCGTCAATTCCCAAACATTTGAGGATTCGGTAACCACTACTATGCAGTCCAAGAGAGTTTCAATTAAAACAGCCTTCTTAAATAATTTATTGTTGTCCAAATATTCCAGAACTTGTTTTCAATATCCTATACATAAATATGATGTAAAATTTTGAGTGCGAAAAAAAAAAAAAAAACCAACAAGAGATATCCCCTCAAAACCTTCATGGATAATACATATTTCACCGAAGAGCGGGTTCTAAAGCTGGATACACACTATCCAATTTTCTGTCGATCTTTTTCCTCCAAATTTACCAAAATCCTATAATATGAGGTCAAATCTCAAGAGTTTCAATTTGTATGCAATTAGGCAGGCCCGTGCACTACATGGTTTTGGTGAATCTGACAACAAAAGTTGGATAGTGTATATGGGGTCTTACCTCTGCTAGGTGACGAGACCTAAACTCAGACACTAGTAATGATATTCAAGCAACTGCTTGTCTGTCTTCCCTCATTAGAAACATAAAAAAAAAAAAAAGTAACAATTCCCAAATAATGGTCATATATGCCAAACTGGCTATATTCGTTGCCCTGTCCAAAAATAATTATGCCAGGAAACGCAAACCAGGGAATGGTATTTCTGATCATACTTGTTGCTTGGCTGTCTCCAGCTCCAATACTTTCAAATCACTGACCTAGAACAAAACATACAGGTTAGGTTAGAAATTGACAATAGAGATAGAACTCCTGACCTGCAGACTTATTCCAGGTCAGTGCCTCAAAGTATTAAAGCCATTGGATCTGCATGACAAAACAGGCAATTCATATTTTCAGGAGGGAACAGAATAGAAGCCTCTTTATTTACTTGTTGCATGTTTTGCTTAAATAAAAAAAATAAAAAAAATAATCACAAGATTTCTGGAGTAGGATGGGGCAAGCATAAATTATGTGCAGGATGACAAGATCTTTGAGGCTAGATGAGGCAAGTATTTATGTGCCATACATTGTACTCCGTGCCTCTGCTTCAAAGCAGCATTAAACCCAAAAAGAAAAAATGTTTTATATTGCAACTTACCCAGAGCTTTTTTTCTCAGAAAATGGTTGCAGGAACTCAACCACGACCTCGTTTAGATTTCACAAACAGTAGAAGGGTCTTAAAGGGGCATTAAATATTAGGATTGCATTACATACATAGTGTAGATTTCAGGGGGGTTACACACAGAGTGCAGAGCTGTCACTTGTAAACACAGAAACCAGACTTCTGTGTTTACAAGTGATTGTGGTGAGCAGGCACCAAAGGGTCTGAGCTAGAGGTGGTGGAACCGAGTTCTCCCAAGTTCCCCCTGAAAAAAGCCCTGAACTTACCAATTACATGTAATGACTATTAATTTCCTTTTGCCTTTCTTGCTACTTTCATTTGGTGATCCATCCAGCAAGGCCATTTTTCACAGCACAAACACTCCAGCAGAATAAATCAGTTTACACGGATGAGACAAACCACTTAACACTGGCAGAGGCGATTAAAATTATCTTTTTTTTTTTTTTTTAGTTAGGCAAAAACTTTTACCCCAAAATGGAAAAAAAAAAAAAATGTAACGGATTATAAAGTTTGAGCTTGAGTTTGGCTTCAGTTTGTTAGTGGTTCTAAATCTGCCAAAACATTTAACACTCCCCTCCCCCCAGACTAACAATGCTTCCGTCTGCTGTGCCTCCTATGCACCTTCCTCCAAAGTTGTGTCTCACTAACACAGGAGGCGAGTTACGGGCCAGATAACCAGGTGAAAAACAGGTATAAACACACACACACACACTGATTAATAGCTACAACATATTTTTGGTTTTGGGATTAATACCGCAATAAGGCTTGGTCCTTGCACACAGCTAATGCGTGCTTGTACTACGGGGCCCAAGAAGCAAAGACAGACATGTTAGGATCTACCCTACCTAATTTGGGTGTTTTCACAATCTTGGCGTGCTTTATTATCTTTTGTTACATAAATCAAAAGGTATGCATCATTTAACATGATAAACTCTGCAATAAAACAATTGGAATCACTGCTTAAAAGCCATCATGAAGAACACCTAAGGGACTCAAAGTTGGATCCAAACTAATACACCATTTCAAACCGCTTAATAATTCACTGACAAGACCTTTGTAAATATTCTTCAAAATACATGTCGATTTATTTATGTATTTTTTCTTCATCATACTTTCTCAGATGTTTAGTCCTTTTATGACTGCATTCTTGAAAAAAATTCCAGAGATTGTGAAAAAGCCAATGGTTGGGGGAATAACTGACAAGGCTGTACTTGGTGTTGTAGGGAAAATCCTTTGCCCTTGATCCTTACAATAATAGAACAGACAAGAAATATGCCTATACAGCCTCCAGACAAATTCCATTAATTTAGAGGAAATAAGTTTCTTAGAAGCAGGAAATAGAAATGGGTTTCCTGCAAAGACAAAGGCTGGTCTCATCCACCAATTCAGAACAGCTCATTGGCCCTGACGCATGAAAGCAGGTACATTTTTCCATCCATTATAGTCTTCAGTCTTCCTCACATATCATAATATGTACATATAGTCAGTAAAAACGTGTCTCTTGGAAATTCACTTGATCCATGGGAGTTGTGTGATCCAACAAATACCGAAATGTAAGGGATCATGGGTTACTTTACAGGTGCAATTGTCCCTTGACGTGCAGCAACAAAAGCCAAGAAGGTGTCTCTGTTAAAAGAAATGCCAAAGAGTCAATACATAGCACAAGTTGTACATGACATTTTGAAAAATGACATACAGTTACATTTTAAGGGTACATTTACATTAGGGTTGTCCCGATACCACTTTTTTAGGACCGAGTACAAGTACCGATACTTTTTTTCATGTACTTGCCGATACCGAATACCGATACTTTTTTAAATGTCATGTGACAGTTTTCAAACCACAATACAGACTAAGGATATTTTCTTTAGAATTATGAAGAACTCTAACTCAAGACATTATAAAATAATAAAAATGAGTAAAAATGAATAAAAATGTTTTATTTTCTTGTCACACAGTAGTAAAAAACTCAAAGAATTTTCACAGAACAAGTTGATAAATACAAAAAGGTATTCTATTTAGGTATCGGGAGCATTTGCGCGAGTACAAGTACTCCCGCAAATACTCAGTATCGGTCGCAAATACTCAGTATCGGTCCCGATACTAGTATCGGTATCTGGACAACCCTAATTTAATTTATTTTATTTTTTTACAATTTACGTGCGTGCCCCAATGTATGTGTGTTCCCTTCCCCAAAGCAGGATTTTTGTACTCGCAGTAAAATCCTCTTCTTTCGTGGAAGGGAATTATTCCCGTTTTTCTTTCCCCCCTGCCTAAAAATCATAATTTCTTCCTCGTCCATCGAGGAAACAGAAAGTAACATAGGGTCAGGTCATACTACTGCCTACAGGATGACTGTATAAATCTGTAGGCAAGCACAGAATACCCTCTCTTTCTTCCCAGCATGCCATGGTTTATAGAAAGCAGTACCAAGTCTGTGCAAATAAACAGAGGGGTGGGACCCTTGTACCTCAAGAATTTTATTTTTTGACTAGTACAAAAGTGCTTTTCCTCTCTCATATCACTTGAGGGATACTGGAAGTCATCCACTGTCCGAACATACAAAAAAGAATTGGGGCAAACAGCAACAAACACTACACAGGCCAAAAAAAAACAGGACTTGCCACTGTCTACAGCCCAAATCCACCTAGAAAAGACCAACGCCTAAAAGACTGGGTGAGTCAGGACAATGTGAATGATTCCAGACGGCTTGTGGTCCATATGCCCCTACAAAGTGAAAGAAAAATGTGCTAGTATCCATCGCATACTAGCACGTGCTGCGACACTTGCTCACAAATGAACCTTATTCTAGGCTTACCTATAGGTACAACTATCACAGAAAGGTTTACAACTGCTTTAATGTGCAGAGCTCCCATCAGATAATTTAGGAAGACATACATTTATGATTGGCAATCTCACCTTCTAAAAAATGCTGTTGCCATTTAAACTGATTCAATGCCTGTAAAGGTTGAAGACAATTACAGAACAATCATGCAGATCTTGAGTTCTGACTATTTGTTGAAGAGTTTTTAGGGTCGAAGACAGATAAAATCCAGGGTCAGTCAAGGCAACTAGCATTTTAAAAAAGGAGCTTAGGCAATGGCAATGTATACATTTTTGTGTATTAGTTTTCTTGAACCTTAAAAAAGACAAAATTAAAATTCACCTTTGAAACATTTTACACGTTTCGCCCGTTTTTATGGTGAACATGTTCCAGCATCTGCAGCTCTCCCCCTACTGCCCCCTGTGAGAGTACCACACACCAGTGGTCCTTATTTGAAACATGGCTGCATCATTTAACAGTTGCCTGTTAATGAAGGCCTACAAGTACCATCATCCATTATGGCCGACAGCTGGTAGTTTTCAATGAGCTGCAAGTGTGCTGTGCTGCCGACAGCTATTCTGGAGTCTACAGGAGCTGGACATTGCACCCATGATCTGCCGATTGCAGGTGCAATGCTCTACAGACTACAAAAAAGTGTGCACTATTTAAAAGGTGAACCTATCCTTTAAGCCAAAAAATAATAATCGGTCACTTACCTGCAGTGTTTGGCCACACATTCATTACTACAGTACTCATTGTCCCAATCTTTGCTTTCCACAGGGGGATTCTCACATCCCGAACGTACACACCGAGGCTGGGGAGATGGACTGCGAGGTGGAGAACCACTTACTAGCTGCACATCCATATGGGGCGGGGAAGACTCCTACAAAGTGAAGTTATTGTTTTAGGTGAAACAATGTACAACATAAAAAGCTCTCAGTATTAGTCTTAAAGCAATATTACAAAAAAACTTGACTGAAAATACAGTCCATTTTTAAGCACCATTACCTATGCAACCATGTATTACTAAAATGTATGCTTTTTTTTTTGTTTGATATATTTTTTGTTTTCTAAAAAAACAAACCAAAAACAGTGTCCACGAGTTCAGGCTTCCAAACTCAGGAGGCAAGGCTGAAATGGAATGAGACAACAGAGAGAGAGAGAGGAGACTGCATTGGATGAGTTATTCCTCAGCACCTTACTTTTTCTATTCCTGACAGATAAGAATGAAATTAATGCCCAAGAAGTAGGCCACATATGAATTTAAATTCTGCTGGTTCAGCAGGGACCAGACGAATTTTGATCCATGCATGGGCAGGGCAGGCCTTTCAAACCACTCTATGCTGCAACTTCTGTTGCTGCTACAGCCTGGCTAAAAACAAGGCCAAGGATGTGCCCACACCCATTGGCTGCCTCCTCTGTACAGTGGCACCCACGTCATTTTACAGAAGGGAGAAGGATGCTCTCTCCTTGAAGGGACTTGAGTTCAGGACTGACACAGGAAGAACTTCTCTACAGGAGAGCAGAGCAAGAAGACAACACTACACTGCAGCCCTGATCATTGCTTCCCACCCTGTCAGCACTGCAGACATCAAAGCTCACCACAGGGCAGAGTGAAGATGGATGGATTCTATGTCTTCTACACCTGTGTGAATCCTGATCTATTCTGCCTTCTGAATCCAAACTGTATCTGGCTGTGCTGTAAAACTGCCCTGTACTTTGCATCAAATTTAAAAGTGAAACTGAATATACTGGGAGTTCTCAGTATTCTACAAAGTGTGGAGAAACTCCATTCCATTCCGACGGGTGTAGCTGCAGCAAAGATCGATATAGTGGTGATGGAGCACTGTGCCAATTTCCCCCCGTGCCTTGCTGTTCTGTAAGGAACACAGCCAAATGTAATTCTTTCCTCATTGCTCTTCATACGTAAACATGGCAGTGTCAGTTCTCCTGACCTCCCTCCTGTGTGACCTGCTTCATTCATTCTGTGTCGCCATTACAGCTCACATTCTCAGCAGAGATAAAAAAAAGGAGCCCAATACAAGCAAAGCTTATAAAAAAACAGGCACCTCTAAAGGGTTTAGAAAACTGACCCTTTTCAGAGGGGGTCATCTGAATGGTCTACTGTGGAGATGCCAGGAAAATGTATTAGGAAAGGGTGAAAGGATCAGAGTCTTGAGAAGGAAAAAGAAGCTTCTGATGGATCCTGTATGGTCGGGCGAGGAGTAGACTAGACTGGATGACAGGGGTCCCAGGGTTTGTAGGGCCCAGATAGACCTTTATGCATATTTAAAAATGTAGGACCAAATTTTAAGGTTGGAATCAAATGTAGGACCAAAGAGATGCTTACAACAAGCCATCATTCATAACTGAAGCACAAGACTTCAGCCATCTGTTCCACACTCTAAATTACAAAGGGGCTACCCCAGCAGTGGAGAGACCATTTGAGTGATCTAACCCATCCTGTCAGTTCGGCATATTAGAGTTACAGCTAAAACAGGACAGAGAGCCGGATCAAAAGGCTTACCAGAGGAGCTGGACCTCTTTCCTAAAAAGAGAGGTCCGATGCGCATATGCAGGATAATGCCTGCATGCATATATTGCGTCACAAAAGGATAGACAAGGACACCTTGATTCTTCAGAATTCAGAGATAGGACATGTAATGGAAAAACGGATCAAAAGCATACCCTCTACCTGTCCAGTCGTTTCCTGTTAAGATGGGTCACCATCAGATCCGCGGTGTATATAGCGCACCAAAAAAAATCGTCTCTCAAGTGGGAACAGTTCCAACACTCAGATGGGGCCCAGGATCCTTTAGAGCATGGGTCTTCAAACTATGGCCCTCCAGTTGTTCAGAAACTACAATTCCCATCATGCCTAGTCATGTCTGTGAATGCCACTGTGTTACAATGCCTCATGGGATGTGTAGTTCTACAACAGCTGGAGGGCCGTAGTTTGAGGATCCCTGCTTTAGAGTGCTCCCAGCCCACAGAGAAATACCTTGAATAGCAGAAGTATTGAAAAAGATCTTTGCAGCTGTAGGAGCATTGAAAGACTCAAAGCTGGAGACAGCGATCCTCAAAGTACAGTCTAAGCAACTCTTTGTAATTCTAAGGCAAAGCAGGAGACTGCATGGCCTCAAAAACAAGTTGGAACTCAATCTGAGAGTGGGATGGTTGTCCTAGTCTGTCTGTTCCAATGCCTTCGAATGATGCTAGGTAACGTATAGAGCATATGCGGGCAGCTTCAATGAGTAATTGGGTGAATCTGGCCACAGACTGCAGTAGATGCCCTTGATTACAGAGTACGGGACATGGCCTCACCCAACGGAGCAGAAGACTCCAAGGATATAGACCCTATAACTACAGTGTCAGACTGCAGTTGTCAGTTCCTTCAGAGGGTACAGAGTAGACATTCATGGAACTGCTAGGAAAGCATGGGCTGAGGTCACCCATTGCAGCAGAACTATTCTCTATGATGCAGACATGTTGCGCCCATGTGGCAGTAATAAAACTATGCCCGAAATGTAGGACAAGGCCTCAGTTACTCACAAACCCTGGCAACTGGTGCCTCAGTTACTCACAAACCCTGGCAACTGGTGCTGATGAGAGTTGGACTGCACCTATTTCCATGTGTTGAGGGGCATGATAAGCCTCAAAGTGGTAAAGCAAGTGGGTGTGGTTTGGTCTGGGCAGTTGTACATGTCGTGGTATAAATAGGCTCCCCTAGTTCCTCCAATGGTATAATTCTTGACTGATCGTAACCGCTTGTTTCCTACTTCCTGTAACACCTAAAGTGGTAGTTACAGTAAATGGACTTTTTTCCTTTTTTATATCATAACACATGTGGGTCTGCTTAAAATTGTTAACTTTTATTCACATGGTTTGTGGCAACAATAACTGTGCAGGCATGTTCCACTGTTATCACTATCAAGAAGCCTGCCCTAAAGCTGGTCATACACTAGATATAACACATTCCTTTATCACAGATGGTCGTATCTCCTCCTAAGGCTATTGTATTTTGATATCCAGCAGCTGGATGCATCCGATTAGATGTAGCTTTTAGTCAGCCGACAATTTTCCATCCAACTCCTTCCATTTTGCAATGGAAGAATGTTGGATGGGAGGTTGACGTCAAAACCACCCAGAGAGCCAATGTTGACTGGTTCATCAAAGATAGCCGAAATGCAAATACTGTATGGCCAGCTTTAGACATAACGTGCAGGTATGTAGACTGAAAGTTATCCAGTATGGTCTGCCTGCCTCCAATGCAGTCTACTACCTAAAAAAGCTAGGAGCAATGCAATACATACATACATATCTCCCCTGCAGCAGTCTCCTCCAGGTTCAACCAACCTGCAGATTTCCCGATACTCAAGACCCTCAACTAGAATTGACGGTAGTTCCGGAATCGCTGCACTACTTGAAATCCTTTATTGTACATCATATAAATCAGACACCATGGGGATATCACAGATGGAACATATTTAATGCTAGTAGCAGCGCTTCCTCAACCTCCTGTGTCATACCAAGTCTGACCAATATACATAGGCGGCACAGGTGCAGGCACTTGATTAATTAGTGTCTCTTTCTGGCTAACCACAGCACTAGAACATTAGACCTTCTAGACACTAGAACTTCCCATACAATCAAATCTTGTGTGCCATGTGGGAGGAGACTGCTCTAGGTGACTGCAATTATAAGACGCACACAAAAAAGTAACACTAACCTCTTGTACAACTTCTGTCAATACTTCCAAATGCTCGGGTGAGGCAGGAACTTCTGGTGAACAGGGTACACTGATGATTGGGATGGTTTGTGGTTGGACTTGTACAGTCTGTGGTTGGACTTGTACAGTCTGTGGTTGGACTTGTACAGTCTGTGGTTGGACTTGTACAGTCTGTGGTTGGACTTGTACAGTCTGTGGTTGGGGCTGCAGAGGAGGGGGTATAATCTTGATCTGCAATGGGGGAGGCTGCACACTAAGCCTCACTTTCTGCATTGGCTGTAGAGGTGGAGGTTGCTGCAGAATAGTGATCGATGGTTGCTGAGCAGGTGCCATCTGTTGTAGCCGTGGTGGTTGCTGCATCTGTTGTAGTGGTGGCGGTTGTAGACGTGGAGGCATCTGCATCGCTGCCTGTAGTACTGATCTTGTGACTCGCGTCTGAGGGCTGGGTTGCAGTTGGTGGAGTGGTATTCCACGAGAAGTCACCATAGTAGCTGGAATCACTGTCACCATGCCCTGAGACATAGCGATAGATGTGGGGATCTGTCCCGCCTGGAGCATCTGTTTGGAGATGATTATTTTGGCAATGCTTGGTTGGGGAGCAATTGCTTGTGGGGGTGGAGGAGTAGGTGCAGGTGGGGGTGTTGGTGCTTGACTAGATGTTTGAACAGGAGGTGAAGACGCACTATGGGGTATACTGGCTACAGTTGCTACCGAGGGAGAATGAACAGGCGATTCGGGCAAGAGAGCTGGTGTAGCAGGAGGAGGATCCAAATCTACAGTCTCCACAACCACCTGTTTGAAAAAAAAAAAAAATGGGTTATTAAAACATTTAATAATTTTTAATGACTGACATTTACAGTAAATCAAAAGCCAATCCTTTATTCAGTGCTCTGAGTGCCAATACTTCAGATTTAATTTTCAGATGTGCTGGCAGAAACTCATGGGGCTAATTAGAAATAAGGTCCAACAGCTATAAAAAGTATAGATTTTAAATTTTGCTGTGGGACCTTATATCCTTTTGGCCAAAAAAACCTTCTACCCAAGATCCTATCACTTTTGCTTAAACACTGCATGCCGAAAATACAACCAGAAGCCAGGGATGATGCAACACTTGTGCATATGCAAAATAATTAAATCAGCAATATCTGACCAATGGCAGAAGAGGAGCAGAGCAGGACATAAAGGAAGCAATGGGGGAGATAGTCAGACAAAATGGCAACTGAAGCCCAGCCCCACTCAGCCATCTAGTTCCACTTTAACAATACCGGTCTGACTCTAAGGCCTTGCTCACACAGGCTTCAGCTCATAATCATTTTTTTTCCCCCCTTTAAGCAGCTTTGTTAAAAAGGTCCTTAAAGTATTCTTTAGCTCCAGAAAAAAAAAAAAGGGAGGAGGTTAAAGAAAGTGCTTACTGACGCTTAAAAAAAAAAAAAAAAAACTGCTAGTAAGGTTTCCCCAAGCTTCAAATCGTGCTAAAGCCTACTAGCAGATTGTTGAAAGCCAATACTTCCAGTAAGATCTATGCTTCAACACCTAAAATGGTGATGAAAGCTTCTTTAACCGCCTCGCGCATAGACAAATGACGGCAGGTGGGATCCCCTCTTGTTCTTGGCCAACGCAACCAGCACGGCGATCTCAGGCACGCTGTGTCCCTGGGACATGGCATGACCCGGATCTGAGTAAAGAGCCAAGGACGCGACCCTTTACCCATGTTATCAGCTGTGTCCAATCACAGCCGATCACATCTAAAACAGGGAAGTGCCGTTAATTGTCTCTCCTTACCTCACTCTTGTTAGAGTGTGAGGAGAGGAGAGTCGAGTCGATTAGCGGCATCTTCCCACAGGGGAGACCTATACCGATCATCACGGCACTGATTATAAAAGTGCCACCCCCAGCAGTAACACCAGTCTGCACTGCCTATCAGCCTTTGAGACATAGGGCCCCCTCCCTACAAGAAAGGAAACATGTTCAACCTAGACCTTAAAGGAAGTCCTCCAGGCCTCCCCCTTCAGTCTCCACAAGAACTGCCGGAAGGCACTAAGACACAGCACACTGGCATAACAGTACACACCAACTGTACCAGATGAAAAGATCTGGGTGGGAAATCCGGCTGTCCTGGAAGACTCCTAGAAACAGAGTTACTGGTAAGTCCAACGCTGGTTTTCTTTAGTCTTACAGGACAGCTTCTAAGATAAGAAAGAAACTTACCCGGTTATGGTAGGCCCACTGCCTGCTGGACCTTTCGTCCAAACGCTTGCTCCTTACCAGAAAACATATCCTGGCGATAATGCTTTGCAAACGTGGAGTAGCTGGACCAAATAGTGTGGCCCCGGCCCTGTGGGTCCATGAAGCTGACACAGCCATAACTGAATGTGCCCTGACTAGTGCGTGCCTGCCTACCTGCCAAACTGTATGCTTCCATAATCGTCATTCTGATCAATCTGGCAATGGAGGATTTTGAAGCTTTAAATCCCTTACGTGCCCCCCACAAAATTAAAAAATAAGGATTCTGACCTCCTGAAGCTGACCTCAAGATAAGCCAGTCTTCTAACATCCAGTAAACTAAAACTTCCTTCCTCATCAACCTTTGAGGGGGAATAAAACAATGGCAGAATATCCTGCGTTCTATGAAACAAAGAGGATTCCTTGGAGAGAAACCATGGGTCCGTCTTAGAAGGGCCGTCTTATAAGGGGCATGTGGCTCCCACTGGAGACCAAGCTCCCTGAGCCAGGTTGCCATCCAAGTGGACCCCCCCCCAGCCAAAATAACTGGCATCTATTGTCACCACCGGAGATGTTAGTCTGGACCACAAAAGTCCCCGGTCTAGATCCTGAAGGTCTCAGCGACTCTGGTCGTTATGAGCATAGGCTGGACCAACGTCTGCTGCCCACCACCCCAGCAACTCAACAGGGGAGTGGTGGAACACAGGATGCAACGAGTTCTACCACCCTCGTGTCCTCTCTAATCTGGACTTCGCCAATTGGTCTGAAGCTGTGCCAGTGCTTGATCCATCTTCTCGATCTTTTCCTCCATTGAAGAGATCCTGTAGCCAAAATATCGAACCTCTTGAGTCGGAACAAGCTGGGACGTATCATGGTTGATCAGCCAACCGAGAGACCGCAGAACTCCTGCAGGTCCCTCTCCAGCTGATGAAAGGACCGGGCAACAAACAGGACATCGTCCTAATAGGGCATCACTTTAATGGCCTTCATGCGCAGTGGGACCAAGGCTTCTGCAAGGACCTTTGTGAAAAAAAAATCAAATGACCGCCAGTCTGAGATACCTCTGAAAATCTCAGTGTATTGGGATATGGAGGTATGCATCTCTGAGATTGACCTTGTCATATAGCACTCTGGAAACAGAAGATGTGTTACTGTGAAGATGGACTCCATCCTGAAGTGCTTGTACCTCAGGGCTCGGTTAAGTGGACAAAGGCTCTGGATTAGCCTGAGCTTGCCTGAGGATTTTCTGACCACGAATACATGGGAAAAGAATTCCTGGAAGCTTTCCCCCTGGGGTACTTGTGCGAGGACCGGCTGATCCACCAGCTCCCCTAAAACCAGACTCAGAGCCCATATCTTTTCCCGACCTTGAGGTAATGGGGTGACAAGTAAACTGGAAGGGGGATTGAATCAACTTCCAAATTGTAGGAACTCCTGAAAATCTCTAAGATGAACTGACTTGAAGTCCCCCAACCTTCCTCCCTCTGGCACGCCGGAGTCATTGGGGCCTTGAGGAGGTCTGAGGTGGATTGAATAATATTCCTCCTCTTCCTTGCCCCTTTGTGACCTGTCCAGTGCTTTTTGGGGTGGCTGTCTCTCTCTTGCCAGCGATCTGGGCTCCCTATCCTCCCCCTAAATAGGTTCTGACAAAGAAGGCATACTGGAAGTCCTGGATAGGGACATAGAGGGACCCTGCATCCTATCCATCACCCCATTAAAAGACTGGAAGGTGGATGCAATCTCATCCTTAATGGACGAAAGGATTTTATGACAAGCCGTCATTGAAACATCCCTGACCAGACTACTGACACAAATAGGGGAAGTGGCTTTTCCCAACTGGTGCTCAATTTTGCCGCACATCCAGCAGATCTTTTAGGAGCCTGCATCTGGGCTTTAACCCAAAAAACAAACAAAAAGAAGAAGAATTAATGCCCACAAGTGTCTGCCCCTGACCCTCAACACCACTGTGCTTGGAAGCCTATCAGAAGAAGTGCCCCCGTCACCTGTAGCTCCCCACTCATGGTACAGGGAAAGAAAAAAATCCCCTCCATAGCAAACAATGGGCACCCCTCCCCACGCTTACCTGGGAGTGTCGGTGCCTGAGGAACCGGAGTCCACTGCCTGTAATGCTGCAGATCCCTCTATCGCTCCTTGGTGTCCCTTACAGCCTCCGCTGGGTCGCCACTGGCTCCCAAATGCCTGTGCTGTCCACCCGTCGTGCCCAGGAGACCAGAACCTAATCTCCAGACACCACCCGATGAGGTCGCTTCACCAGAAGCTGCATCACTTCCTGAGCCAGCTTGGAGCGCATGAGCTCCACTTCCAACGTATGCACTAGCTCCCTTTGTAAACCTGGTTGCTCATGGGCAAGCAAGCGTCTTTTCCCCGCTGCATGCCCAGTCCCAAAGCTTAGGGCAGATGGACACAGAGCGGAGGAACATCCCCACAATTCACTGGGCCAGGTAAACCTCTGGGGCTGGATGCGCCTGCAAGCAGCTCCTTCAGCCTAAGAGGGGGTAGCGACAAACTCCCAGGGGTCCTGCTCTCCCCGAGTTGGGGCACTGGTGGGACTCGCAGCTCCACTCCTCCCTGACTGGACAGAGGGGTGCGCAGGCTGAGAAGGTACGCCAGGCACTCCTTCAGGATTGCCCTGAGTCATAGAGCTTCCCTAGGTTCCTACGTGCTCCCTTCCTATCTGGTAGGAAACGCAAAGAAAAAAACTGGGAGGACCGCCTTTAAAGTCTGGGGTGAATGCATTTCCTGTTCCAGGAGGGAGGAGCCCTATTTCTTAGAGGATGTCCTGGAAGACAAAAGGAGAATATCTCTCTCTCTCTCTGGGGGATAGAAAAAAAAATATTGGGTACAGTGTTGCATGACTTTGCAATTGTCATTTAAAGTGCAACAGCACTGAAAGCTGAAAATTGTCATGGGCAGGAAGAGAAGGGGGGGGGGGTGAAAGTGCCCTGTAGGCAAGTTGTGAAAAGCTTTTACAAAGCTGCTTGAAGTTGATTGCAATTTTAAAAAAACCTCCTTGTAGAAACTTGCTTTACAAATTGTTTTTATACAGCATGAATTCCATGTGTCCAACGCCTCAACTACACATTCTAGTGCACTGCCATGAAACGTTTTACAGCAAAATGTTCACATTAATGCCGTAAAGAAAAGCTAAGAAACACTGACCTCTCAATCCTCTCTGGATTTCAAGTGCTAAAATCATGAGGTCATCATAAATTTTGGTATCCAACTTACAAGAACACATATAAACAGAAGGCCAATGTTAGGCTTAATAAGGCAGCTTTACCTGTGACATTTGGTTTTCCTTGTACAGTGCCAAAGCTTTCAGATATTCCTTTTTAGCTGCCTCCGTTTTTCGTTTATAAACCTAGGGGGAAAAAAAAACAAAACCAAGTCAGTGACTGAGACAGTTGCCATTTTAACACAGACTAGCGTGTTATTTTTTTGCTTCTTTTGTACAATTTTATAAATTCCCAAAAAGTACGTGGCTTACACCACATTAAAATACAACTATGAATTAAATCAATTACATTAAAAATTATAGTAAGGAATAACTTTTAACAATGAACCGTGAAAACATTACACATAAAACATAGCAAAGAACTAAATACATGCAGCCCCCAAGGTTACAAACAAAAGGTTTTGTAGGTTTGTTCTCAAGTTGAACGTGTATGCAAGTTGGAACAGGTATAGTTTGTTTAACCACTTAAGACCCGGACCAATACGCTGGTAAATGACCCAAGGTGTTTTTGCGATTCGGCACTGCGTCGCTTTAACAGACAATTGCGCGGTCGTGCGACGTGGCTCCCAAACAAAATTTGCGTCCTTTTCTTCCCATAAATAGAGCTTTCTTTTGGTGGTATTTGATCACCTCTGCGATTTTTATTTTTTGTGCTATATACAAAAATAGAGCGACATTTTTGAAAAAAAAAACACTATTTTTTACTTTTTGTTAAAAAAAAAATCAAATAAACTAAATTTTAGTCAAACATTTAGGCCAAAATTTATTTAGCCACATGTCTTTAGTAAAAAAAAAAAAAAAATCGCAATAAAAAAAAATAGCTACCTAGCGGGAACAGCGACACTAATACAGCGATCAGAAAAATGATCGCTTAGTGACACTGGCAATAGGGAGTGAAA
The DNA here is from genome assembly GCA_029574335.1 of Rana kukunoris. NCBI lineage: Eukaryota > Metazoa > Chordata > Amphibia > Anura > Ranidae > Rana > Rana kukunoris. The sequence goes on from CM056049.1 coordinate 262,864,399, forward strand.
GGGTTAACTAGGGCAGTGATCAGGGGGTTAAAACTTTATTAGGGGGGGTGGGGGGGCTATCCTGAACCTAACACTAACTGTTTTTTACACTGCCTGTCACACTGACACTAAATGCAGTGATTAAATCACTGCATTCAGTGACACTGTGACAGGGGGGTGGGGGGGGGCGATCACAAGGGGTTAATATGCCTATGTGAGTGTGTGTCAGTGTTGTGTTGGTGCACACTTACTTGTGATGTCTTCTCTCATCAGCAGCGCTGGGAAACAGCGCTGCGATGAGAGAATACATCATTTCCTCCTTCCTGTGTAAACACAGGAGGAGGAAGTGACAGGCTGGGAGCGCGCTCCCATTGGCTGGGAGCGATCGCGGGGGGGGGGGCGGATATCACGGACATCCGCCCGCAGATCCCGGATCGCTCCCAGAGGTAGGGGGACCCCCGCACGCCGCGGAGGGGGTCCCGATGGGACCCCCGAACCGCACTCAGGCGGGGACGTAAATTTACGCCCTTGTGCCTGTACGTGCCATTCTGTGGCCGTATATGTGCGTGCGGGGGTCCTTAAGTGGTTAAAGGGGTTGTAAAGGTAAATGTTTTTTTCACCTTCATGCATTCTATGCATGAAGGTGAAAAAACATCCGAGTATTAGCCCCCCCCCCCGATTACTTACCTGACCCCTCGAAAGTCCCGTGCCATGAACAAGCAGGCTTCTTGGCCGTCTTCCCAGCTCATTCATTGGTTGATTAAAAGCTGTGCAGCCATTGGCTCGCGCTGCTGTCAATCACACCCAATGACGCAGCGCCCCGGTGGGCGGGGGCCGAGTGATACAGTGAGCGGCTATGGCCGCCGGCTGTATCACGGGAGCGCGCCTGCAAGCACTCAACACCATGCCAGCTCACTCACATGAAGGTGTCGAGTCCTTACGGGGGGGAAGGTGTCGAGTCCTTATGGGGGGGAGCCGAGACAGCCGCCGAGGGACCCCAGAAGACCAGGTTCGGGGCCACTCTGTGCAAAGCGAGCTGCACAGTGGATCTCCTTTAATGATCCTTTAAGTGTAGCCCCAGCCAAAAATGTATATGTGTGTGTGTGCGCGCGTATATATATATATATATATATATATATATATATATATTATATACACACACATACATATATACACACACACACACACACACACCGTCCCTGTGACAAATGGATTTGGAAAAATGTGGGTTGTCCTGGAAACAAGGATTGGTGATCAAACTTTAGGGGAAGACACCTTTTTCCCCATGGTAACGCTTACAGGAGTACATTTTCCTTCCTATGGGTAGATTTTCTCCCTCAATTTGTAAGTTGGAGGTTTGTAACTCAGGGACTGTCTGTAGTAAAGCGTTTCAAAAAGGTTACCTGCTTCTGCTCTTCTCCAAGGCTGTCCCACATAGAGGCCACAATTTTTGACACCTCCCCAAACGTGGCATTAGGGTTTTGTCCTTTAATGGCAGCCTGTGTGTCACGAAAAAATAGAGCATATGCAGAAAGAGGTTTTTGAGGCTCATTAGGATCTTTCTTCTTTCTTTTCTTCGAAGCTTTCGGTTTCTTGGCTTGTTCCACAACAATATTCTTGGGAGCAGTTATCTGTGAAGTACAACAGTCGACATAGTATGGTCAAAAACAGCCCATATGATTTTAACAAAGTGATCAGGAAATAATTATACTAACCCTCCTAAAGTCTTCCATGTCCTCATCGTGCAAAGAGCTTGTTGGTGAGGCAGTAGGCGACAGGTGATCCTCAGGAGACTGGACTGGAGGCAAAATAGTACCACCACCAAGGCTCAAACCAAGTTGGGTGCTCAGTTCTGATTGATCAATGGTTGTAAGCTGACTGTGAGCCAGAAGACCAGAGGATATATCGGTCATTGAAACATCTATAGTAACTGGTGGGTTGGCACTGTACGTGGTAACAATGGGATGATCCAAATCCTGCATACAGACAAAAAGCAATCAAACACCCTATTTGTGTTTTAAGTGTAAAACAGATTACTGTGCTGCAGGACTGAATGTTTACCATGGTTAATCCGGTTCCAAGCAGTCCACCAGTCTGTTCTATTACTTCATGGGACATTTCCACTGGCATGTCCAAAGTCTGAACTCCATACTGTGCTGCAAATGCTCCTTGCTGAACAGCTGTATGATCCCCAAGGTCATCAAAGTGTCCAACTACATCAGTGACTGCCAGGGATGGGTCAGAATCTAAGGATATGGGAGGTATCTCAAACTCCTCATCCCCTAGGCTTGGGGTATGAAATGTCTGTACAGAAAGATAATGAAAATAGGGACATGCTTTAGTATTAAAACATGTTAGCTCTTAACTGCCAACCACTGCTGTTTCCCCAGTTCTACTTTTTTTGACAGTAGGTAAAAAAAGTAAAAATGCAACACTAAGCATTAAGGGCCCTCCCAAAAAGGGATATTGTAGTTACATGCAGAGTATGGTAGGCTACATCAGCCACTGACCTCTTATACATGTTAAATATATTTTAGCAGTAAAAACCATCCTTCCATAATTCCTAGCTCGGTGTCTGCTTCCCACAATGTTTTAACACAATACTGAATATTTAAAAAAAAAATCCAACAAAGAAAATTGGAAGTTCGCAATGACCAAAAGCAGGTTTGCTGCCCTTGAAATTCAAATCAAGCTATATCACCCAGTCTCATGAAGATACAAGAAACGGTAGGGGATTTTACTTTTTTTTTCCCATGCCAACAAAAGCGGTCCTGGTTTTATTGATTACTTTAAAATAAACCTACCTTGAGAGAAGTAATGCCGCATACACACAATCGGAAATTCCGACAAGTAGAGTCCGATGTGAGCTTTTGGTCGGAAATTCCGACCGTGTGTAGGCTCCATCTGACTTTTGCTGTTGGAATTTCTGCCAACAAAAGATTGAGAGCTGGTTCTCAATTTTTCCCCCCCGACGGAAAAAGTTCTCATCGGATAATCTGCTCGTCTGTATGCAATTCCGACGTGCAAAAAAAAAAACATGCATGCGCAGAATCAAGCAGCCTATTGAACTTCATTGATCTCGGCTCGTTGCACGTCTTGTACATCATCACGTTCTTGAAGATTTGTGCGACTGTGTGAATGCAACACAAGTTTGAGCCAACATTCCATTAGAAAAAATCCACGGTTTTCTTGTCGGAATTTCCTATCGCGTGTACGCGGCATAAGGGGGCATGCTTTGGCTGACCCGAGTCAGTCAGTGTGTCTCCCGCAGTGTTATTGTTTTCTACCAGTTGGCAGGGGGGGGGGGGGAGCCGCCACCTGCCAGGAGAACACACAGCAATTATTGCTAGCCGCTATAACCCCATGGCAATAATTGCATAAGAAAATCTCATATGCTTAGCCTGCCTAAACATGATTTAAATCTCAGCTGGTCCCTGCTAAACCAGCAGAGATTCGAACAGTCTGTGTCTGGCTTAAATCACCACACCATGAGAAGCATGTACATTAAGAATGTGGAATAAAACGTGTAAAGGACTAAAAGATCTACTTTTTCCAGGTCAGCAACTCAAAATATTCAAGCAGATAGCAATACAAAAAAAAGCAGCCTTCATAATGACAGAAGCTCATTTAATAGAATGAAAAATTCTAGGAGCCCCAATACCTTGGTATACAAACATGTTTATTTTCCTAGGATGACCAGACCAATATAAAAAAAAATATATTGCAGTTTACAAATCCCTTAGGCCGCGTACACACGATCAAATCTATCTGCTGGAAACGGTCTGACGGACCGTTTCAGCAGACAGATTCGATCGTGTGTACGGGCGGACAGACAGATTTTGCCAGCCGACAGATTTTTTTTTTTTTTACATGCTTTAAAATCTGTCTGCTGGGAATCCGTCCGTCCGACATGTCTGCTGGTTAGTACGCTAACCAGCAGACATATCTGCTCGCACATGCGTCGAATGGATTCGACGCATGCGTGGAAGTGTTTTACTTCCTGGTGCGGTGACGTGGCGGCGTCAACGTCATCGTCACGTCACCGCGCTGTCTGCCGGTGGGGATTTTGGTTTGATCGTGTGTACAGCGATCAAACCAAAACAGCCCAGCAGACAAATCTGTTCAAATCGGTCTGTCAGACCGATTTGAACAGATGTATTTGGTCGTGTGTACGCAGCCTTAAAGTGATATCACAATGTAGAGTATAAGATTTCCTATCATATGTGCCCAGTCTTGCCACACAGAGTTAATCCAGCGCTGAGGAATCTTCTTTTAAAGTTCAGTGCAAATTAACAGAATTCCAGATAAAAACTTGCCAAATTATAAAGTCTGTTTCTCTGTTATTGCTTTCAGTAACAGGTTATTTACAAATATAGCTTGGACATGTTTATCATAACAAGAGGTGAACCAAAGTTCATTGTATATTACTAGGATGTGTTATGATTTTATATCACCTCTTGTTATGATAAACATAACATATGATAAACATGTCCTAGCTAGATATGTAAATAACCTCTCACTCAAAGCAAGAAGAGAGAAAAACTGACTTTTTATTTAGGCAGGGTTTTATCTGGAAGGCTGTTCATTTTCACTGAACATTAAATTTCTCAGATCTGGAATAACTCTGTGTGGCAAGACTGGGAACAGATGATAGGAAATATTATACTCTACATTGTGACATCATTGGGTTTACATCCACTTTAACATATTAGTAGCTGCAATTGCTTTCCATTTTTAGCTTTTATTTTCACCTGGTGATCCAGCCAGTGACATGCTTCCCGTCTTAGGGGGTCTCCACTTTCGATGGAGGAACACAGGCGACACCTTTGGACAGTAGCACTGTCAGTCCGAGGTACGGTTAGATGCACTAGCAGAAATAAGACCCTTTTTACTGGGGCATTCCGATCAGGTCTGCGTATCTATTTTTCAGGTGAGGCAGATCACAAGTGCTATGAGTAGGCTGATGTAAACAGACTGGTGTCTATTTACACCCACCTTCTGATGTATCCCCTGCTGAACAAAGCAGCTCCAACTGAAAGTCCTAAGATGGACTTGACCAAAAAAATTTAAGTTGAACTCCAGCTAACAATTTGTTTTGCTTCAAGGAGGTTTTTGCATACCCATACAAGTCTACAGGCATTAAAAACCTGCTTGAAGCAGGTCAGAAAGATCAACACATCTGTCAATGGATTCTGAATGATCTCCATAGTGTTTCAAACTAATGCCATCAGCACAAGTCCAAAGCCCTTCAACATAGGTCTCAAACCTTTTTGGGACTGTTCAGGCACTTGCACTTTTAAGCTTAAAGAAAACAGCTTTGTGCTGCCAACATAAAGCATTAGCTACATAGATGTGCCGCCAACTCTATAAAATTAGAAAACATGAATGTCATAATGTGCTATCCCCCCCCCGGCAGAACTCTGCTTTAACCACTTAAGCCCCGGAATAATTTCGCTGGCCAAAGACCAGAGCACTTCGAGCACAACTGACAATTACACGGTCGTGCGACGTGACTCTTGCAGGCATTTCAAAGTGACGTAAATAAACGTTACTCTGCCAAGCCGTGCCATTCTGCCAACATAAATCTACAGGAGTCAGTCCTTAACCGGTTAAAAGGACTAAACCTTCTTCTGACATTTGTTGCTTACTAGTTAAAATCTGTCATTTTTGCTAGAATATTACTTAGAACCCCCAAACATATATATTATTTATGGTATTTTTGTTTTTTGCAGAGACCCTAAAAAATAAAAAAAACTGAGATCTTTGCAATATTTTATGCCACACCATTTGCACCGCTGTCTTTCAAAAGCAATTAAAAAAAAAAAAAAAACGCAAGATGTCTCAAGCTCCCCCCCAAAAAAAGATTCATATTATTATTAATAATTAGGGCTGTGAAATTTAAAGATCAATTAATTGATTAATCTTACATTTTTTTGATCAATCAAAATTTTCTTGATCGATCAAAATTATTTTCATTGGTACTAGTGGTGCAACGGATCGTAAATGTTCCGTGATCCGTACCGGTCACCATATGCGGATTGGCACACCACGTGATCCACGGAGCTCCGCTGCTGCCCTGGCCATAGGAAAGACCGCGGCTTCGGCCTAACTCCTGGAGCGGTGTTCATCTTGGTCCACCCAGTGGCAGCCTAGGTGAGGCGCGCTGATGTCATCACCCGGCCTCAACTGCTCGTGTTCAGCCGGCTTCTCTGGTAAGACTAAGCAAGCACCAATATTCCTATACAGTGGGGGAGATGTCTGTGGGTATTACAGAGGGGGAGACGCCTGTGGGTACTACAGAGGGGGAGACGCCTGTGGGTACTACAGAGGGGGGAGACGCCTGTGGGTACTACAGAGGGGGGAGACGCCTGTGGGTACTACAGAGGGGGGAGACGCCTGTGGGTACTACAGAGGGGGGAGACGCCTGTGGGTACTACAGAGGGGGGAGACGCCTGTGGGTACTACAGAGGGGGGAGACGCCTGTGGGTACTACAGAGGGGGGAGACGCCTGTGGGTACTACAGAGGGGGGAGACGCCTGTGGGTACTACAGAGGGGGGAGACGCCTGTGGGTACTACAGAGGGGGGAGACGCCTGTGGGTACTACAGAGGGGGGAGACGCCTGTGGGTACTACAGAGGGGGGAGACGCCTGTGGGTACTACAGAGGGGGGAGACGCCTGTGGGTACTACAGAGGGGGGAGACGCCTGTGGGTACTACAGAGGGGGGAGACGCCTGTGGGTACTACAGAGGGGGGAGACGCCTGTGGGTACTACAGAGGGGGGAGACGCCTGTGGGTACTACAGAGGGGGGAGACGCCTGTGGGTACTACAGAGGGGGGAGACGCCTGTGGGTACTACAGAGGGGGGAGACGCCTGTGGGTACTACAGAGGGGGGAGACGCCTGTGGGTACTACAGAGGGGGGAGACGCCTGTGGGTACTACAGAGGGGGGAGACGCCTGTGGGTACTACAGAGGGGGGAGACGCCTGTGGGTACTACAGAGGGGGGAGACGCCTGTGGGTACTACAGAGGGGGGAGACGCCTGTGGGTACTACAGAGGGGGGAGACGCCTGTGGGTACTACAGAGGGGGGAGACGCCTGTGGGTACTACAGAGGGGGGAGACGCCTGTGGGTACTACAGAGGGGGGAGACGCCTGTGGGTACTACAGAGGGGGGAGACGCCTGTGGGTACTACAGAGGGGGGAGACGCCTGTGGGTACTACAGAGGGGGGAGACGCCTGTGGGTACTACAGAGGGGGGAGACGCCTGTGGGTACTACAGAGGGGGAGACGCCTGTGGGTACTACAGAGGGGGAGACGCCTGTGGGTACTACAGAGGGGGGAGACGCCTGTGGGTACTACAGAGGGGGGAGACGCCTGTGGGTACTACAGAGGGGGGAGACGCCTGTGGGTATTACAGAGGAGGAGACGCCTGTGGGTATTACAGAGGAGGAGACGCCTGTGGGTATTACAGAGGGGACATATATGGTGGTGATCCGAAAAATGTATGTGCGTTATAATAAATCGAAAATTAGTCGATTAATTGATTAAAGAAAAAATCGATTAATCGAACATGAAAATTTTAATCAGTAACAGACCTATTAATAATAGCTAGTATGTACCAAGTTTTAGTTTCTTAGGATTCAGATCACCCATGCATTTTTAAAAGACAAGCTTCCTGATGATATATACACACATACATACACATACAAAATGGGTTCATTTTAAAGCCTAAATGCAGTCAAAATAAATCAGAGGGGGGCAAAAAATAAATAAAACACTTGCACATGGGACATAACTTGCAGTCAGTAGAATGTGTCGCTTATTTTTGCTGCACTATTGTGACCTGAAAGTCATGTGAATTTGATGCTACTTGACGCAATGCCCGAGGTCTATGGACCTCAAGTCACATCAAAGTCAGACCAAAGTAGTGCAGGAACTACTTTGAAGTCACACAGATTTGAATGGTACTCATTGGAGATTGTGTAGTACGACTTGTCAGTCCTAAGTCGCACAAGTGGAAAGGGACCTTTAGGCTTTAATTCTGATTCTCAGAGCTTGAATCCTATTTATCAAAGTTAATTATAGAAAACATGTAGTTTCCAATACGTGTATGGAAAGCAGGTATTGATGCACAGCTATACAGCAGTGCACTTTGTTTTCTCCATAGAACATTTATATTGAGTCACAGTAATGTGTGGTTTTGCAAAACAAAAACACTAATCATTTTACTAATCCAGCTACACTATATTGCTTTAAACATTGCTAAAAATTGTGTAATCCTTGCAAAACGTTATTCCAATAAAAAGTATAAATGTAACAATTTTTACTACATGTGAAATAAACAGAAGGCTTACCTAAAGCTTGCGTCTCAGAGTTGTTTTGTCTGCTCTGTCCCGAAGGCTACTTCCCTAATTCTTCTACACTACAGTGTTCTGTCTGCTCACATGACCTGTCCAATCAGCTCGTTACACATTCATTTCAACTTATCTGCTAACACTTCCTCTTTCCTTACCAGAACACAATCTATCCTATAGCTCTTCTGGAACCACCTCAAATACATTGCTTTAGCTGGAGCCTTTACAAAAAGGGATTTTTAATAACAGCTTACCTGTAAAAATCCTTTTCTTGAAGTACATCACGGGACACAGAGCGCATAGCCATTACACTTGGGTTATATGGGTACCTTCAGGTGTGGACACTGGTGTAATCAACTTCACAGGAAGTTCCTCCCTATATAACCCCCTCCCACTGGGAGTGCTTCAGTTTTGTAGCAAGCAATTTCTCTGAGGTTACACAATGTTCCCCAAAAAGAGGGGTGGGAGCTCTGTGTCCCGTGATGTACTCCAAGAAAAGGATTTTACAGGTAAGCTGTTATTAAAAATCCCTTTTTCTTGATCGTACATCACGGGACACAGAGCGCATAGTCATTACATATGGGATGTCCCAAAGCAATGCTCCATGAAGGGAGGGAGACCGTAAGGCCAAAAATAGCCAAACAGAAAATATATCAGGAGGTAAAATAGCTCCACCAACAGAAAAAAAGGGGCGTGAACCGGGCCAGAGGATTCTATACTGCTGCCCGTAGGACCGCCTGCCCAAATGCTGCGTCCGCAGCCTTTGTGACGTCCAACTTATAAAATTTAGTAAACGTATGTACGGAAGACCAGGTTGCCGCCTTGCAAACCTGTGCCATAGAGATCTGATGGTGTGCCGCCCAAGAGGCACTCATGGCCCTCGTAGAATGGGCCTTAACTGATAAGGGCGGTGGAACGCGCTTCAGACCATAGGCCTGAAAAATCAGCTGCTTAATCCACCTAGCCAAGGAAGACTTGGCAGCCGGCTGACCCTTCTTGGGGCCATCCGGAAGAACGAAAAGCACATCTGTTTTCCGAATCTTTTCTGTAGCCTTGAGATAAACCCTCATGGCTCGGACCACATCCAAAGTATGAAGCAATCTTTCCTCTCTGGACTGGGGAGTAGGAAAGAAGGATGGTAGGACTAGGTCCTGATTCAAGTGAAAACTGGATATGACCTTAGGAAGGAAAGAAGGCTGAGGCCGCAGAACCACTCTGTCCTTATGCAGAATCAGGTACGGTTCCCTGCAAGACAAGGCTGCCAGCTCGGAGACCCTTCTGGCCGAAGCCATAGCCACCAAGAAAACCAACTTTCGGGTTAGCAGCACAAGAGGGATTTCTGTCAGAGGTTCAAACGGCTGCTTTTGTAAAGCTGACAAGACCAGATTTAAATTCCAGGGGCAGAGGGGAGCTCTAATAGGGGGATTTACATGCAAGACCCCCTGCAAAAAGGTTTTCACAAGCGAATGTGTGGCCAAAGGCCTTTGAAACCATATCGATAAGGCAGACACCTGCCCCTTTAGAGTACTAAGAGCTAACCCCTTGTCAACGCCAACCTGGAGGAATCGCAAGATCCTGTCAATAAAAAACTTGCGAGGATGCCCTCCTTGAGACTCGCACCACTCCACATAGGTTCTCCAGACTCTGTAATAGATATTTCTAGAGACTGGCTTTCTAGCTTGAATTAACGTAGATATGACTTGGGCAGAGAGGCCTCTGCCCTTAAGAATTAGAGATTCAGCCGCCAAGCCATCAAATTTAGCTGCTGTGAAGCAGGGTGGTAGATCGGGCCCTGAGACAGCAGATCTGGGCGCAGGGGGAGTGGCCACGGTGCCCTTACTGACATCCTCACGATGAGTGCGTACCAAGCCCTTCTGGGCCAGGCTGGGGCCACCAGGATCACCGGCCTGCGCTCCACCCTGATCCTTTGTAGAAGGCGGGGAATCATCTGTAGTGGAGGGAACGCATACAGGAGAGAAAACTGGTGCCAGGGGCAAACCAACGCATCGGTCCCGTAGGCCGAGGGGTCCCTGGCTCGGGATACGAATTTGTCCAATTTCTTGTTGAATCTTGTTGCCATGATGTCTACATCGGGAACTCTGAATCTTTGGCAAATCTCTTGGAATACCTGGGGGTGAAGAGACCACTCTCCCGGGAGTAACTGTTGACGACTCAAAAAATCTGCTTGAGAATTGTCTATCCCTGGGATGAACACTGCTGAGATGCAGGGTACATGGGCTTCGGCCCATGAAAAAATCAGGTTTACTTCCCTTTGAGCCGCCAGGCTCCTTGTGCCCCCCTGGTGGTTTATGTATGCCACCGCCGTGGCATTGTCGGACTGTATCCTTACTGGCAGACCCTGCAGGGGAAGAGTCCAGGCGACCAGGGCCAACCGAGCAGCTCTGATCTCTAGGACATTGATGGGAAGCAGACTTTCTGCCTCTGACCACTGTCCCTGCTGGGTCCGTTTTCCTAAGATTGCCCCCCAACCTGTTAGGCTGGCATCTGTGGTTACTATTTTCCACGAGATGGGGCAAAAGGTTTTCCCTTTTGATAATTTTTGAGGGATCAGCCACCAGTACAGGCTGTGCCTGACTCCTGGGGAAAGAACTAATGGACGGTCTAATGCCTGTATGGACTTGTTCCATGCAGAGAGAATAGCTGCTTGCAGAATTCTGGTATGGATCTGGGCATAGGGCGCTGCTTCGAAGGCGGCCACCATCTTTCCCAGCAGTCGCATGCATAGGCGAATAGTCGGCTTCTTTTTGCCTAAGACTATTTGAATCGTTTGAATCAACGACCTGATCTTCTTTTGAGGTAAAAATACCCTCTGGCATTCTGTATCTAACCGAAAGCCTAGATATTCCAACTGTCTTGTGGGTTGTAACCTTGATTTTTCTTGGTTCACAATCCACCCGAACTCTTCTAGATGCCGCACTGTGCGGACTACTGCATGATTGAGGTTGGAAGCTGAACTGTCGATAACCAGGAGATCGTCCAGGTATGCTAGGACCAAGATGCCTTCTGTCCTTAGGACGGCTAGCACCGGGGCTAACACCTTTGTGAATACCCGTGGAGCTGTTGCCAACCGGAAAGGGAGGGCTACGAACTGGTAATGACTTTGGTTTATCGTAAAACGAAGAAACTTGTGATGTGCTGGGTAAATCGGCACATGCAGATATGCATCCTTTATGTCTATAGATGCTAGGAAGTCGCCCTGATGCAGGCTGGCTGTCACTGAACGTATGGAGTCCATACGAAAGGTCTGAATCCTTAGAAAGCGATTTAGGCGTTTGAGGTCTAATATAGGCCTGACGTCGCCATTGGGTTTTGGTATAACAAAAAGGTTGGAGTAGAATCCCAGACCCTTTTCTTGGGTTGGTACTTCTACAATTACTCCTTGGAGCAAGAGGCGATCCAACGCCTTTACGAGAGAGGCCCTCTTTAAACGGGTCGCTTGGAAGACTTGACCCCTGAAAATGAGGAGGGGGGATTTCTCGAAACTCTAGTTTGTAGCCTGAGGCTACTACGGACCGAACCCAAGCGTCGGGAATTCTGGCCTTCCAGACTTCGGAGAAAAACTGAAGCCTCCCCCCCACCCAAGAGAGTGGGGGCGCCCCTTCATGAATCTGACTTGATGACTGGTTTAGCCGGCTTGCGAGACCAGGGCCTCTTGTTTGCCGCGGCTTGTCCCTGTGGGCGACTATTAACTGCTGAACGCCCGGGAGGCCGTCGATACTGACGAGAAGTCGAAGGGGCCGAGCCTACAATGGCCTGTCGTTTAAACGTGGGCCCACGCGGTCTTTTCTTGACCGGTAAGGAAGTACTTTTTCCACTTGATATGGTGTGGATATATTTATCTAGGTCTTCCCCGAATAGTCTTCCCCCATGAAAGGGAAACCCTGCTAAAAGCTTTTTGCAGGGTGCCTCTGCTGACCAGTTCTTTAGCCACAAAAGCCGACGCATGTGAACCATCAGTAGAGATGAACGAGATGCCTGTTGGATGGAGTCCTTAATAGCATCTATTGCAAAGCAGAGAGCCCTAGGGAATTCTGCTAATTCATGAGTATGCTGAGCCGGCATGTCCTTTAATATATGTTTTGCCTGATCCTTCAAGGCCTGACAAACACCAATGGCTGCTACTGCTGGCTGAACCATGGCACCTACTGAGGTGAAAGCTGCTTTCAGTAGGGTCTCGAATTTCTTGTCGACCGGATCCTTGAACATATGGACATTTTCAACCGGACAAGTCAGGGATTTATTCACGCAGGAAATGGCTGCGTCCACTGTAGGGAGAGCCCATTTCTTCACATATTCCTCTTCCATAGGGTAGAGAATAGAGAATCTTTTAGGAGGGACAAAGATTCTATCAGGTCGAGCCCAATCCTGGTAAATCACGTTCCGCAGAAGGGGGTGCATTGGAAAAGATGCACAAGTTAATGGAGCCTTTAAAGAACCCAATGAGGATACCTCCGGGGCTACTAGTTCTGGCACTGGAAGTTTAAAGGCAGTGCGAACCATATCTGTCAAAGACTGGATCCACAGGCCCTCCGCTTGAGAGGCCGAAAAATATTCATCTATAGTGGAATTTTCCCTGTCTGAACCGTCGGGACTTGGGTCTGCCTGATCCCCTTGTGGGTCCCGTTCCTCTGAAGAGGAGACCTCCGCATCTGAAAACCCCACACTGGGTGAGGGGGATCTAGCCCGCTTGCTACTTGGGCAAGGACGGGAAAGCAACGCAGTTAACCTTTTCTCTAGCCCACTCATGGTGGCTGCTAGCATTTCTTCCGTCACGTAAACGGGAATGGGTGGATCGGGGGCCGCCTCTGCCCCCAGCACCCCCAATGGCTCTTGTACTATGCCACTCGGTGTCCTGACTGGCGAGGGTGGGGCCGTAGAAGCCTGGCCCAAATCCTCTGACCCCGATGGAGACCCCTTTTGCTTTTTGGCACCTTTAGCAGCCTTGGCTGGTCCAGATCCCTTTGGAGCCATTGTACAACCTTGGGTCACCCCTATAGCCAACACCTGACTGTTGCAGCCAGGAGTAACCAATATGAGGGCAGGTATGAGGAAAAATGAAAAAGAACTAAATTTCTCTCTTTTTCTTTTTTTTTCAAAAAAAAATTTCTTTTTTTTTTTTTTTTTTTTTTTTTTTTTTTACCCGCCTGGGAGGTGGCAATACTGAGGAAACCTGTGAGTATTGACACACCAATGCCCGTTAGCCGGAGTCCAAGGTAGACTCAGATACTGCTGGATCTAAGGCTGAGTCCCTTTAAGCAAAAAACTTCCTTTTTTTTTTTTCTGGTCAATAGTGGACCTAAGTCCTAGTCCTGAAGATCCACAAAACCGCCACTAGGTGTCCCTGTGTGGCCAAAAGACCCAGCTGCACGCTCTGTATCCTTTCTTCCTCTGCCTCCAGGAGGAAAGACCAGCCCGAGAGAAGTTTTCCCTTTATACAGACCCTGACGCTGCTGGCCCGCCCCCCCGACGCACGCCGACGCTCTAAAAGGCGGCGTGCACGCGCGCGCGTATGCGCGCACACACGCGCGCACAATCGCGCGCACCACGCTGAAACCACATGGAGGAAGCAGAGCAGAGGAACAACATGGACCAGCGTTATGCAGCACCAACAGACACCAGGTAAGCACTAATCTTATTGTAGTGCACACACAGCGAGGAAGCTGTCCCCTTGGGCTTCCTAAGAAACAGGAGTTTTTTACCAGCAATTTCCTCTTTAAAACATGTGGGGTTGCAGTATCAGTGTTAACAGGCAGACCTGGGGTGAGTAGCAAATATATAACTTACACAAGTATACATATATCTACATATTATCTGGGTAAACATTAGAATCCCATCCTGCCTCAACAGACATAGTGGAGATAGTGGCTGATGCACCAGCATACTGTTAGCCAACCCAGAACCCCCAGGGGGATACCTATCCTGTCGAACCAAGTCCCGCAGGTTCCCTCTTACCTGCTCCACGCCGCAGGGTATTGCAAAATGCAAGAGGCCCAACCTTCCCCCATCTCCGTGGGTATTGTCTTGGACCTTCAGGGACCGGGGTCCTGTGTTAAGGAACCCACACCCCTGGACCTATATAGCATCCTGGCATCAGTAGCGTTTAGTTCTTGGAAGAGACTAAGGCACTGGAGCCCAGAATCCAGCCCTCCAAGGAGAGGCATTATAGGCAAAACCCCACTCCAGCAGGGCCCGGGTACCGTACATCTTGGCTCTGAAGCACTTCGGACGGATCCGGCTAGCTATCCTGGGTCCCGAGACCTCCGAGGGACAGCTAGACGTGACCAACACCTAAGACACTGGCGAAAAAACTAGAGCACTCTCAGTGGGAGGGGGTTATATAGGGAGGAACTTCCTGTGAAGTTGATTACACCAGTGTCCACACCTGAAGGTACCCATATAACCCATATGTAATGACTATGCGCTCTGTGTCCCGTGATGTACGATCAAGAAATACACATTCCAGTGCATAAAACAGAGTACACCTTGTTAATTGCAACACTCCCCAGGACCTACCAGTTCACAGAATTATTACAGCTAGTTTTTATTCATGGCATAAAAAAAAAAAAATATTATTCCAGCCAATAAATATATTCAGACCTAAACACTTGATGCCGGTAAATGCACCCAAGCGCACCTTTGCAAGCGATAGGCGTTTTATCCCCCCCCCCCCCCCCCTGACAAAACTGCTGCTGCTGCCGCCAGGAGGAAAGGCTTTTAGGAGACTTCCCAAAATGTCCTGAGGCCTAAATATGAATCAGTGAGCCATGTAACCAATAATGGAGTAAAAATATATTTTTTTCTTTTGACCGTTAACATGTGTCAAGTGTTTTTTTTCTGCCATAACGCCTCTGCTCCTGGATGAGCTGGCAGTGGGTGTTTTTGGACACAATGGGGTTTATTTACTAAGGGCAAATCCACTTCGCACTACAAGCGTAAACTACAAGTGCAAAGTGCAGTCGCTGTAGAGCCAAGAAGGACATGCAAGGAAAATAAAAAACAGCATTTTAGCTTGCATATGATTGGATGATAAAATCAGCAGAGCTTCCCCTCATTTCAGATCTACCCCTCAGATTACACTTGTCGTTTGCACTTATAGTGCAAAGTGGATTTGCTAAATAACCCAAATAGGCTAACATGCAGGGGAGTTCAAAGACAAGGGCAGAACGTACAAACACACACACACACACACACCTAGAAGCAGCAAAAACTAAAGAGATCCCATTTCTATTTGGACAGGCTCATCTGCTTTACTAAAATTGCTTACTTTGGCCCAGCAAGCGAACATTATTGGAAAGAAGTACTCCAGGTGATTGCTAAGGTCAAGGTCACTTCCTGTTCTTCTGTCTGTAACTCACCACCGTAATGCAAGGCTATCTCCCTGGTGTGCAGAAAGGCTCGAGGGGGGAGGGGCGAGCAGGAGTGTCAGGACGCCCACTAACACACAGCTCCATCTACAAAGTAGATAGCGTCCTGACTTGCCTGCTCGCCCCCTCAAGAGGCTTTCTCCACACCAGGGAAGAAAGCCTTGCATTACTGTGTGGAGTTACAGACAGAAGAACAGGAAGTGAGCATTTCTCAGAAGAAATAAGGACATTTAAAAAAAAAATGGAAGGATGAAGTAAGTGAAGGAGGACTGCACTAAGGTAAAGGAAGCTAATTTAGGGAAAAAACTAATTCCTTTACAACCCCTTGAATTTCAGCTTGTTTTTGAGGGAACAAAGAAATAAAATAAAAAAAGTAAGCAGATTAACCACTTTAAAGTGGTTGTAAACCCTTGTAAAAAAAAGAAAAAAAAAAAAACCTGCAAGACAAAAGGCATAATGAATGAGCTAGTATGCATATAGCATACTAGCTCATTATGAATTACTTTGGCTACTTTCACACCGAGGCATTGCGCAAGCAGACGAAAAAGGGTTAAAACTGCCCACAAAGCGCTGGGCAGGGGCGCCTCAAAGATGCCGGCTGGCAAGACTTTGAGCGTCCTGCCAGCGCACCGCTCCAGTGTGAAAACCCTCGGCCTTTCACACTGGAGTGAGAGAAGAGGCTCTTTCAGAGCACTTTGCAGGGACCATTGACTATAGGCTGACCTGTAGCATAAAGTGGTTGTAAAGGGTTTAAAACCACTTTTTTTTTTTTGATGTTCACAATGTAAAGTATAAGATTTCCTATCATCTGTGCCCAGTCTTGCCACACAGAGTTAATCCAGATCTGAGTAATCCTCTTTTAATGTTCAGTGAAAATGAACAGCCTTCCAGATAAAAACCTGTCTAAATAAAAAGTCAGTTTTCTCTCATCTTGCTTTGAGTGACAGGTTATTTACATATCTAGCTAAGGACATGTTTATCATATGTTATGTTAATCATAACATGAGGTATAAAAAGTGAGAAATCCACCCCTCCCCCACATAACACATCCATGGTAATATACAATGAACTTTGGATCACCTCATGTTATGATAAACAAAACATAAACATATGATAAACATGTCCAAGCTAGATATGTAAATAACCTGTCACTGAAAGCAAGAAGAGAGAAACGGACTTTATAATTTGGCAAGTTTTTATCTGGAATTCTGTTAATTTGCACTGAACATTAAAAAAGGATTACTCAGCGCTGGATTAACTCTGTGTGGCAAGACTGGGCACAGATGATAGGAAATCTTATACTCTACATTGTGACATCAACAAAAAAAAGTGGTTTACATCCACTTTAAGGCTTTCAAGTGGTGTAACAGAATTATGTCTGAATATATCAGCCATAACCCTTGTATTTTTTTTTTTCCAGCTGGTGGCTGGCTTTCTCATGAAAGTATTCCGAGTGGCTCATGAGCCGCTGGAATGTTTTCAGAAGCGGCGGGAGGGAACGAACGCCCACCCCCCTCCCCGCCTTTGATCGCCTCTATGGCCTTGGACCAGAGCAACATCATGATTTCACTTCCGGAGCAGGCTGCAAATAAGCTATTTTTTTGGCCGATCTTTTGCGTTAAAAAAAAAAAAAAAAAAAAAGACAAAAGTAAAAAAGGAAAGACTTAGGGGGAGGAGTTTATGGGATGTGTGAAAAAAAATAATAATGTGTGATTTTTTTTTAAATAAAAAGGGACAATGTAAAAGGTAAAATAATTAAAGCACCCCCATCCTTCTGTGCTTGCACGCAGCAGCGAAGGCATACACAAGTCGCACACACATATGTAAACAGTATTTGCACCACATGTGAGGTATCCCTGCGAACGTTAGAGCCAGAACAATAATTCTAGCACTGGACCGCCTCCAACTCTAAACCGGTAACCTGCAAAGGTATTTAAAGCAACACCTATGGAGATTTAAGTGCTGCAGATTGTCGCCATTCCACAAGCTTGCGCAATTTCAAAGCGCGACATGTTAGGTATCTTGGTGTAATATCTTTCACATTTCATTTAAAAAAAAATTGGGGTATGTAAAACCGTTGCGCAAATACTGTGACAAAAAAAAAAACACACACACACACACAATTTTATTCCCTGGGGTCACTAACAAATATATATATAAATGTTTGGAGTTTGTGAGTTATTTTTATAGCATAAAAATTACAGATTTATACTTGTAAACAAAAAGTGCCAGAAAAAGCCTGGTCTTAAAGTGGTTAAACTTCAGCTCTAAAAAAGGTACTCATAATCACATAAAGTACTCAGCAGTATGCTGTTTGTAAGGCAGGTCATAAATCCTGCGATTTTCTTTCCTGCCAACAAAAGGCGTGCAATTCCCTCACCACAGCCAGTGTTGATGGGAGGAATCCCTCCCAGCGGGGCTATTGTGTTCTCCTGGCGGGGGCATGTGGAGCTGTCCCTGCCACATGCAGACAGGGATTATTGCTAGCGGTTACAGCTGGATCGACTTGGGTGTAATCAGCTTGCCCATACATGGATCGAATCTCGACTGGTCCCTGCTGAACCAGCCAAGATTCCAGCTACCTACGACCGGCTTAAGTTCTTTCCTTTGTTGTACTGGAAACAGACCTTCCATATTTTCTGGGAGTACTTTATGGAGTGTCAGAGGCTCTGTAATCCAGGAGAGACACATCTTTTTTTTCTCCCACCCAGCCCTGACACGAAGTTCAGCCTCCACCAATCCACAAACTTTGTCAAGGCAGACAGTGCAAAGCTCACCCAGCTGCTGCCAGAACCTTTGTTGACCTTGGAGCCAAGTGAGTAGCTGTGTCTCTGTAACAAGGTCTATGACATTACTGAAATGTCAGATTAGTAATCAAAAATTCTGGCATGTTTGTTGCAAGATTACCTGTGCCAGCCTTTCCCATATCCTCAAAAGTTTCCCAAAATGTTTTGGAAGAGAACTACAGTAGGTAAACATCCCCTACTAAAATGTTTAAGGCCACGTGCACATTGGGCCTTTGCCCAGCTCCCCTGAATATCTTTCTTCTAGCAGGAGAAGAGCAGTTTTTGTGTAAATGCATTTAGGCATGTCAAGCGCTTGGGTGGCAATTCATTTTATTGGTCAGAATGAGAACTTTTGCTGACCATTAAAATTATTTAACATTCCAGCACGTAACACATTAATGCGCTTTTAGAAGAATTTACACGTGTATTTTTCTGCCAAAACGTTGCTGCTCCTAAACGCGCTGGCAGTGGGGTATTTTCCTGCCTGCAAACACCTATGTGTGCATGATCAAAGACTAACAAAAAAGTAAAAAAACAAAAACTCCTAATGGTGGCGTTTTTAACACAGAGTGTGCACGAGGACACTGGTGCAACGTGGAAACCCTGCGAATCCAGCGCCTGTTCCTGCATCGCACCTGAAATCGCACAGTGGTTTATACGGAGATCTGCTGGGGAGGTTAATGTAAAGTTAATGACACCCCCAGATCGGTTTCCAGATCACAGTGCAAACTGAAATTGCTGCTGGAATCAGATCGCACCCATGCGATCCAATTCCAGTGTGGAGCAAAAAAAAAAAAAAAAAAAAAAAAAATTGATAAAAGGGGGTGGGGGGGCCCTGCACCATTTTGGTGCGAATGCAATTTCGTTTGAAATCGCATAGACTTCAAATGTAAACTGTACAGCAATGCGGTGTGAATCAAATGTGATGTCTGTCATCACACTTGTGTGAACCAGCAATTAATCTTCATTTTATTCTGAATATAGCATGTGTGTAAGGCCCCTTTGACACTGGGGCGGGAGGGAGGTGTGCTGGCGGTATAGCGCCGCTATTCTTAGCGCGGAATTGCTGCGGTATTTGGCCGCTAGCGGTGTGGTTTTAACCCCCCACTAGCGAAAAAGGGTTATTACCTGCTGGCAATGCGCCTCCAGCAGAGGTGCATTGCCTGCGGTATAGCCACGGTGTCCCATTGTTTTCAATGGAAAGGAGCGGTGGAGGAGCGGAAAACACACCGCTCCAAAGATGCTGCTAGCAGGACGTTTGGAGCAGTCCCGCCAGTGCATTGCCTCAGTGTGAAAGCACTCGGGCATTCACACTGAGAATGGAGGGCAGGAGTTTTCTAGGCGGTATTTAGGCGTAATTTTTAGCACTAAGACATCTGAAAAACTCCTCAGTGTGAAAGGGGTCTAAGGGGTGGCACTACTAGATCAGAATTTTGACATGCTAATCTAGTATAGTATAACAGGGAACCTAAAATATATGAAAACAATGAAGGGGGCACGGTCGTTTACCTTTGTAAAAAGAAGTAGGGCAGTTTTAATATACAGATGTCACACTTACCTCTGTCCCAGTCAGGAATGGGTGTCCTGAACCAGTGATGGTCAGGTAACTGTCACTACCCCCTGGAAACTGCAAACAAAAATAAAATATATAAAAAAATTGTAAAAACAGATAAATGAATAATTTAAAGCCCTCTCTTTGTTATACGTGCACCATAATCTTTGCATTATTTAAACTGCCTTTTATGCCTCAAACACCAAGCCTTACAAATGTATGCATGAAAAAATAAATATAAGATAAACACACACAATCTCAGCATATTATACAAACACACCACCTCTGTCTATTCATAATAAGGCCTGAATCTTGATTCAAAATATAAAATGTCCCATTGTATCTTTAGGCTTAATGTACAGGGAACGTTTTAAAAAACAGATGGTGAGAGCTTCAGTTTATGCCGTGTTTACAAGCTCCCCCCCATAGTCAAAAATGTATCTCTATTAAAAACGCCTGTAAAGGAAACGCGGCTAATGCGAGGTACCGTGTTTTCACGCATTTGGCGTTTCAATTGCCTCTGAACATCCGTCCTGAATGCATTTTATTGCTTTACAACTTAGGGCCCTTTCACACGTCCGTTCAGTTTGTCCGTTTTTTGGACGTCCGTTAACGGACCTCAATGCTTCCCTATGGGTTAGCGTCCGTTAGCGGATGAGCATCCGCTAACGTCCGTTAACATCCGTCTGCGGTAAGCTCCATTTTTTTGGACGGAAGAAAACCCTATTTTTCTTCCGTCAAAAAAACGGAACGGACGAAAAACGGACGTTAGCGGATGATCCGTTTACCATCCGATCCGCTAACGTCAGTTTTTCATCAAAATATGTAAAAAAAAAAAAAAGTTCTAAAAAAAAAAAAAAAACACGGATGAAAAAAACCGATGAAAAAAACTGATGAAAAACGGACGGAAAACGGAACGGAAACGGATGTAAACGGACGGAAAACTGACGAAAAACTGATGAAAAAACGGATCAACTGAAGGGGGAAAAAACTGATCTAAAAAACTGAACGGACGTGTGAAAGAGCCCTTAACTGCCTAGAGACGACCCTGTGTACATGTACTGATAACGTAACATAGGGGGGCAGCTGAAAAAAATAAATGCCCTACTGCTCCTAAACGTCCTGTTTACCAGCAGCAGTGTACATGAAGCCTAACTGCCTGGTTGAAGGGACACAATTTTACACCCAAAACCAAAGGCATGCCTGCAAAGTAGAAATAAATACTTAGCCCTCCTGTGCTACTGATCTCCGCTGTATGAGAGCTATGCTGGCTGAAAAAGCTTCAGCATCTGATAATTCCAGGAATGTCTTGATGCCTGATCCCCCTTTCTCTGGCCCCTACATCAATACAATACATAGCAGTGTTGTCGGGAGTTAGAGGAAAGAACCACTGTGAACACAGAGACGACAGAGAAAACAGGCATCTGACACTCCCGGAAGTGTCAGATGCTGAAGATTTTTCAGCTAGCACATCTAGAGTTGCAAATATTAACCCTCTTCTTTGCAGGCAAGCCTTGGAGTTGTTAAGTCTTTGGAAACAATGTGTAAATCCCCAATACAGGCGTTCTTAACCTTTTAAATCTGAGGTTAAATAAGAAAACCATCCTGGTACTCAAGGAATGAACTTTTACCAAAGTAATAGAAAAGCCATATAACGATTAAAAGTGGTTGTAAAAGTTTGTTTTTTTATTTTCTAAATAGGTTCCTTTAAGCTAGTGCATTGTTGGTTCACTTACCTTGTCCTTCAATTTCCCTTTAAATGTTTTTTTCTTTTTCTGAATTTCTCACTTCCTGTTCCTCCTCAGTAAGCTGTTCTAAATGACTTTCCATTGCTCAGATGATGGTGGAAAGCTTACCGAGGAGAAACAGGAAGTGAGAAATTCAAACAAAGAAAAAAAACATTTAGAAGGGAAATAGAAGGAAAAGGCAAGTGAACCAACAATGCACTAGTTTAAAGTGATGTCACAATGAAGAGTATAAGATTTCCTATCATCTGTGCCCAGTCTTGCCACACAGAGTTAATCCAGCGCTGATCAATCCTCTTTTATTGTTCAGTGAAAATGAATAGACTTCCAGATAAAAACCTGTCTAAATAAAAAGTCAGTTTTATCTCTTCTTGCTTTGAGTGACAGGTTATTTACATATCTAGCTTGGACATGTTTATCATATGTTATGTTAATCATAACATGAGGTGATCCAAAGTTCATTGTATATTACTAGGATGTGTTGTGTGGGGGAGGGGTGGATTTCTCACTATTTATACTTTGGATCACCTCATGTTATGATAAACATAACATATAATAAACATGTCCAAGCTAGATATATAAATAACCTGTCACTCAAAAGCAAGAAGAGAGAAACAGACTTTGTATTTAGAGTTTTTATCTGGAAGTCTATTCATTTTCACTGAACAATAAAAGAGGATTGCTCAGAGCTGGATTAACTGTGTGGCAAGACTGGGCACAGATGATAGGAAATCTTATACTCTACATTGTGACATAAAAACATTTTTGGGGGTTTACATCCACTTTAAAGGATTCAATTTAGAAAATAAAAGATGAACCTTTACAACCCCTTTAATAATGGCCATTAAAAACCACTTGGCCTTCCATTGTTATAATATAATACTGTGTGAATAGTCATAAAAAGTATAAAAATCTGCTTTTGTGGCCTGAAAAGAAATCCACATTATATAATTACTGAATACAGAGGATGTGCAATGTGTATGTTGCATGATGATATTTGTGCAACTAAAAAGGCAAAACTTTTTTTTAGTTTTGGATGGAGTGGAAAGGTATTAGAACACTTATTAATTTTGCGGTCTGTGCCCCCATTAGGAGATTCACCCTCTCCATGTGTCCCGTTTTACCAATATCATTGAAAGAAAATCCCAAATGTTGTCCCCAGAAAAGTAATAGAGGGGACATTTTCCAGTGGGGACACTAGTTTTGGTGACCTGGGGGTCCCGTATTTGCAGGGATTTCCTCTCACTTCCTGTTTGGATATGGAACAGGAAGTGAAGGGAAATCTCCACAATGGGACAGATGACAAAAAAAAAAAAAAACATGACAGGGGTGTGGACAGATCAATTGGTACAGAACCCACTGTCACTAGGGGTTATAACCTTCCCTTACTCTATCCAAAAAATGGAAAAAAGTTTTGCCCAAAGTTAGCTGAAAGCAATTTTTAGATAGACTGGAGAAGGATTATTACTCCTGTCAGGTTGTTATTGCTGTCTTTGTCCAAATTAGAGAGAACCACCATCTTGTCATGTTTACCATGACCCTGAAAATAAAAGTAACAGAAAATCCCAAATGTTGAGTCCCTAGAACAGTGAGATCTTCCTATGATGACATCATGGTGACATCATTTCTGCCGACCTTGACAACATTCAGGAATTTCCTCTCATTTACTGTTTTGACAATGACAGGGAAGACTCCAAAAGGGACACAGATGGTAAAAAAAGCTGACAGGGTATAACCCTGCTATCCAAAAAAAAGTTTTGCCTTTAGTTTAACCACTTCGGGCCCGCGCTACCGTCGGATGACGGCAACAGCGCGGGCCTGAATATCCAACATGCCGTCATTTGACGGCATGTCATTCAGGCGTTCCCAGCGCGCGCTGTAGAGCGCGCTGCGGGGAAGCCCTGTGTTGTCCGTGTCCCTTGGACACGGCCAATCACAGATCGCGGCGAACGGCCAATCAGAGTGGCCGTTTGCGATGCGATCTGTGGGCGAAAGAGATGATCTCTCATAGATCATCTCTCATTGCCGTTTTACACAGAGACAGCGTCCTGTCTCTGGAGAGGAGGAGCCCGATCTGTGTTCCTTCCTACACAGATCGGTCACCCCCCCAGTCACCCCCCCCTCCCCCCACAGTTAGAACACACCTAGCATACACATTTAACCCCTTCCTCACCCCCTAGTGTTAACCCCTTCAATGCCAGTCACATTTATACTGCAATTAGTGCATATTTATAGCACTGATCGCAGTATAAATGTGAATGGCGCCAAAAATGTGTCAAAAGTGTCCGATGTGTCCGCCATAACATCGCAGTACCAATAAAAATCGCAGATCGCCGCCATTTCTAGTAAAAAAAAAAAAATAATAATAATAATTCTCTCCCCTATTTTGTAAGCGCTATAACTTTTGCGCAAACCAGTCGCTTATTGCGATTTATTTATTTTTTTACCAAAAATATGTAGAAGAATACGTATCGCCCTAAACTCAGAAATTTTTTTTTTTTTTTTAATTGGGATATTTATTATAGCAACAAGTAAAAAATATTGTATTTTTCTTCAAAATTGTCGCACTTTTTTGTTTATAGCGCAAAAAATAAAAATCGCACCGGCGATCAAATACCACCAAAAGAAAGCTCTACTTGTGGGAAAAAAAGGACGTAAATTTTGTTTGGGAGCCACGTCGCACGACCACGCAATTGTCAGTTAAAGCGACGCAGTGTCGGAAGCTGAAATTTTACCTGGGCAGGAGGGGGGTGTAAGTGCTGTTCACCTTTTGGAACATGTTACCAATGCTGCAGCCGCTGCCAGATCTCCCCCTGTGGCAGCTGCATGGGAGGAAGAGGTTTGCCGTACTAGCGGTCACTGTTTGAAAACAGTGCAGCCATGCAAGGCTCTGCCCACATGGCGGCACCATTCATATACACAGCTCTGTGTCTGATCTACAAGCTCTGACAACCTTAGAGGCTTGTAGTTCTCAATGAACTACCACAGCACTGTGGAAGTCCATCGAGTCTTCCGGTCAGGGAGTACCGGCTTTCCCACACAGGATGTATACGGAAGCTGACACACTGAGATTTGCATGGCATCAGCAAGACAATTGCTGGTGCAATTTTTTACAGCCTCCTACTATAAAAAATAATAAATGCACATTTTTTCACATTTAAAAAGTGAACTTCTCTACGTTCTCAGTAAAAGAATGCACTAAAATTAATATGATCTACAAGGGTGTTCTTTTTGTAAGACAATAAAATATGGGGTTGTGGCAAGTAAAGAGATATCATAATAGGTTAGGCTTCAAAACCCCCCCCCCCAAAAAAAATACAGTGTCCACTATTATCAAGGGGCAAGGCATTTAAATGCAGTTCAATTGCGATTCTAATACGTTTTTGATGCGATTTGGATACAGCAGCGATCGCCCTCACAGAAAATATACTGGAATCATGTTACTTTAGAATAGACATGCACTTTTCATACAACTCTGTGGAGCTAAAACTTGCACATGACCGTTAAAAAAAAAATATATATATATATCACATTGGATTCGCACAGCATACATGTTAACAGCCTCCACATAAACTCATAGTATTTCACTTGTCCTGCAATGCCATGCGTTCTGGAACACATCAAAAAATGCATCGGTGTGAACAGGGCTAAACCTGATTTTATTATTATAATACATTGTGAAGAATTAGACCCTCAGTCAGTTTTTATTGTTGTAGGGGGCTTGATGATCAGATTCAGATGTTGTGATGCAGAGTTGAAGGCAAGAGTCACTGTGTGGATAAAAAAAAAAAAAGACACTATACAATGGGGGTTATTTACGAAAGGCAAATCCACTTTACACTACAAGTGCAAAGTACAAGTGCAAAGTACAAGTGCAAAGTACAAGTGCAAAGTACAAGTGCAAAGTACAAGTGCAAAGTACAAGTGCAAAGTACAAGTGCAAAGTACAAGTGCAGTTACTGTAGATCCGAGGGGGACATGCAAGGAAAATAAAAAAACAACAGCATTTTAGCTTGCACAATGCACATGATTGGATAATAAAGTCAGCAGAGCTTCCCCTCAGATTTACAGCGACTGCACTTCCTTTTCGTAAATAACCCCCATTGAGCTGTCTTTTAGGACCAGAAGCGCACCCCTCCTGCCTGACAGCCATGTGCAGGCTGGTGTGAACAAGCCCTACAGCTTAGTATACTCAGGGCTTTTTTTCTGGGGGAACTTGGTGGAACTCAGTTCCACCACCTTTGGCTCAGACCCTTTGGTGCCTGCTCACCACAATCACTTGTAAACACAGAAGTCTGGTTTCTGTGTTTACAAGTGCCAGTTCTTCACTCTGTGTGTAACCCCCCTGAACTCTGCACTCTGTATTAGTGCAATTCTGGTATTTAATGCCTCTTTAAGACCCTTCTACTGTTTGTGAAATCTGAACGGGGTCGTGGTTGAGTTCCTGCACCTATTTTCTGAGAAAAAAAGCTCTGAGTATACTAATAGTTTTTTCCCCCTTGCTCAACCCAGAAATAAAAAAAACTGACAGCTGAGAAGGAGCCGCTATACTAACAATCTGATGTTAGTATAGCCATTTCCCCAGCTGTTCTATTGGCTTCTGATAGGGGGACGCCCCCACCAGAACACTGGTCAGCCATTGGCCGAGAGCGCCGATTGGTAGACCTTATTTGGTCATGCCTCTTTGACAGAAGCCGGCCAAACGGCCTGCTTCTATTGGGCTGGCTGTAGTACACATGGGCAAAATGTTGGCCGGTTCCGCCCACATGTACTAGGCTTGACACACACACCCCATTAACCATTTATATCCTCCTTCCCCTGGTCATACATTGTGGATCCAGGATGAACACCTACATGAATGGGTCCTTAGAGAAAATCTAAACGTTGACAATGGTCACCAAGTCTTGAGGGTAAGGCCCCTTTCACACTGCTGTGACTTATTTTTCAGGAATGCCTGTGTAAACTTGAGGTCTAGACCTCAACTGGCATGAAAGTTGAACCAAAGTAGACCAGTCAGTGAGTACTTTGAAGTGACATATATGACTGATTATCATTGGAAATCATGGGGGAACTACTTGCTTATGCAAATTTGCTCAAGTGTAAAAGAGGCCCGCCTAAATCATACATAATGACACCTATCCAAGATGGAAAGATCTAATGACATCAGTTTCACCAGGACAGGAAGTGATGGCATTTAACCCTTCCCTTGTAGAAGCTCACCTTACTGCGCCCATACACGCCATACATCTGTGGAGAGCCCAGAGAAGTGGAGGCGCCCTCCTCCCCCGAGAACATGCCTGCCCCATCCCCGCTCTCCAGAGCCGTGAAGAAGTGCAGATCCATCAGCCAGCACAGTATAAGAACAGCTGAACGCCGCCACTTCTACATACATTTTATCCCGCCACTCCGCCCATTCCCATCACAGTGCACACGGCTCTCCCCGAGCAAGCGAACCGATCATTAGCTCTACACTGCCCCCACCGGCCGGAACCGACACTGCCCCGAGCACCAATCAGCCATTGGCCCAGCGCTAACATGTGACTAGCCGGAGCGTTCTCCTTCCCAGACACACCCGTGCGGTGACAGCTGCGCGGACGTGGCTGTGGTATGGGCTATTCTTTTGGAAGGTAGGCTGAGATAAGGATAGCCGCTTGTACAGGAGGCTCATATCAGACATGTACTGGAAGAGCTGTACTTGTGATCACTAAGGTACCTGTTTGCTATCTTCCCTGTCCTCTTTTACTGGGCCACCTTCATATGTTTGGGAGCCGAATTCTGAACGAAAGGCCAAATTCTGGATGATGAGCAGTGATATTTAACCATTTCAGCCCCGGCTTTACCCCCCTGCTATTTTTTTGCCATACGGCACTGCATCACTTTTGCGCAATCGTGCGGTGTTGTACCCAAATAATATTGTCCCCACAACATAGAGATTTCTTCTGGTGGTAAAAAAGTGTGACAATTTTCAAAATATGAATAAAAAAACAATATTTTTTTACCTTAACGATTAGATTTTTTGCAGATTTTTGTCTTCAGATTTACCAAAACTATGCAGTGCAAGGGCCTGCCTGTTATGCATACAAATTGAAACTCTTTAGTTACAAATTAAAATATGGACACCTACCTGTCCAGTGTGTCCGCGATGTCAGCACCCAAAGCCGATCTGTCCCTCGGGTGCTACCACCGCCATCTTCATGGCGGCTTCACTTCACGAGTCGTGCTGCGTGATCTGAACGGTCCCTGCTGTCTTCTGGGACCTGTCTCCCAGAAGATGGCAAGGGGGGGGGGCAGACATATCTGTATTATACAAGTGTCTGCTCCCCCACTGAAAGGTGCCAAATGTGACAACAGAGGGGGGGGGGGGGGGTTCCAGAAAGCGGAAGTTCCATTTTAGGGTGGAATTCCACTTTAAGGTTTGACCTAATATTATATGGTTTTGGTAAATCTGAAGACAAAAATCTGCAGAAAATCGAATAGTGTGTATGGGGCTTTAAACATACCCAATAAAAATATGTAAAAAAATGAATTTCTTTATCGATTTAGGCCAATATGTATTCTGCTACATATTTTTTTGTAAAAAAATCCCAATGTGTATATTGATTGGTTATTGCATCTACAAACTATGGGATATTTATATAGCATTTTCATCAGTAATGGTGGCGATCAGCAATTTTTAGCGGGACTGCAACACTGTGGCGAACAAATCGGACACTAACTGACACTTTTTAGGGATCAGTCACATCAATACAGTGATCAGTGCTAAAAAAAAAAAAAAAAAAAAGTGCACTGTTACTGTATAAATGACACTGGCAGGGAAGGGGTTAACATCAGGGGCAATCAAAGGATTAAGTGTGTTTCTAGGAAGCGATTTCTAACTGACCTGAGAAAGAGAGACATCTGTGCTCCTGATTAGCAGGACTCGCAGATCCTTTGTGACAGTAATGCCCCTTTCACATTGGAGAAAGAGCCGTGGTGCAGTATTAACCCTCGCTAGTGGCCAATAAAGGGTTAATACCGCCCGCAATGCGCCTCTATAGAGGCGTATTGCCGCGGTTTCCCATTGTTTTCAATGGGAAGGAGCGGTATACATGCCAATCCTCTCACCGCTCCAAAGATGCTGCTGACAGGAGATTTTTTTCTCTCCCGCCAGCGCATCGCCTCAGTGTGAAAGCCCTCGGGATTTCACATAGAGGTTGCTTGGCAGGAGTTTTTCAAGCGGTATAGCAGCGCTATTTTTAGCTCTGTACCGCCTGAAAAATTCCTCAATGTGAAAGGGGTCTTAGTGCCTATTCACACTACTTGCTGGACATAAATGCCATAGAAGTACATGGGAGCCGTCTTAATGTACACTACTGAAGTCACTTCGACCTCAGAAAAGGTTCCTGTACTACTTCAAGTCAACTTGTACCCATTGATTTCAATGGAAGTCGCCTCCAAAGTCAGATCTCCATCTATATTGAAGCAACTTTACAGGAAAAAGAAAATGGTTTAACCAGGCAAACCCCTCCCTCCCACAGAGCTGATTATTCTGTGATTGGCCACAGCCAAAGTCGCCTATCCTGGAGACAACTTTAAGTCACTTTGTAAGTTGCTCAAAGTTGTGCTGAAGTCTCCTCCAAATCGCCTTGCTGTAAGTGGCGTTGTCCCTTTGTGAACCATCAAAAAGGCAGTCTGCGTCTCTTACGAACGATAAAAAAACAAAAAAACCTTTTTTACTTTCTGCTATAAAACCTATTTAATAGAAAAATAAAAGAAATTTGATCAATTGTGGCCAAGATGTATTCTGCTACATGTTTTTGATTAAAAAAAAATGCCAATAAGTGTATATTGATTGGTTTGCACCTACAAACTATGGTGAATATACTGGATTTTTGTTTTTTAAACAACTAATGGCAGCGATATATAATGGGACTGCAATATATCGGACACCAACTGTCGCTGGGGGAAACGGACTGAAGTCTTGTACACACTACTAGTTTTTTTTTTTTCATTCAAGCCAGGTTTGAACAAAAAAAACCTGGCAGCTCAGGTCAAAAGAGCTGTACAATGTTAGTTCAGCGATCTCCCCTGCTGTGCTATTGTGTTCTGACAGGGGGACGCCCCGCCCCCACCCCCCACCAGAACACTCCAGTCAGCAGACTTTTTACGGTCGTGACCCTTCGACAGAAGCCAGCCAAATGGCCACCTTCTATTGGACAGGCTGCCATACACACGGGCAGAATGTTGGCCGGTTTCTATTGAACCCGTTGATGCCGCCCAATGTTTGGCCCATGTGTACTAGGCTATACTGCCAGTGACATTAATACAGTGATCAGTGTTAATACTATACACGGTCACTGTACTAATAACGCTGGCTGGGAAGGGGTTAACATCTAGGGCAATCAAAGGGGTTAAATGTGTGCCTAACCATGTGTAATGTGTGCTGCTTTTACTAACAGATCTCTCAGTGGGATGAGAAACTGACAGATCGCTCCCTCTTACAGAGCTCTGGGCTGCGATTGTACAGAGCCAATCAGAAGGTCCTGGCCGTGAATCGTTGTCTGGGACTTGCTGACAGAATCACAGCGGTGCCAGGTTGGAGGCGCACATGCATGAGTCCTAAACTTGGAACTAGGCCGGGACTTTGCCTTCAGCGACCGCTTGCCCACAGTACATTGCGGCTAGGTGGATGGCAAAAGGTTAAAATGGTGCAGGAACCGCATACATGAAATGCAGGCCTTGTAGCCCATCTGAAAGGAGAATGGGCTGCTGTGCCTGTGCAAACAAATGTATCTGCCATCTTCCCTATCCTCACATGTGTGCGGGATGATTCCTGCCTTTCACTGGGCCACCTTCATAGTAACACGGTTGGGGGGCTCAAACCCAAGTTTTGACCATTAAATAGCCTGGCTGGCCCAAATGAACTATTTTCTTCACTAAAGGCCAGTTCACACTTCATATAGACTTAGGACTGCAGATAATAATGGGGCGCCGTGAAGTGTCTCTGCAGCTTATGCAAGTATTTGCAAATACGTGCAAACTAAACCTCTTGTTTTTTAACTCGTACTGTTAGACAGGATAATTCAGTTGTTAGCAGGCTGGTCGGTAAGTTGAGCTGGGAAATTCTCTGGTTTTGTTTGAAATGTGTCGCCCTTC
Source organism: Rana kukunoris (assembly GCA_029574335.1). NCBI lineage: Eukaryota > Metazoa > Chordata > Amphibia > Anura > Ranidae > Rana > Rana kukunoris. The sequence goes on from CM056049.1 coordinate 262,895,335, forward strand.
CATGTGCTCCTTGCTACAAAGGCAAGTTATAGGTGAGGGCAGTGGCCATTTGTTTGTACTGTTGATATATTGGTGAGGGGACGCACTGGGCACCTTTTCTGTCATTGTGTGATATGCTGTGTGTCCAGTCGCCCCTGTGTCTTTAAGAAGGGGTGGACTCCCTCCATCTATCCATTATCATGTATGTGCTTCTACTATGGAGGCTCTCAACAAATGTATAGACAGGACTGCAGATAATGAAGTGGTTCTGCAGCTTATGAGTGTATTTGCAAATGTCTGCAAACTACACTCATTTTTTAGCACAAACTGTTAGACGGAATCTTTTTGTTGGTTGCAGGCTGGTCGGTGCGTTGAGCTAGGATTTTCTTTAGTTTTGGTTTGACATGCGTGACCCTTCCATGTGCTCCTTGCTGCAAAGGCCAGTTATAGGTGGGGCAGTGGCCATTCGTTTGTAGTGTGGAGATCTGCATTTTTCTGTATAAGAAGATCACAGTGCACATAGAAAATAGTGGTTTTCTGTGTGCCCATCATACTCCCACACAGCTAGCAGCTGCAGAACAGGGTCTGCATTCTTTTTACACAGCTGCTGTTTTTTTGCACCGCAGCAGAGCTCTGGTGCAGTGTATAGACATGAATGGAGTGTCACTCTCTAAGAAAAAAAAATGGGGAAAACCGTGCATTACATTGTAAAAAGTGAAGGCGCCTGCCCAGTGTAATCACTACCTGCAGAATAGAACGTTTCTCTCTCTACAGGTAGCATAAACCTGGCCTAACAGATGTGCTTGCTGTGTGCATTTTATCTAGTATCAGCTACATACAGGATATAGCTCTGTGTTACAATCGCAGTATAGGAGCTTCCCATCCTGCTCCCGGAACAAAATCAAGTCCGGCTGAGCGCTGCTCATCCATTCACTGGAAGCTTTGTATTTAAAATAATGGATTCAAGGCTTTCTCTGCTGGACTGAGTGAAGGTTGTGACATCAACTGCCTACCAATTCCCCCCCAGCCAATCAGAGGAATCTTCGTTTTCACGTATACAATACAAAGCTTCTGCTAAATCTGGGATAAGCAAATAGTGGACCTCCAGCCATTGCAAAACTACAAGTCCGATGAGGTATAGCAAGACTGACAGCCACAAGCATGACACGCAGAGGCATTATGGGACTTGTAGTTTTGCAACAGCTGGGGGTCCACTAATTGCAAATCCCTGCTCTAAATGGTTGAGCAGCACTCAGGCTTCCATCTTGCTCCAGGAGCAGAATGGGATCTGCCAGAACACAGCGCTGTATAATTTATGTAGCAGATGCTGCGTACAGTTTATATACAGCGGGCACATCTATTAATGGAGAAAATATTTTGTTTTAGGTCAGCTTGGGCCAAACAAACTATTTAACCGCTTAAATACCACCTAACGACAATATACGTAGAGGTACATCCCCTTAAGAGCCAAGCCGTGGGTGGCGCGGTCGTGAGTTCCGTTACTGCACCCGCAGACCCGCTGGTGTCCTGCGATCGGGTCACAGAGCTGAAAAACGGGGAGAGGCAAGTGTAAACAAACCTTTCCCGTTCTTCCTAGTGAGTGTCGCTGATGGTCTGTTCCCTGTCATAGGGAACCACGATCAGTGACTTCACACGCCAAGCCATGCCCCAACACAGTAAGAATCACTCCCTTAGGTCACACTTAACCCCTTCAGTGCCATTTTCACAGTAATCAGTGCATTTTTATAGCACTGATCGCTGTGAAAATGGTCCCAAAATTGTCCGATGTGTCTGCCATAATGTCGCAGTCACGATAAAAATCGCTGATCACCGCCATTACTATTAAAAAAATATATTAATAAAAATGCCATATAACTATCCCCTATTTTGTAGACGCTATAACTTTTACGCTAACCAATCAAACCCTTATTACGATTATTTTTTTTAATCAAAAATATGTAGATTTATGTTATATATGTTTTTTTATATATTTTTGGGGGATATTTATTATAGCAAAAAGTAAAAAAATATTGAATTTTTTTCAAAATTGTCGCTCTATTTTTGTTTATAGCGCAAAAAATAAAAACCGCAGAGATGATCAAATACCACCAAAAGACAAAAAGGACGCAAATTTAGTTTGGGTACAACATTGCATGACCACGCAATTACCAGTTAAAGCGACGCAGTGCTGAATTGTAAAAACGCCTCTGGTCCTTAGGCTGACAAATGGTCCAGGGCTAAAGTGGTTAAAGTCACAGTAAACATATGGTTAGAATTTAAATTAGAACTAAAGCCTAATTTTTATTTTTCCTTTTGGATAGGGTTAGACCCCTTTCACACTGAAGTGTTTTTACAGCGTTTTAGCGTTAAAAATAGTGCTATTAAAACGCTCTCCATGCATCTCAATGGACCCTTTCACACCGAGTCCTGCAAGCAGCATCTTTTGGGCACTAAAAAAAACGCGTTGCACTGGCGGGGCATTGAGAAAAATCCTGCAAGCGGCATCTTTGGAGCAGCTTTTGTGCGCTGCACTTTTGAAAAGGGTCAGGGACATTTTCTTAATAAAAAAAAAAAATAAAAAAAACTGTGCTTATTTTTTTGGTTCAATAGACTGTGGACAATGGAGAACCTGCAGAAAAGCATGTAGTGCGCTTTAACCGCAATTTGCGTTTTTTTAAATCTGCCCAACAACAAACTTTCCAGAAAACTTAAAACTCAGCAAAAAGCACTGCAGAAATGTTCAAAAGCAAAATGCATAGTTGTATATCGAGGGAGGGTTATAAGCCATGCCAGGATTTTTTTTTTTTTTTTTAATAACATCCCATTAGGGAGATTTCCATTACTTCCTGTCCAATTGACACAACAGGAAGTGAGAGGAAATCCCTCTAAAGTAAAGGAATCCCTGGTGTCTCTGTTGGAAAATTTCCCATATGCTGCTGTTCTGATAACAAGCTTGAAGTTAAATATATATATTTTTTTTCACTTTTGGTAATATTGGTTAAAAAAAAATGCATATTGATGTGGTGGAACTATGTACATTAAGTTGTTTTTGTCCTCTAAACATAGAGCCTGTTAACACTGTTGTTTATCACTAAGAATGTGATGTCATGTCATCCTATTGCGTTATGTTGCCTACCTTTTACATAAAGAATAAAAAAAAAGAAAGAAAAACGACTCAACTAGAGTGCAGCCAATCGGCTTTTACATTTTCAATGAATGATAGCTGCTGATAAAGCTAAATTAGCGATCATTGTTAGAAGCTCCACCCATCACTTATGGTGCAGAGCTCCAGGTCCAAGGATCAATGGCTCAGAATAAAACTTATCTTATATTAGAATAAGTGTAACTCCAGTTTTTTATTTGTATTTTATTTATTAATCCTCTCCTCCTTCCGTGCTTAAAAAAAAAATGACTTGCTCTCTCCACACTGCAGTGATTTCGACTTCCTCCTTGGTTGCGCACCATTAGTCCTCTTCATGCAGAACTCCAGTCATGTCAGTGTGCCCTCTTACCTGTAAACCTGTTGTTTGCATTCTCCCCAGTGTGAAGTGTAGAGACTAACCATTTACCACTGACGGGTGCTTACAAAAGTTTTTATTCATTTATGTAAAGCCTTGATTCCAGGGGGGGGGGGGCTAGTGCAACTGCCTAAAGCTTGGCAAAAAAAATATAAAATAAAACCTTTATAAAGCTGCAGTTAACAAGCTCCCAAGAGGAACCCACTCTGTCCTCCATTGGGGAAAACTTGTTTCATAGTGTACACTCGATGTACTATGATCTCTGTATGAGGGAAGAGTATGGAGATTACAGGCCTCTTTCTTCCATTCACAGAATGTATTACATGCAGTGTGCACTATGAAACAACTTTTCACAATGAAGGTGGCATCGGCTCCCCATCAGGATCGTGTTCATGCAACTTCACAGAAGACTTGGAGTTATTAACCATTACAGTGCTTGAAGTTTAGCTATAGGGATGAGTTATTTCTTTATTTTAAGTGTTAACTGACATTCAGCTTTAATTCATCAAGTCCATTCAAATCTGCTAGTGCATCTAACCCTACACTCTCCCCAGACTGAAAATGTTGCTGCTGCCCAAAGGTGTCTGTGTTGCTCCTCCAGTGGAGAAGACACTTTAATGCGGAGTTCCACCCAGGAAAACCACTTGGGCAAAAGTTCTAAAAAAATTAAATAAAAAAAAACGTGAAAAAAAAAAATGTATACTCACCCGAAATACCTGTTGCTATGCGGAAGTCCGTAATCTGCCTCTTCCACACCGTGGTGTGTTTTCTTCTGCTTCTTCTCCTTGTGAATGGGGCGCGCTGCTTTCTGGGAACTGTGTGTGTTCTCAGAGAGCAGCCGCCCATTGACAAGCCAGCGTGAGACTCACGCAGGTGCAGTAGAAAATGGGCAGTGAAGCCGTAAGGCTTCACTGCCTGTTTCCCCTAGTGTGAATGGCGGCGCGGGACCTGAAGCGATCGTGGCACTGGCATCGGGGGGGGGCCATCAGCGCGGGCAAGTAGGACAAGGTAAGTGTCCTTATTAAAAGTCAGCAGCTACACTGTTAGTAGCTGCTGACTTTAAAAAGAAAAATGCGGCTGGAACACCCCTTTAATGGGCCCATTTGCAAATAGATACAGGACACCTAGTAGAGGTTCCCTATGATTAGATATAGGTGTAAAGCCGACAGGTCTGGCCTCTATCCCCAGTAGATCACGTGTGACCGTTAATTCAGCGATTGACTGGGCCTGGTCATAGACTGCATCCGGCGCCAATCATCTGCACGTAATCGCTGCATGAATAATTAAATGTAAAAGCTGTCGGCCTCCCATTGTTTTTCAATGATGCTTCCCTCCCACACCTAATTGCAAGGAATGACATTCACAAGTATGACGACAAGACAAGGTGTGTTACTGGCTGGATAACCAGATGGGGGGGAAAAAAGCCCAGGGCTGAATTCACGCTATGTGCCGTGAGCGGCATTTTAAAGTGTTACTAAACCCCAGACCCTGCATTCACTATATCTGATCTCCCACAGTGCACAGAACGTTGAAATGCAATTTATCTTGGTGAAAACAAACTGCTGCATACCTTTTCCCATCAGCAGTATATAGCAGTCTTGTGACTTCTATTAGTGTCTGGTTAAAGCTTGTATGATGAGTGTTCATCCTACTCTGACTGTTCTCTAAGGCTGCAGGATTCACTGACACCCTGGCGGTGTCAGTGGACACATCTCTGCTGGCATCCGCCTGCCCATACAAGTCGATTGATGGCCCGTTCAGATCCGCCTGAAAAACGGACAGGCAGACCTTTGCGGGCCGATCATGTAAAAGGGGCCTAAAGCTGGGTGCCCACTTTTGAGCTGCAAAAACACTTGGTGCACTGTAATGCCATTCATTCTTAATGGCACCCCAAGCACTTGATAAGTTAATTCAAATGAATGGGCTGCCTTAACACAACAGGTTACCATGCATGCAATAATCCACCACAACAGTATGAACCCAGCCCTAATCACAGCAATGTACAATTGCGGAGACAGTGGCAATCGGTGCAGGATTGAGCTGGTACAGATAATTGTATAGTACTGTATGATTTATCATGGCATCCATTAGCAGACATCACCAAAGCCAGTGTTCAGCAGATGTCAGTGTAGTCAGTTAACATTTTTTACCTCTTTAACATCAAGCTAACATGTATACACAGTGCCACGGAAGTGAGTCGTTTTGGAAGTGCACTCCCAACATTAATATAGAGCTGTCACTGACGACTCCTAGTCTTCTACAAATGATCAGGAGTGAAGCAGCCCGACTCTCAAACACATGACTATGACTTAAATAGTGATTGTTCTACTAAGGGGAGAAGAGTAAAATAATATAGAGAAAATGGCTAGACAAGGGCAATCCAAATTAGTGTCAAGGTCAAAATCAGAGTTAGGCTGGGTTCACACATGCACATTGGATGTGGGGGTTTCTCTGCCTCCAATTTGCATGACAGGCAAGTGTGACTGGCTCTCAATGGAGCCAGTTAACACGTGTCCAGGGTGGTCGCAGTCCGGATTGAAAAAATGGTACGGTGCATGTTTGGAATGAACAGGAATGAACCCGAACATCTGTGAACCCAGCCTTAAAGATCACAGACCAGGTCAAAGGCCACAAAGCATGTTTTAGATTGAATAACCGGAAACAAAATGTGTACTATTGATTATTGGCCCTACTACAGGTACAAACAACAAATGAACCCCTTTATGACATGGTAACATAGATGAACTATTCAGGAGGTGGGCTTCAAACCTGGAGCCTATACATGTGTTCTTGCTGGAAACCCTGTTTCCCATTACCTAATCGCTTTGATTGCCTATCACAGTAATCAGTCACTGTGCAGACCACCCCTGTGTTTTTTGTTTTTTTCCTCCTCTGAATGGAGAGAAAGATGTATGGTATCTTTCTCTCATTGAAAAGGGTAGAAAATGTAAACAATAGTTAAAAAAAAAAAAGCTAGATCAAGGTGTGTGTTTTTTGTTTGTTTTTTCCTGGCCAGTTGTGAGATTAACCACTTGGCACCCGGGTATTTCTCTTCTACGTGTAAAAATCTTCTTTTTTTTTTTTTTTTGCTGCTAAAAAAATTACTCGGAACCCCCAAACATTATTATTTTTTTTATCAAAGACCCTGGAGAATAAAATTGCGGTTGTTGCAATTGTTCAAACACAATTTTTGGGGAGAAATACAATTTAATGAATTTTAATGTGAAACAAACACCATGGATAACTCTATATTTTGAAAAGATTATTTATTTATTTTTTACAGGTTACCAGTTTAGTGTTATGCCTCTTTCACACGTCCAAGCAGAATCTGCCTGCTCAGCAGAGATCTCTCAGCTGAGCTGGTGGATGACAAGTCTGTGTCTGCTCCAATCTGACCTGCTGGACAAATGGCGAACATATTGCTATAGGTCTGTTTTCAGCGGATTTTGACGGATCGGATGCCAAGCGGGTGTCAGCAGACACATGTCTGACACCCGCCTTCCCATAAAGGGCAATGAGTGACCCGATCAGTCTGATGGTTTGAAAGGGACCTTACAGAGGAGGTCTAGCACTGGAATTATTGCTCTAACATTTATAGCGATACCTCACATGGGTGGTCCGAACGTCATATACATATGTGGGTGCAACCTACATATGCTTTTGCGTGGGTGCATGAGGGGACATGGCGCTTTAAAAGATTATTTGACTCCCATTACAAGAAATGTAAACATCACTTGTAATAGGAATAAGGTGTGACAAGTCCTCTTTTATGGAGACCTCTGGGGTCAATGAGACTCCAGACACCTCCTCTACCCTGGAAAGCATGGGGGAGTGGGATGGGAAACCCCTATCATGGCTTTCCAAGGGAAAGAACTGGCAGCGTTTTACATCTGCTAGCACCACAAGTGACGTCATGTCACTTCCAGCCTCCCAGGATCATAGCAAGAGACATAACGTCAGCAGCCAGCGCTATAGCAATCCACCGCCGGATCGGTTTTCCGGTTCCCGAATGCACGTGAGAACCACTGTAAGACGGCACATTCCCTCCCACTGCCTATAAAAGCAATCCAGCAGCTCATGAGCCACAGATGGCTTTTATAAGATAGGGCATCGCTGGCGGAAAACAAATATCTGGATGATACCTGTAGCTGCGGGCATCTTCCAGATGGCACCACTTCAACCTATTGATGTCATATGAAGGGCCTTCCAGTGGGAAGTGGTTAAGGCGGGGGGGGGGGGGGCACTATCGGGGTCAAAGATCAGAGTCAGTATAATTTAGCTAGGATTAATTAAAAAAAAACAGCATTTTCTATTAGTATAATTGTCAGTGTGTTTTGGGTAGGATAAAAAGCAAGGTGTGCACTACCGTTTGTGGGCCCTACTACAGGTACAAACAAGTATGTGGCATCACTACAACCATGATTATCAGAATTAATTTTGGGTTGTTCTGTGGTGGCAAGTTATGGTAATGGCCAGAAATACAATTTTTTTTTTTTTTTTTTTAACTATTGTGACCGTAATAGGATATTTATTACCATTTACCACTAAATGAAAGCCCAATTTGTCGTGAAAAAACAAACCTGGTATAATACTCCTGGACACACCAAGTCATTTCATTGATATGTACAGTTTTACAAACATATGTGAAAGGTGCAAAATGGAATCTGGGCATTAAAGCGGAGGTTCACCCTAAATATCTCTCCCATGTGATCCAGCATACTGGCGTCAGCGCCAGTATGCTGTGTTTTTTTTTTTTTTTAAATCCCCCCACTTACTGTATTATCTTCAATTTTAATTTCTTTCCACTGCGGTGGATGGCGCCTATACAGCCCGTCACATCTTACGAAAATACCTGATTTAGGACTCGGGTATTCTCGGCGCAATGCGACGCCTGCGCACAGACCTAGGAGCTGACTGCGCAGGCGCCGTATTTCTCAGAGTCCTATTCCGGATTTTTTCGGAGGGCATGACGCGCCATAGCTGTAGGACTCGGAGAAATATGGCGCCTGCGCAGTCAGCTCCTGGGTCTGTGCGCAGGCGCCGCATTTCGCCGAGATTACCCGAGTCCTAAATCGGGTATTTTCGTAAGATGTGACGCGCTATACTGGCGCCATCCAGATAATACAGTAAGTGGGGGATTTAAAAAAAAAAAAACAGCATACTGGCGCTGACGCCAGTATGCTGGATCACATGGGAGAGATTATATTTAGGGTGAACCACCTCTTTAAGGTTTATTTTGACCCTGGTCATGAAGGCGTTTCAAAATTAAGGGCCTAATATTTTCAAGAGGAACGTCACTCTCTATCAATGGGGAACATTTCTAATCCTTAAGTTGTTGACATTAGTAACTAGACACAAAGTATATGTACTTGTTTTAACCCCCTATATATTTTTTTTTTTTACCATTTCTTCAGATAAACAAATAAGGTCATACATCCCAAGACTCTTGAGGGTTTTCCCAGCGAAGCATATCCTCCTGCATGTATGTCTGAGCTATGGCCAGGTGGATTCCACAAAGTAAATGCTGCATGAATCGTCTGCAATTGCCGGCACTGAGCCATAGACTTCGGCTTTTACCTGTGGGTTTGGTGCGCTTTCAAAAAGTGCACCACACCTGCAGGATATGAAAGAACTGTGGTGCAGGTAAACCACAGCACATCAGTGTGAAAGCAGCCTTAGTCCCCTTTCACACAATCAAGTCCACCTTTCAGGGAGACCAAACTGTACCCTCTATGGAGCGGCAGATGTAAACTGCCAATCCGATCTACAAACAAAATAAAAGGGGATCGGTTCCCTTCCATTTGCGTGGATGGGAGGGCCCATAGAGTAGCACAAGCTGTGTGTTCTGTATATGCGGCATAAATACAAACATGTCATTCGCCCGCCCATTGTTGCCCATGACTGGTTACAAAGTCACTTAAGTTGCCCTCGCTCTTGAAAAGCTTGATCACCCATGGCTTAGAATATTGGAAATGAATTAAACAGTACGTGTGGGACTCTGATCCAGTGTCGTTTGTTGTAGCAACGCTTAGGGGACATAGGAAGTCATCTTCCATTTTACCCTCACTCAGGCAAGGCTGGGAATGAGAATGGATGTGCACATAGACAACTGTCAGCTATCACCCTACAAGCTGGCACAATGCCACCTTCCTTCTCCCAGCTGTGTACACAGAGTCCAGCTAACAGGCCCATACAAAGACTCATAGAAGAACATGGCTCGTCGGGCTCTGCTTTCACAAAGACAACCCGAACTTCCTGGACGCTTTCTTCTACCCAGAAATCCACTATTCCTAATCCTCGCACCACAACAGTGACCAATCCACTTACCTCCATCTTCAACCAGCTAGCCCCTTCTTTTTATAACCACACTTCTCCGCCTCCACCAAGATGGCGGAAGACTAGCTTCCGGTAAAACCCCGGAAGTCACCGTGACATTTGCCAGTGTGTAGTAGGATGGATGTCACGTGGTATCGTGACGTAGGACTGAGACGTAGGTTCTAGCTGTAGTCTAGTAACCAATAGGTGAAGACTTGGAGCATCCGAGAGGAGGCCTGGAGAACAGATAGTCTCTTGTCATACCATCGAGAGCAGGTCCAGTGGGCAGAGAGACTACACCCTGTGATCATCTGTGTGGTTGGTGTGCAGCAGTCATGTCGTATGCTTATCTGTTCAAATATATCATCATCGGCGACACAGGTGCGGGCTTCTCCCACTTCTGACAGTTCTAGCTGTGCTGCTGCATGTGCTTGTGTGGACGTGTCATCTGCCAGTGTATTGTGCTGCAGGTGATCCACCCATAATAACAAAGGCTCCTTATTGTTTAGTATGGATCGCACTCTCTGCCTGTTGGGGGTTCTCTATTGTGGATTACTAAAAGCACATTCTTATGAGGGGAACTGGTATTTATTTCATAATCTAAATTCCTGTGAGGACCTTTCCTGCTGCAATGCTATGTGCCTGGCTGTCATGATGACCCTCTTCAGTAATTAGAATCCCAGGGCCATTATACATCAGGACTTCTAAGTTTTCAGTTTTGGGTCAATTACTGGCTCTGGAAGTATGGTCAGCATAACCGCAGCTAGTATATTTATCAGAAGGACAGCACGAATTTTGATTGTGAAATAAATGTATACATTATGGGCATACTAAAGGGATCAATACTCACCTTTCCAGCCATCCCTTGCTGGTGTCTGTATCTTCTCTGCGCAGGAGCTAGTTATTGGGTAGGGATTAGCCTGGCGCTGTAAGCTGAGCTGTGCATGCGCAGGAGCTAGCCATTCCAGCACACAGGAATTGATCTGGCTGATGGAAGCTGAGCTGCGCAGGAGCTAATCATTCCAACACACAGGAATTGGCCTGGCTACTGTTAGCTGAGAAATGCATGCGCATGAGCTAGATATTCCAGAACACAGGAATTGGCCTGGCCGCTGTTAGCTGAGCTGTGCATGCGCATGAGCTAGTCATTTCAGCGCACCGGAATTGGCCTGGCTGATGCAAGCTGAGCTGCGCAGGAGCTAGTCATTCCAACACACAGGAATTGGCCTGGCCGCTGTTAGCTGAGCTGTGCATGCATAGGAGCTAGTCATTCCAGCACACAGGAATTGGCCTGGCCGCTGTTAGCTGAGCTGTGCATGCATAGACACTAGTAAATCCAGCACACAGGGAGTTGCCTGCTGTAAGCTGAGCTGTGCATGCGCAGCTCAGTTTATATTCTGGGGATTGCTTTGAGCAGGCAGATGGGTGTAGTATATTGCAGATGAGACATTACAGGTCTCTTCTGCAATAAAAAAACTTGCCTGCTCACAATATGTAACAGCAGAGCTTTAGTTGCACTTTAGATATACACACTTGTTTCTTCTGGTTAAAATAAACTCTTCTAAAGATAATTTTTGATCATTGGCCCTGGTTCACACTATTGCGATGTTGGAACCAGTGTGATTCTATTGCGGGTTCCCGCATCGCATCTCCCCCGCAGCCAGTTCACACAGCCCTCTGTGAACCACTGGGGGTGTCAATACAAAGTTAATGACACCCCCAGATTGCAGTGCAAATTGTGAATTTGGACAAGAAATGGATAGCATGGGCGTGAACACCCATGCGATTCGATTGCAGTGTGGAAAAATGTTCCTGAAGCATTTTCATGCGAATGCAATGAGAGTTCAGCCATGCAATTTGTATGGCTCAATTCACATCACACAGACATCGCATGTGATCTGCACAGCAATGCCTTGCGAATCGGTGTGAACCCAGGTTTAAGCCCTGGTTCACACTGGGCTGCGGGAGTGAAGCAGTGCGAGTTCAGCTGAACTCGCACGATTTCACTCCCGCCCGGCAGTCCCGATTTCAGCCGCGATTTCAGAGACATCTGTGCTGGTTTCTGCACAGATGTCAATGTAAATCGCAGGCTGAAATCGCAAAAAGTAGTACAGAGACTACTTTTTGAAATCGGAGCAATGCCGCAGATGCAGCGTCGCACCGATTAGGACACTGCCATTGCCGGCAATTTGCGGCAAAATCCGCCGTTTTGACATGCGATTTGACATGCCAAATCGCATGTCAAAACGCACCAGTGTGAACCAGGGCTTAAGTGGTTGCAAACCTCAGACATGAAATATGAACAAAGCATCTCCCTCTATAGTGGGAACTTGTCTCAATTAAGAGCACTAAGTGTCATTTCTGTCTACTGCTTTGTTCCTCTGCTATCAGCATTAATCACTTCTAACAAGTTTTCCTGACACCAAGAGAAAAAATGGTAACGGGGAGGGATCTCCAGGAGATTGACAGCCACAGCTCTGTTCCTGAGAGCTGTGTCTCTTCCCTCCAATCGGCTCACAGAGCTTTCCTGACTGAGCTGTGCAGAGTGTGACTTTGGAGTCGTAGAGGTGTGAATAGAGCCCAATGGAGAGCTTGCTGCTTCCCCATATAGACTAAAGATTGCACTCTACAACTGCTAGCAGGCTTTATTACTCGGGCTGTGGCTGCTTTAACGGGACAACAAACTAAGGCATTTAACAGTTTTTATGCTGATCCACCTGAAATGTATTTAGCTGATCTAAACTGAAGGTTCATTTGGGTTTTAACCCCCATTCACATCGGGCCAATTTGACATGCCAAATCGAAGCCTATTGTCGGCATAGGCACCGTCCGAATCGGCTTGGCACTGCACCGATTCCCAAAAGTAGCTCCTGCACTACTTTTGGCGACTTCAGGGGCCGTTTCAATAGACATCTGTGCAGGATCAAAGTCGGACTGAAATGCGGGTTTGACATTGTGTAAGTTCAGCTGAGCTCGCATAATTTCAAACCGCCCTCAGCGTGAACCAAGGCTTAAAGCAAAACTGTGGGTGACTACTGCTGGCAACAAAGCATTGTCCAGTGCACTCTCTCTGTGTCTGTCTGTCTGTCTGTCTGTCTGTCTGTCTGTCTGTCTGTCTGTCTGTCTGTCTGTCTGTCTGTCTGTCTGTCTGTCTGTCTGTCTGTCTGTCGTTTGCTATAAAAGAGTCTCTCTGCCTGTTGATCCATGTTTGATAACAGAATCGCAGCAAATGTCCTAACAAAGGTCAACACAAATCCAAACGTGTTCCTGCGTGTATGAGTGCTCCCTGAACATTAAGTGAACTTGTTACCAACCTATGGACTTTTAAATATATACCGTACATACTTTTAATAAACTGTAAATTATTATTAAAGCAAGCCCTCACTGACCTCTGTAGACACTGTGGAGCAAATCATCCTCAAAGTTCACAATAGAATTGCTGCAAATGTTTTCTTTACAGCTCAGCTCACCCTGCTCCCTTTTCCCAGCAGTGCTTTTTTAGATAGTCAAGAGCAGGCCCTTTCCTTGCCACTTACTGCAACTTCCTATGGCACATAGCTGTTGCTTTGTTTAAAGTGGATGTAAACCCAAAAAAACATTTTTTTTTTTATGTCACAATGTAGAGTATAAGATTTCCTATCATCCGTGCCCAGTCTTGCCACACAGAGTTAATCCAGATCTGAGTAATCCTGTTTTATGTTCAGTGAAAATGAACAGCCTTCCAGATAAAACCCTGCCTAAATAAAAAGTAAATTTTCTCTCTTCTTGCTTTGAGTGAGAGGTTATTTACATATCTAGCTAGGACATGTTTATCATATGTTATGTTTTGTTTATCATAACAAGAGGTGATATAACATCATAACACATCCTAGTAATATACAATGAACTTTGGATCACCTCTTGTTATGATAAACATGTCCAAGCTAGATTTGTAAATAACCTGTCACTGAAAGCAAAAACAGAGAAACGGACTTTATAATTTGGCAAGTTTTTATCTGGAATTCTGTTAATTTGCACTGATCATTAAAAGATGATTACTCAGCACTGGATTAACTCTGTGTGGCAAGACTGGGCACAGATGATAGGAAATCTTATACTCTACATTGTGACATAAAAAAAAAATCCGGACGGGGGTCAATGTTCACGGATCGGCACACCACGCGAACCGTGGATTGAGCCCATAGGAAAGGCCGTGGCTTCGGGACTATATATGGTGGTGATCTGATTGTTCCTCGGATCAGAGCCACGGATCGGAACCGTGAGTTTTTTTGATCCATTGCACCCCTAGTCTATAGGGAGTTGTAGGGTGGGGGGTGGACAAGCCCCAGATTTCCTTAGAAAATAGAGTCCTGAGGTGTGTGGGCCCCCTGGACCAATGCAAATATAATAAGGTATGTTCGTATACACTTTCACTACATTGCTTTGTTAGAAGATGGAGAGGCAACAAATGGAAATTTTGGGACCAAAAATGTGGGATGCACTTGGCCAAATAACCGAAACCAAAAATGACAGTTTAATTATATATATATATATATATTATATTTTGTATTGTATTCGACTTTAAAATGTAATATCAACAATTTAAATTTAATATGAATTTATCATCGGACATTTTTGCCACTTTTAGTGCAAGAAAAGTTTAAGAAAAATGTATCCCTTTAAATCCTATGTATGTCTGCACACTGGTCCGTTGGGCTTTCATTGTGGTGGTAAAAATCCTGCTTACTGCATTTTTACAAAAAAAAATGCAGCTCCCAGTTCAAACGCATTGAAAACCCAACAAGAACGCATCATTAATGCACATGTTAATTTGATATGCATTTTTTGAGTCGCGTGACACCATAAGCACAGTAAAATGGCGGCAAAGTAGCAACAGTTTCGCAGCTAAATCATGGCCTAAATAATCACGAATTTGTAGCAAAATCGCGTGCGTTTTATAGGCACTTTTTTTTTTCTCTCTTATCTCCAGAATGCCGATAAATGTTTCGGCGGTTGAAATGTTGGTGCATCTCTATTGGAAGAGGTCAACGCTAAAGTGTACCCAACAGCAGTACATACTCGGGTACCTCGCTCCCATGGTTAGCTGCTGGAACTGGGGAAGGAATTTTAAAGCATTACTAAAGGCAATTTTTTTTTTTTTTTAATAAAATAACAAAGGTGTTCTACTTACCTGCTATGTACAGTGTTATTGCACAGAGGGGGCCCAGAACCTTTTCTTCTGGGGTCCCACACTGGTGATCTTGGCTCCTGCTCTTCTTTTTTTTTTTTTGTGTTGAGAAGTAAAAGAAAGTAAAGCTGGCGCTGGTCCTATGGGGCCATATGCTCCATAAAAGAGGCTCCTAGTGTAAGGTGCACTTTCTTGCTCCATTTAGGTGGAAGCAATTAGTAGAGGCGGCTGTCCACTGATCGCCTTCAACCATACCTAGTCCAATACCAAATACTTTTGCTGCTACTGGTGTTTTTAAATATACTTGCGCAGATTTATTTTAACACGTATGCCAGCACAGTAAGCCACTTACCAAGGGGCAGACGTGTTGGCTCCCTTCTGAGCGTGGCTGTGTGTGTCTATAGACATGCATCGCGGCTCAGCCCCACCCACCCGCTGCCTGCTCACAGGATTTGACTGACAGCAGCATGGGCTAAAGGCTCTCACTGATGCCCAATTCTCCTGTGAGAAGAGAAGGATGAGTGAAAAGCTTGGTACGGCAAGTGGCAAGACTTTTTTCACATTAATGCAGGGAAAGCATAAGGTAAAGAAACCGATTTTAAAGGGTCACTAAAGGAATTTTTTTTTTTTTTTTAGCTAAATAGCTTCCTTTACCTTACTGCAGTCCTGGTTTCATGTTTCATGTCCTCATTGTTCGCTTTTGCTTTGATGTTGCTGTAATTCCTCTGTTCTGGACACTTCCTGGTTGTCTGTTTCCTTATAACCACAGTGCTGGGAGCTTTCTCACTGTGGTCACTAATCAAGGAGGTGTGATTACTGTGTGTATAAACTAACCCAGTTTTGTTTTACAAACCATCACTGCCCTCTATTGGCTCTCTGGCTCTGTACATCAGAGAGACAGGAAACGGCAAAAACTAAACTAAACTGCAGGTACATTATATGATTGATTTTTATCTATTTTTAATCATTTTTAAAAGGAATCCGTTAACTAGTATGTCCCTATACCCTGTAAAGATTAATTTCAGGCCCAATTTTTTTTTCCTTTAAGCACTAATTTATAGTGCGAAACGCGTCGGCTGTTTTACTCCCATGTTGTGTGCTGTGACTTGTAGTGCAGTTTTCCTTTTTTTTTTTTTTTAAATAAAGACAACCATTAAGGTTTTTTGACGTACGGCTGTCCATATTTTCTTTTTTCATTTGTTGCCTTGTGCATTGCCAGCACCCTTGATCTTCTGAGACCACACTGATCATGCTAACACAATCCACCTGGAGCGGTAACTTTCTTACAAAGAAACCGATTTGTCAGAGCCCACTCAGAGTTATGAACTCTTTCACAAGCACCATGTGACAGCACTTAAGCCAATCTTGGAGCAGCTAGGGGGAGGGGCAGTGAGTGATCTGCTCACCCATACCCTGAAGTTCCACGTATTTTTCTGTGTCTTCCAGGATGGCACCTCCTCCACCAGGAACAGGAAACGTGTCCTACAGAAGCGGGCAGTGGTTGTGTGTAACTCATCACTTGGAACCTGGTGGAAGGAGGTGCAGCGTGGGACACCTCCACACCCCCCCTTTTTCTTTACTTTCCTTGTGTGTGGAATTTTTGCTCCCAGTCAAATCTTTTTGTATGGACAGAAGAGGTCTGGGCTAAGCACCAAAACAAAAACTTAATATATTGTAGCTTTCCAGTCATTGGATATGGTGGAGGATTTACTAAAAGCTGGAGATTTACGCCAAACCATGTATAACTTCTGCATGTTCAATTAGGCTTTGAAGCTGATTGCTTTCTATTCAAAGCTGCACTAGGTTTTTGCATGCTCCAATTTTACGCATAGTACACACGGTTCTAATGTCGGGCGGCATCCGCCAGTTCGATAAAAGCCATCCGCCATTCGGCCCGTGTCTACAGAAGCTGGTCCGCCATTAAGCCGACTTCTGTCGAAGGGGCGGGATCAAAAAAGGTCTGCTGATCGGAACCCAATCGGTGCTGACAGGGCTGTCCCGCTCTTGGAACACAATAACTCAGCTGGGGAGATTGCTGTACGAACATTGCATAGTTAGTACAGCGGCTCCTCCTGGGTGTTTCAGGTTTTTATTTCAGCCAACACTTATCAAGCAGTTAGAGCAGCATTTTTATTCCTTTTAAGTTTTACATCAAAGCTGATCATTGTAGGCACCGCTGTCAGCGGTAAGTGTGTTTTTTTTTTTTTTTTTTGTTTTTTTTTTACCGTTATTGCTGGACAACTTAGTCTGTAAAAAGAAGTTGAAAAGCATACTTACTAGCCAGACTAATAAAACTGTTCTGGAGGGACTCAGAAAAACAGACTGCTGTGTTAATGGCACTTTTTCTAACATCCTGCAAGCGCACCGCCCCAGTGTGAAAGCACTCGGCTCTGATGCTGGGGCTGTAGGGGAGGCATTTTACAGGCGCTATTTTTAGCCCAAAAGTGCCTGAAAAATGCCCCAGTGTGAAAGGGGTCTAAGGTTGATAGCAGCAGGAGTCGATGAGCCTGTGAGAGACGGACGAGTGATAACCGACACTGCAACAGATGGGCACAGCGCTGTATTGTTTTATAGTACTCGGGTAACAATTTAGCAAGGGAGTTGGGGGAACAAATAGTGGAAGTTTTTTTTTTACTTTGTGGGTAAAACATTAAAGAGGTTGTAAAGGTACAATTTTTTATTTTTTTTTCTTCCCTAAATAGATTCCTTCACTTACCTCATCCTTCCATTTTGCTTTTAAATGTGCTTATTTCTTCTGAGAAATGCTCACTTCCTGTTCTTCTGACTGTAACTCCACACAGTAATGCAAGGCTTTCTCCCTGGTGTGGAGTATAGTGCTCGCCCCCTCCCTTGGACTACAGGAGAGTCAGGACGCTCTCTACGTTGCAGATAAAGGAGCTGTGTGTTACTGGGCGTCTTGACTCTTCTGTAGTCCAAGGGAGGGGGCGAGAACAAAGCTCCACACCAGGGAAAAAGCCTTGCATTACGGTGTGGAGTTAGACAGAAGAACAGGAAGTGAGGATTTCTCAGAAGAAATAAGGACATTTAAAAGCAAAATGGAAGGATGAGGTAAGTGAAGGAGGACTGCACTAAGGTAAAGGAAGCTGTTTAGGGGAAAAGATGGTACCTTTACAACCCCTTTTTAAGGTTACAAGAAAAAAATGCATTTGGCTTTAGAACCACTTTTAAGATATGTATGTCTACAAAGCACTTACCTGATGACCTGGAAGGCCATTGAGGAGTTTCTTGTTTCTTTCCAGATTGCACAACAGATGTTAACAGAATTCCTCAAGAATGACTCTGATGCTTTCTTTCAGAAAGTTCTATTTCAGCAGTGCATTTTTGGACAATCTAACTCTAATGTGATGTGCAAAGCATAGGAATATGCATGCCCTATAAATCTAGAATAACCCCATGTTCTGTGACTCTTAACGAAATGACATCTACTTGCGGGTGTTTCACTTTCTGCTAATGGTTTTGAAGTGACTTCCTCTCATCTTTGTGTCTTAGAAGATCCTGTGGTCACAGGTGGGAGTGAGACACTCGAGCAGTCATGTAACAATCTATGTAAACTCCGCTAACTAAGCATAATGCATATGGTTAAGATGGCTGTGCTCTGAAATCAACACAACAATTTATGCAGGTTTAGCTACCTGTAATTTTGTATCCCCCCCCTTTTTTGTGCTAAAATTAGAACCTTGTTTCAGTTTAACTTAAAGCAGACCTTCACCCCCCCCCCCCCACCACCACTTGCAACCCTCAGCTACCACCCCCCACAATCTTAAAGGCTAATGCCACCTTCTGGATCATGTTGAATATTACATTTAGGGTGTAACACGATGCACATGGGACCCTCCCATGTGTGACAAAGTGTGAGGAGTCTTCTCCCCTGCAGTAGCTGGAAAAAGTGTCCTGGTAACAGTACCCATTCCAGGAAAGCGCAATGCCAAGATCTCACTTTTTAAGACATTTTCAATGAAGTTGGGGGGAAAAAAACACTGCTAGAGTTTGGCCGAACACCCCCGGTGGGGACCTGAAACCTATTATTACTCTATGGGACCCGAACTTGAAAAATCAAAAGTCCCCATTTTGAAGGCTTATTTGCAAGTTATTGGCCATAAAAATGATGTGGGGCCCAGGTACTTAGTTTTTACAGGAGCAGTGATTTTAAAGATGCTTAAAGTAAAATAATAAAAATGAAAAATCCCTTTTTAAATATAGTGCCTGGAGGGGGGGCGGTGTCCCCTTAGTCTGCCTGTAAAGTGGCGCACCTGTACCTGGTATAGAACCTGCTGCAGCAAAACTGATAAAGGGGGGAAAATGCTAGAAATACAACACTATTGCAGGCAATACAAAAAAAAAAGCGTAGAGTCGTCCCGCAACCCCCTCCAAATCCATACCAGACCCATAACCGAGAATGCAGGTCAGGAAAATGGGAGGTTGGGGTGCTTTGGGAGCCCCCTCTCTATGTGAATCAGTGTACCCCCTACCCTTTTACCAAAAATACAAGAGGCAGTGTCCTGAAATTCCTATGTTCCTCCATGTTGAACCATTGTCAATTGTGATGCCTGCCAGACCCGTAAAAGAATATAAAAGCTCCACCCGCAACGGAGGCTAACCGCTGAATGCCTGCTCCACCGTTTGACAGTTCTTGAAGGGGCAAGGCCACCTGGTGACACTGCCCCCTTGTAATGCCACCATACGTAACCTGTAAGCATAGCCTATGAAGTTTATGGGAACTGATGTTTTGGCGCCATTCCACAAGTGTGTTTGTACATGTTGTGGTGTTTTTTCAATTCATGAAAGTGTTTGTTTTCCAAACAAATTGTTTTTTATTCCCTATGGTCTCTGTAAAAAAAAAAATTATGTATGTATGTGGGGGTTCTGAGTAATTTTCTAGCAAACAGAATGATGATTTTTACATGCAGGAAAGAAATGCCAGAATTGGCTTGGGTGGTAGGTGGTTACAGTGGTTGTAAACCCTTTACAACCACTTTTACCTACAGGTAAACCTATATTAAGGCTTACCTGTAGGTGCTGGAAATATCTCCTAAACCTGCACGGTTCAGGAGGTATTTACAATGTACGAGTGTACTGATCTAATCGGCGCATGCGTACTTTAGAAAGGATAAAAATCGCGCTGCGCCTGTGCGGGAGTGACATCACGCAACTCCGGTCAGTCACAAAGACAGAGTTTGTGTTACCGGAAGGAATGGGGGTGAAGATGGACACTTTGTGCCAGAGAGGACAGTGGTAACATTGCAGGCTTCAGTTTCAGGTAAGTAAAAAATAATGGGCTACAATGCATAGTAGCCCATTATGCTTTACCTTTGCAGGGAAATGAAGAGGAAGTAAAACCCATCCGGGTTTACTTCCTCTTTAAAGTGGAGCTCCACCCAAAAGGGGAAGTTCCTATTTAAGTCCTACTTCATATTCCCATCACGCATCTATTTAAGCAATCCTCCCACTTCCACTTTGATCGCCCAGGAAGTCCTTCTCTCCCTGCAATTTTCTGGGACATGTCGCATATCCCAGAAGTCTGCCTGATCATTCAGGAGGCGCTGTGCAACTCATGCATGCTTCAGCATTGCAACTGCGGGCACCCAGCTATGACCGCTTGCGGCTTCACAGCCAAGTGCACACAGTTGTAATGCTGGCGCCAAGGAGAGGGAGAGAATAGAGGGTTTGGGCGGCCATATTGCTGGGTCCTAGGACAGATGAGTGTGTGTTATATAAAAGTCAGCCGCTACCCTTATTTTGTAGCTGCTGACTTTTAATAAACACGAAAATTACTGGAGCTCCGTTTTAACATCCTTTCCTATGGGTCTCATTCACATAGCAGAATGACGGCCAGGAAGTGGTTCAGTTATCCTGACGGGGCGTCATATGACATCCAGCAGGATAACAAGCCTGTGCGCACCTGTGGGGGGCGAACATCGTGGCGATCGGTAGTGACACTCCGAAACTCTGATCTAGGTAAGGAGGCTCTGATAGAGGCTCTTTACCACGTGTTCAGCTATGTCCAATCATAGCTGATCACAGTATAAACAGGGGAAAAGCTGTGCATTGGCTTTTCCTCCATCGCGTCTGACAGGCACAAGTAGAGGAGAGCCAATCAGGGGGTGCCCTGTATTGAAGTGGTCAAACAGGTCCATTTGCATGGTTCTAAGGGCACACTTGAAACTTGCTTTGTATATACTGACTAATAATAAAGCCGCATGTTTTTGAATTTGGTATATTGTGTTCATAAGTGATGTCTCTTTCTGTGTTTTTATCTTTGTAGGGGTTGGGAAGTCATGTCTTCTGCTTCAGTTTACAGATAAGCGGTTTCAGCCTGTTCACGACCTCACTATAGGTAAATGCTTTCAAGAGATTTTTTTGTAGTCTATATTAAATTTTTGTTTTCTTATCTATATGTAGTATGTCCAGTAATTTTGTTCTTGCAATGTGCTGCAGCTATGTATAGTATATACGGTACTCACTCGAGGGCTGTTCAAGTCAAACCGGTACATTTGAGTTTATATGATAAAAGAACAAATTTCAATGAGTGTTTTTTTCAACATATATACGCTTGTCCCAGGGTTTAAAACCTGGAAAGGTTCGGCATAGAACGATTTGTTAGTATGCCTGAACTATCCTAGGACAGCCTGCTTCACTTTGTCATCGGTGCTAAAAGTGAGGTCTGGCCTGTAAGGAGGATGTGGCAATACCTCCCAGCCCAGTTTTTTGTAATGTGCGTTGTCCTGGAGAAACAGGGCGCCCTTATGCCGCGTACACAAGATCACTTTATGTGATGGAAAAAAACGACGTTTTCTGTGAAGTAAAAAACAATGTTTTTGAAACTTCAATTTTCAAAGACGATGTTGCCTACACACCATTTTTTCACAATGCTCTAGCAAAGCGAGGTTACATTCACCACTCTTTTCCATTGAAGCTCTCTTTATAACTAGCTTCTGGGCATGCGCGGGTTGAAAAATGTCGTTTTAAACGACGTTTTTGCTACACAGGGTGACTTTTTGTGAAACAAAAGCTCTTACTATCCTGGTACGGAGCACCCCCCCCCCCCCCAAGAAACAGGGGGAGTCCCACAAGCCTGAATAATACCCTGATGAATCAATCTTGAAAACAGTTGATTTTAGACGCTGCCTGCCCCTTCCTGGGGCCTCCTGGTAGCGCAATAACATCAGCTTTCCGTATCCGAGCAGCCGCTTCAGATAGGCCTTGACCCTTCTACTCCAAAGGAGAGAGTGTAACCATTTTAATAGCTGAACTGAACACTGCCTGCCCACATCTAGGGTCTTCTGGCAGCACAATAAAAACTTCAGATTTCTATAGCTGAACCTTCAGATAGATATCTTAACTGCTCTCATCTCTACTGAGAGAAAGCAATAACCTTTCCTTCAGAAAACAAGGTTTTGAAAAAGGGGGAGGTAAGAATATCTAGATTCAAATGAACACTAGATCCTTCTAGTAAATAAGGCTGGGTGAGGATTAACATCACCCTACTAGTAAGAATAAGTATGGTTTTATACCAAGAGGTTGCCAATACTGAAACTGTCTTGGAGGCTACCACAACCAAGAACACCAATTCCCTTGTTAAAGGCTGAAGGGAAATATGGTGCATCGGCCCACAGAGCTGACCCTGTAAGCCGACCAAAACTAGAGCCAATCCTCCAAGCACAAGGGCGACTAAACTGGTGGACTTATGCGCGTCACCCCTTGTATAATGGCTCGGAACAAAGAGTGTGAAGCAAGCGACCTTTGGAGGCAAGGCCGAGATCGGATCCTTGATGTAACTTAAGGCTGGCTCCGTCTCCTTTCCAAATGCAGGAAGGCAGGAATTTTATCTTTGACAAACTTCCAAGGATGCCACCATCTGTTTCATACCAGGAACATGGGCTCTCCCGATCCTGGGATATCTGGTCCTGGAGGCCAGCCTTCCTGTATGAATCAAGGAAGTGCC
The DNA here is from genome assembly GCA_029574335.1 of Rana kukunoris. Lineage (NCBI taxonomy): Eukaryota > Metazoa > Chordata > Amphibia > Anura > Ranidae > Rana > Rana kukunoris. The sequence continues at coordinate 262,918,277 of CM056049.1, forward strand.
GTTGATTCTAAAAACCCTGATCCTGAAGAATGTGGGCTAAAATAGCCAGACCATTAATTCACCTGTTGCACGACAGGATGTAATACCCCCTTCGAAGTAGGCCTGGACAAGATGTAAGGGACCGTGGGTCCTCTACTACCACCCCTACTGTCCCTGCACAGAAAAGGTCGTCAGGGCTATGCCGGAGTAATCAGGCCAGCTTCCGCCATCCTCTAATGTTGCATGGAAGCCACAAATGCCGCGGCACTGGGGGGAGAGACATAACCAGTGACCACTGGTCCCACCAGATTACTAACACATCTGCCCCGCATGCAGGTGGTTCCCTTGTCCTTTACCTCAAGCTGTTCAATTTCTTGTTGAGCCTGGACGCCAATACATCTTATGTACAGGCAGTGTTGTAAGTAACGGAGTTACAATAAATGCAGTTACCTAACGCAGCCCCTTTTGAGAGTAACGAGTAATCTACCCGATTACTCTTCCTCTCACGGTAACGCAGTTCCCATTACTTGGGCGCCATTACTTCAATTAGATCTACCGCCACTAAATGGCAGCAGAGTAATTGCTTCTGCCGGCGCTGTGAACATAAATATGGGTGGAACTTCGCTTTAGAATCATGTGACCGCTGTGACGGCCTGTCACTGCGGTCTGAAAACTCCCAATCGCAAGGAGCCCTGGATACAATGAGCCCCACCCACCTCACACTGACCTATCACCGGGGAACAACTCACATCAATCACACACACTGTGTGCGTAACCCGATCAATGATCCGGGGAAAACATGGCTGGAACAAAATGTTCCACAGAACAAACGCTCCCTATACAACACAGTGTACACACCGACATCTAGTGGTCAAAATGGTAAGTGCAGGACACCTATACAGACCAATGACCAGCAGGTTATTTTTGGTCAGTGATTTAATCTCTTCATCAGACAACCAAGAACAATCTGACATCCCCATTCCAGATCCCTTGCATCTAATAAAGCTTATATAAGATAAATAAAATAATAAACAATAAACTATAGAAAATTCTAATAAAGCCTAATATAAGATTTTAGATTACAGACTCTGTAAACGTCAAGGGAATGTATATTATAAACATACATGTTAATCCAGTTTATAATTTGGATGTAATATGTAGCAGATGGATAAGGGTTTTAAGTCCTATTAGCTGCACATACATGGTGGGACGGATGGACCTAGGCTGGGATATACACAAGATCACCATTAGTTTCCGGTTTTCTTCCTTTAAGGATCTGGCATTCTTTTGTCTTGGAGTATTAACTCACTGCTCCCTGGCAAGCGCCCGTCATCTGCTTCTCAATAAAGCATTGTAGAATATTAAAAAAAATTCAGTTACTTTGCTGAGTAACTAATTACTTTTTCAATGTAGTAACTGAGTCACTAACGCAATTACTTTTTCGGAGAAGTAATTTGTAACTGTAACTAATTACTTTTTAAAAGTAAGATGAGCAACACTGTGTACAGGGTACTATTTTTGTGGCCCTTGGTCAGGAAAACAGTCGGGGTGTAGAGGTCCTTCTCCTGGAGACACTTGTTGACGGCTACAGCAAATCGCCTGCCAATTCTGCATTTCATGAAATGATGAATGTCAATAGGCAAGGCATAAGCTCCTCCTTGGAAAATCAAGTAAATCACTTAATATGGTATAGTCTGATTGAACTCTGACCGAACCAACCAGCCCCTGAACGTTCAGGCCCCTAAGCCAGATGCTCCATCGGTAGCTCTAGCTGACAGATAAGGCTCCCTTGGAGCTCAACTACTTCCCCTGGGCCAAGGTCTCTTCCTGACCTGGCAAACCCTTTAGTTAAGAACCACCAAGAGGAATTCCAGCCTATCTCTGGGACCGGTTCTTTGGATAATGCTAGGTCAAGATCCACTCCTTCTAGGCCAACACAATACTGTTTATAACAGTCCTGAATAAAAGTATAGGGAACTGTCTTGAATGAAGCAGCATCTTCTCTAGTGCCTTAAGCAGAAGGCCAAAAGTAAGGAACTGTTCCTTGCCGTAACCACCTAGACCAGCTTTCTTATAGCGATGGTCTTGTCTTAGGCCAAAAGTACTCTCCTGGTGCAAAACATACCCAGCTTCTTGTCAATGAAGAATGTATCTTTAGACTGGAATCCTAACCCAGGAGATCCAGATACCTGACCATGCTGGACACCCTTAGGTCCAGCCATGCTGCTGACTGATCCATCAGCAGGAGTCTGCTTCCGTATGCCATTACTGCTATACCCTGGGCCTACAGACCTGCTAGAGGCGGGCCCTAGCACCCTGACAACCCAGACACGGAGGCTAACCCAAAAGGGCAAGACCACCAACTGGAGATAGTGCTGTTCCCCTGCACAACGCAGACAACCTCTGCAGTCCCAAGTAAATAAACACATATGCAACTGGCTCCCCATATGTGTATGTGGCAAGTGTTAAAGCCATATGCCTCAATGGAGGCGTGTGTACATGGCAGTGTGTGTTCATGGAAGCATGAAATCATATAAATATGTCTCACGCCAAACATGCATATAGCATGTGTGCTCTGGAACGAGCATCCTTGCAAGCAAGCAAGCATGTGCTATAAACGTGTTATGCAACAATGTGCAACATGAACCCATGCAGACACGTATCTCTATGCAAACACAAGGCATCCTGTATTGCTTAATTAAGCCACCATGTGCAACTTTAAAGTAACCATGCATGCGATTCAGCATCTTCCATGCGATCAACATCTTATGCATTTTAAGCACTACTGTGCGGACAAGAACCCTTGTGTGACCAAGCACCCCTGTGCGTTCCAACATCCTTATGCACCCAAGCATCTTAATGCGACTTTAGGCATTTCTGTGAAACAAGCCTCTATGTGATCAAGTATCCCTGGGTAATCCAGGACTCTGTTGATCCAACAACCATGTGTGATCCAGCTTCTTTTTGCATTCAAGCATCTTTAAACGATCCCTTTAGGCCTTGAGTAATCCAGGACTTGGGTGATCGGGTAATCCTGTGTGATTCAGCATTTTTATGCCTTCAGGCCTCTTTATGCGATTCTAGGCATTTCTGTGGGAACAAGCCTCTTTGCGTGACCAAATATCCTTGGGGAATCAAGGACTTGGGTGATCATGTAATCCTGTGTGATTCAACCTTTTTATGCATACAAGCATCCTTTATGCGATTCAGCATTTTTATGCATACAAGCATCTTTATGCGACTTTAGGTACTTTTGTGGAAACAAGCCTATTTGTGTGACCAAACATCCTTGGGTAATCCAGGACGCTGATGATCAGGTAACCATGTGTGATCCAGCATCTTTTTTGCATCCAAGCAACTTTATGCGATTTTAGGCCTTTCTGTGGAAACAAACCTCTTCTGTGTAACCAAACATCCTTGGGGGAAACAAGGACTTGGGTGATCAGGTAATCATGTGTGATTCAGCATTTTTATGCATACAAGCATCTTTATGCGACTTTAGGTACTTTTGTGGAAACAAGCCTATTTGTGTGACCAAACATCCTTGGGTAATCCAGGACGCTGATGATCAGGTAACCATGTGTGATCCAGCATCTTTTTTGCATCCAAGCAACTTTATGCGATTTTAGGCCTTTCTGTGGAAACAAACCTCTTCTGTGTAACCAAACATCCTTGGGGGAAACAAGGACTTGGGTGATCAGGTAATCATGTGTGATTCAGCATTTTTATGCATACAAGCATCTTTATGCGACTTTAGGTACCTTTGTGGAAACAAGCCTATTTGTGTGACCAAACATCCTTGGGTAATCCAGGACGCTGATGATCAGTTAACCATGTGTGATCCAGCATCTTTTTTGCATCCAAGCAACTTTTTTTTATCCCACATGCATTCCAAACTCATGTATGTTATGCAACATGCGGACTGGTAAAGAGGAAATTATCCTCTGCAGATGTGTTTCCTCAATTAAGAGACATTAGCAATGTGTGCCCGCAACTGTGCATCCCTCCGATGCATTTGGTTAGCCTGAAGCCGACACCAGGCTGAAGGATTATATGGAGGTCTTACTAGCCACCTATAGGAAAACCTCTCTTTACACTCTAAGGAGAAGATAGAGGTGTAATCAGAACCTGTAGGGATTTTGATAGCTTCTCCTTGTTAGGCTGCAGCTCCTGTCTCCTGTCCTCTGACGGTGAAACTTTTATCCCCAAGCTTTTTAATCCCTTTGTTTCAGGATTAAAGCAGGAAAAGGGGGACACCGCCTTTATTTTTATTTTATTTATTTTTCTTGCAAAACACAAAACACATGCAGAGTGATTGCAATGTTGGGGAAAGGCTGCATTGCCTGACAGGTCTGATGGCTCAATCTATGAGCTGTTTAAGTCTCTTCAGTGGAGAATAAGGGTCCACCAGGTTCAGGTGGCGATCCCTCTTTATATTCCTACCCCTGACCTTATTCAATGGGGAGACCAAGTCCTAAGCTAAAGCAGAGGCACTTAACCCAGGTGCATCAAATAGCTGAATTTAGTCTGACACAATGCCTGCTAATCTGCACAGCTAGATGCGAGTAGGCGTCTTAGATGAATCTGTATCCAACTCACACAAGGTGCTTACGTTTGTGTCCCCCTAGCTTTACAGAGCTCTGACGTCCGGGCCCTTTGAAGAGCCTTCTCTGCGACTGCACTGAGCCGATGAGCACGTGCAACATGGTAGAGCCTGAAGCGGAGGAAGTGGGACATAATAGATCAGCTACCACTTAAGCTTCCGTTTTCTGGAAAGCATGGTAAGCAAAAACATCAGGCATGTCTTCTACTGCCCATAGTAGTGGAAACACAGATAAGACTTGCAACTACTCATGGAAGACAATCCTTTGTATAGGATTAAGGGCATATTTTTTTTTTTTTTTTTTATTTATGTACCGGCCCCTTCAAGGGGAGATATATAGGTACTGCAGCCATCCTGTCTAACAGACATGGTGGGCCAGGCTGAATGCCGGCTAGGGGAGGTATATGGGTGCCCTGAGCCATCCTGTCTCAGAAGACATAGTGGTTTACATTGCCCATGCATAGAAGCATAATATAGGCGAGACCCAAGTCCCCCACGGAGGACTTACTGTCGAACCAAGCCCCGTAGGCCCTCCTCTTACCTTCTCCACGCTGCAGGGTATTGCCAAGCAAGAGGCCCAATCTTCCCCCTTCACCGTGGGTATTGTCCTAGACCTTCAGGGACCGGGGTCCATGGCAGGAACACCAACTCCCCTGGACCTATATAGCATCCTGGCAGCAGAAAAAACATTTGGTCCTTAGAAGGCACAAAGTTCTGGAACCCAGGATCCAGCCCTCCGCAGAGAGGCATTATAGGCTAAACTTCGTTCTTCGTACCGAGGCCCGGGTACCGTCCACTTTGGCTATGAAGCACCTTGGACGGATCCGGATTTATGGAGGTTTTTTACATCCAGCATGGATCCCTCCAGTGGAGCTCCTAAGAGCACATGTTCACTCGTGACCAACACCTTAGACACTGATGAAAAAACTGAGGAGCTCCCAGTATGGGAGGGGTATATAGGGAGGGAACTTCCTGTGTAGTTAATTACACCAGTGTCCACACCTGAAGGTAGACTCTATAACCCACATAGTAATGGATTGCCGCTCTGTGTCCCGTGATGTACGATAAAGAAACAACGTTTTCCCCTACACACGGTCAATGAAATTGACGTTTTTAAAAACGTCATTTTTTTTCATCACATAAAGTGATCGTCTGTACGCGGCATTAGTCATCAAACCAGACAGTTTTTCCCACAGACGTATATGCACATTACTCAGAACACAACCTCAATATTCACTGTTGATAATGGCACCACAGGGTAGAAAATCCATATGAATAATTTTGTTTGTCCTCAAACACTTGCCATTGTTTTACCTGCAGACTCAATTGTTTGAAATGTTGGTTTTTGTGGTGGCGAGTCCGCATGCTTCCACTTCACTAACAGTCTTGTCTGCCATCTTAATGGTCTCTGGACTGGCCTGCGACATCTATGCTGCCTATCAGTAATAGGACACGCTTGCCACTTACTGGGGTTGATTTACTGAAGACAAACCCACTGTGCACTTGGAAGTGCAATCGCTGTAGATTTAAGGCCGCGTACACACGAGGAGACATGTCCGATGAAAACGGTCCGCGGACCGTATTCATAGGACATGTCTCCTGCAGGATTTTGGTCAGGCGGTGTGTACACACCATCGGACTAAAATCCCCTCGGACAGAGAACGCGGTGACGTTGACGCCACCACGTCGCCAAATCAGGAAGTAAAATGCTTCCACGCATGCGTCGAATCCATTTGGCGCATGCAGGGGATTTATGTCCGCTGGTTAGGCATACTAACCAGCGGACATGTCCATGCGGACAGGCATGCTTTAAAACTTTTGTCCGCTAGGCCGTACACACGATCGGATATGTCCGCTGAAACTGGTCATCCAATTATGTGCAAACAAACGTTTTTTATTGTCTTTGTATGTCCCCCTCAGATCTACAGTGACCGCACTTCCTAGTGCACAGTGGATTTGTCTTTAGTAAATAACCCTCACTATTTGTAGTACTGCCATGCTAGCATCCTTTATACACCTATAAAATTAAAAGTCCTAGTGTGTGTACACAATGTGTGTCTATGTAATATGTATGCGTCTGTCTACAGAGCCTTAAAGTATTCATACCCCTTGAAATGTTATCATGTTACAACCAAAAACTTAAATGCATTTTATGTGATGGACCAAAACAAAGTGACACATAATTGAAGTGGAAGGCAAATGATAAATTGTTTTCGTTTTTATTTACAAATATGTGAAAAGTGTGGTGTGCATTTGTATTCTGCCCCCTGAGTCAATACACTCTGCAATTACAGTTGCAAGTCTTTTTGGGGATGCCTCTACAAGTTTTGCACATTTAGAGAGTAATATTTTTGCCCATTCTTCTTTGCAAAATAGCTCAAGCTCTGTCAGATTGGATAGAAAGCATCTGTTTTCAGCTATTTTAAAGTCTTGCCACAGATTTCCAATTGGATTTAGGTCGGGACTTTGACTGGATCATTCTAACACATGAATGTGCTTTGATCTAAACCATTCAATTGTACCTCTGGCTGTATGTTTAGGTTGTTCATCTGCTGGAATGTAAACCTTTGCCACCAGTCTCAAATCTTTTGCAGAATCTAACAGGTTTTCTTCTAAGTTTTCCCTGTATTTGGCTCCATCCATCTTCCAATCAACTCTGACCAATCTGTCAGGGTTACGCACTCCCACGGCGACTAGCTAACGGAGTCGTGGTTCCGTGATTGGGGGTGTAAGGGCGAACTTATACTGAGCAAGTAAGACTGGATGTGGTACTTTCACAGCCCACACTACCTTTGGCCACCACTAGAGGGAGACTCCACTCCAATCCAGCTGGCTGACCCAACATGGACAGATACAAATTGCACTAAAATGCAACAATCTCTCCAAATGATAGCTAAATAAATCTGTGAAACTAGTTGGCCAGATGTCCTTGTGCTCCTGTGTACAGATCTATAAAATGTGCCCAAAGAGTGAGCCCTGTTGGCAGGATCTGAGAATTAGATTTTTGTCTACGCTTCAAAATGAATGTCTGCACAGTTCATGTCTTTTTTATATTCATTTAAGAGCAGACTGCAAAGTTTAAACCACATGTTGGGTTATCAAAAGGTAATCTTCAAACTTGACATTGATTTGTATTTAGATTGTGCCATCCACGTTAATTATAGATGAGGCATATCTTAGGATCTAAATCTATGAAGGTTTGATAAGCACTAATGGTCTCTACCAGGCTTTGCCAGTTCCTGAACAATTTGGAGCATTTCCACAACATGGAACAATTTGGCAGGAGACCTAGAACATCTCGCGCCGACCCAAGTTGAATTACTTAAGTGGGGGTCCTGTATGCTCTATGAAGTATGAACAGTTGGGATAAGTGTTGCAGGGGTGATATGGGCGCCTGTTCCAATATAGTCTGTGGAACCTCATTGGAAATACCTCTTGCATCTTTCTCCTACCCAGGCAAGTGACCATCCTCTGGTATTGTCCCATTAGGTGTCCTAGGTAAGGCCCTCTTTTATCATGGGACATTGCGATGGGATCTTTCAGTGGCAAGGGCTATACATCTAGCTTAGTATATTTGGACTGGACCTGTAGAGCGTGCCAGAGTTGTAAATATTGAAAGAATCTGCGAGAAGGAAATGGTATGTCGTCTGTAGAACCTGGAATGTTCTCAAAACATTTGGAGTACAACTGGGCAATATATTGAATCCTCGTCACATGCCAGTACTCCTAAGTTACTCAATTCCCTATAATTTGCATTTCCCCATAACTGTGAATACACTGAGATTCCCTCATTGCATAATACACCTCATATCCTGCCACACTTGTGCATATGTACCAGGGTGGGGCTATGAGGAGGATCCTGATTCTAGTTGGGCTAAAAGATGGTAACAGGAAGGTTGACACAGAAGCAATGACTAAATGAGGCCTGTCCAGTTCGCAACCCACAAAATGCTGAAGTACAGTCTCATTTGAGGCACTGCCAGTTCCCCCGCTTCCTTAAGGTAACTGAAGCGTGACAATAACTTTAATTCTGGGGTTTTGACCTTTGCATAATAAAATATGGAAAGGAGTCTTTATTTTATTTTTTTACACTACTTGAGGGGTATCCACATAAGTGGGCCTAGTGTGGTCCGTTTTTAGCAGGAACATCGAGGCACAGGCAGGAACACCAGGGGTTTTACACAAAGAAAGCAATACAAGATTGGGATACTTTTCCATACAAGTACATGGTACAGCAGGCACATATCAGGAATTTGAAATGCTGGGGTAACAAACACTTTAAGGCACCTTTTGATCGCTAGAAGAAAGGGATGGTACTCCCACTGGAGCTGGAAATTCCCTAAGGCGCTCCATTCACACCTGATTGCGGGTGGAATTGCCGCGATTCAGCAGGTGGTTTTAAATCGCTGCAGGGCGCATTTGCGATGTCATTACTTTTAAATAGGCACCTCAATCGCACTGCGACTGTCGCACAGCAAATTTCAACGCTTGTCGCTCCAAAAGGAACATGAGCTTATTTTGTTATTTGCCATGATTGCAGTGCGACAATCGTGGCAAAATCATGGTGCGATTGGGTGCCATTCAAAGTATTGGCATCACAAACGTGCCCTGGGTTTTTTGCATTGATTTGTAATCGCAGCTTTTTTTTTTTTTTTTTTTTTTTTTTTTTTTACACACAATCAGGTGTTGGGCATCTGATAAGCAAGCTTACTCTGATATAAGTCTTTATAAAAGGAACAAAAAGAATGCAAAATATCTATGTCCATATTGATATGTATTGTGATTTATTGTAAATTTTATTTTATTTCTGAAAATTAAATAATTTGAAAAAAAAAAAAAGATTGCAAAATAATCATCCTTATTGTGGGAGGAACACTCCTGTAGGAATGAGGATAGAAGATATAAAATTGGTGTGGGCCTGGGAATTAGAAAACACTGCTAAAATGTGACCAGTTCTTTCCCCTTCTTAAAAATATCTACACGTGGTAAAAAACAAATTGTTTTGGTCATATATTAGTCGACTTAAATCTCCAGTACATTTTAGTCAATGGAAATCTAACGAGTTTAGTTAAATTGTAATGCATTATTTTAGCATTTCTCTAGAATTGACAAACTCAAGATATACTGGAATAAAAAATAAAAAAAAATCTAAAAATAAATTTAAATCTAATAACGCTTTATTTATGGTATTCGGGGGTTGAACATGCACTCCAGACACACATTTTGCCCTTTGTATACACAACAACTTTTTAAATCAAACCAAGTTTCATAAACGACAAATATTGTTTTTTGACGAACAGAAGTACAACTTAAAAAAAAAATATATAATATATATATATATATATATATATATATATATAATATTTTATTATACTCCAATTGGCTGTTGTCTTGGGGGGATGAAGACTTGTGGACGCTGCAGGATTTCAGTCCATGGTGGCATATTATTGTTACCAATGGTTTGTTTGGTCCCAGCTGCCTTGAAATCATTCACAATCTCCTCCCGTGTAGTTCTGGGCTGATCCATCACTTTTCTCATGATCACCCTTACCCCATGAGGCAAAATTTTGCATGAAGCTCCAGTCTGAGGGCAATTGATGGGTTATTTTGTATTTCTTTTAATTCGCAAATAATTGCTCCAGCAGTTATCTCTGTGTCACCAAGCTTCTTGCTGATGGCTTTGTAGCCCATTCCAGCCTTGTGTAGGTCTACAATCTTGTCCCCAACGTCCTTTTGACAGCTCTTTGGTCTTGCACATTTTTTCCGACGGCATTCCTCTCAAGCCTGCCTGGCATACACACGGTCGCCCAAGTTCGATGAACTTTTGACTCCCAAGAACGCGGTGACATAAAAGACTACGTCGAGCCACGGAAATTAAGTTCTATGCTTCTGAGCAGGCATCAATTTGTTTCCGAGCACGCGTCGGAATTTTGCGAATTGGGATTTGTACACGCTATTGGAAATTCCTGACGGGGGACGGGGGGGGGGAGATCCTGCTCTTTTTCCAGCAGGTTTCCTCTTGGAAAAAGTCTGATGGAGCATACACATGGTTAGGATTCCCAACCAAAAGCTCTCATCTAACTTTTTCCAACAGGAAAACCGCTCATGTGTACGGGGCATAAGTTGTGAGGCACTTTCACCCCATTCCTGCCCAGGCCAATTTTCAGATTTCAGAGCTTTCTTTTGGTGGTATTTTCACATGTGTGTTGTTTTTTTTCTTCTAAAAATAAAGCCTGAACATTTTGAAGGGGGGGTGGGGAGTTTTTCTTTTTGTTATAAAACTTTGTTTGGCGGCACTGGTGGGCACTCATAGATGGCACTGATATGGACCATTGGTGGGCTGCACTGGTGCCTTGTCAGCGCGAGTAGAGGAAAAGCCAATAAACAGCACTTCCTGGTTACCATGTGATCTGCGATTGAACACAGCTGATCACATGGTAAAGAGCTTGCATCATAGGCTCTTTACCTAGATCGGAGATGTGGCGTCAGTGTGACACACCACACCACCCATCTGCGTGCCCCTGCGGCTTATTCTGCTGGACATCATATGATGCCCAGTTAGGATAATACAACCACTTTCCGGCTGTCATTCCGCTGTATGGCGGCTGGGAAGTGGTTAAATTGACAGGACTAATCTGTGTACCACACAAGCACATACTGGAGCCAGAATTATTGTTGGTTGGCAGGCGATAAAATACTTATTTTACTCACTGAACTGCAACTCAATTTAAAACATTTGTAAACCTTTTTTTTTTTTTGGTAGATTTTCTGTCTCTATCATTTAAAATGCACCTCTGATAAAACTGATAGACCCTTCATTTCTTTGTAATTGGGCAAACTTACAAAATCTGCAAGGGATCAAATAATTTCCACTGTATTACAAATAGTAAATATCAAGAAAAAACATATGAAAAGCCTTTTTTTTGTTTTATAATTTTTTTTTTTTTTTTTTCCGGCAGCTTAGCAGATGCCCCCCTACTTATGTGGCAGTGAAATATTGCAGTACATATTCAAACTAATGTGTGGCTGGGGATAGAATTTTCTTGCCAATTTAGAGAAGGCCAGCAGAGGGCGCCAAAGAGATGGTGTGAATGAATGTAGAACTGCAGCATAGGAAAGGGAAAGGCTTGATGGGAGCCTATGTCACCCTGCCAATGCAGCTTGCGGGGAACTAGATGCCACTGACCTCTTGGACACCTTGGGATAAATTTCAATACCTGACCTCAAATGTTTGAGTGGTCACAGATTCCAACAGACCTACTCCCAAAACTTGGAGGCTGTTGTATCTGCAGAGGAGGGCCAGATCTTTTATTTAATGCTCATATAGGTGTGATTGTTTGGTATCCACAAGCTACATAGTGAGTTACATTTTATTATATTCCTATACACTTCATTTTAATTTTTTTTTAATTTCAGGGTTATGTCTGCCTTATTTTATTTTTCTTCCATTCTGATCATCCCTTATGGACCCTGTAAAATTCCAACTTTATCACCTCACCACACATCTCTGGAGTGGCCAAATTTTTTTTATAGGGTAAAAAAAGAGTTTTTTTTTTGCTATCATGCACATTACATCAGTGAAACTTAACCCCTTATGGACCGCCGCATGTACATTTACGTCGGCAGAATGGCACCGACAGGCACATCAACGTGTATATATACGTTGGTGCCTTGAGGGGGTTCTGGGGTCCGATCAGGACCCCCCCCCCGTACATGTGGCGGTCCGATTACCTGGCCGAGCGATCCGTGCAGAGGGGGAGGCTGTTCGTTTTTGTCCTCCCCTTCCGGATCTCAGCCAATCCGTGCGCTCCCCGCAGTGTCACTTCCTCCTCCTGTGTAAACACAGTAGGAGGAAGTGATGTGATCTCTCCCTCGGCGTTTTTTTTCAACCACCGCTGAGGAGAGATCACATCGCACAGTAAGTCTGCACAACACTACACTGACACACACTACACATAGGCACATTTAACCCCCGTGATCGTCCCCCTCCCCCCTGTCACAGTGTCACTGAATGCAGGGATTATATGTATGATCACTGCAGTTAGTGTCTGTGTGACAGGCAGTTAGTGTTAGGTCCAGGGTAGCCCCCATACCCCTCCAATTAAGTTTTAACCCCTTGATCACCGCCCTAGTTAACCCTTTCACTCCCTATTGCCAGCGTCACTAAGCGATCATTTTTCTGATCGCTGTATTAGTGTCGCTGTTCCCGCTAGGTAGATATATATATATATATATCAATCCATTATATATATGTAAAACTGTTTAATGAAATATAATAACCGGAAGTAGGTAATCAATGATTGATTACCTACTTCCGGTTATCTGGTTTCCTCGCGCACAGCAGTGGAACGCACGCCGGTCTTCGTTTCTCTCTCCATACATACAAGCCTACAGCCTCAGTGCCGGGATACGGGCACCCATTCAAGTAAGGGGCCACTTGGCACTGTGTATTTGTTTTTATATTTCATTAAACAGTTTTACACTATGGGAGCTGTTCTTCCTTTTTTCTTATGACATCTGCATTATCCGTTCAACTTCATTGGAATCCCCCATGCGCAAGGTGGTGTTACCCAGGCTCTATTGACCTTAGTTTAGGTCAACTTCATCTGGTAAGGAGCCATCCATCCCCACTTGAGGTGTCCCATTGGTGAAGGTGGAACCTACCACAAGGACTTTTTTGAGCACGGAGCACTTTTATATTATTCATGGTCACTATATATTTCACTGTGTATTGTATATTGTTTAATCCTATTCACTCATACAATTGCACACCTGTTTCATTGCAGGTGTTGTCTTTGAATTTATATGCACTTTGCACAATTTATGTTATTATTTGCAATTAAGGATCTATGCTCTATTGGGATAGGTTGTATTTATTCACCTATTTATTTCATTTAATTTTTGTAGCGCCCCTATTCCACGCACACTAAAATTTAGTTTATTTGATTTTTCTTATAACAAAAATTAAAAAATATTGTTTCTTTTTTCAAAAATGTTGCTCTATTTTTGTATATAGCGCAAAAAATAAAAATCGCAGAGTCGATCAAATACCACCAAAAGAAAGCTCTATTTCTGGGAAGAAAAGGACGCAAATTTTGTTTGGGAGCCACGTCGCACGACCGCGCAATTGTCAGTTAAAGCGACGCAGTGCCGAATCGCAAAAAGGGGCCTGGTCATTTACCTGCATTTTGGTCCGGGTCTTAAGTGGTTAAAGAGAAATTTAAACATTTTTCAACTTATGAATTTGATTTTTTTGTATTTATTTTCAGGGGTTGAGTTTGGTGCAAGAATGATAAATATAGATGGGAAACCTATAAAGCTGCAGATATGGGACACGGTAAGATTTTTTTTTGATTCATGCACAACATAGGTCTCAAATGATCATATGCTTTATTTCACGAATAAATGAGAAAAATGTATTTACCTAAAATACATAAGCACAGGGCACATTACTTGCCTTCAGTGTGCAGGTAAGGTTAACCTACCATTCATAATGTATAATACATGACTGTGGATTCCCAAAGCACTTTGGGTTAGCTAAAGAGACTGCATATCTACAAAGCTTGGTTTACAACTCCTTGCCTGATTAAAACTTCCTCTTGAATGGTCTCCCTGTTAATCCGGTCAGAAATGCAGAGCTGTCTTGTTCTTTAGCTTGGCAAAAAGAAAATTGGTACCATGTTGTTCAAGTCCAGCAAAGGCAATGTGGTGTAAGCACACAGCAGAATATTAGATGCTGAATGCATTTCTGACAGACTAAAATATTTTTCTGTTCTTTTGAAGGGCTAAAACGTTGGTAAATTGAGATGTATTGCAGAGGTGTATTTTAATAGATTTTTTTTTTTTTCCTTATGACATGTACTTTTACGTTTTTCAATAGAATGAGTAATGTTGGAATTTCAAGTGGTTCTAATGGCATAAGGTTTCTTTTTACTTTAAAGTGATTGTAATCCTGAGACCTATGAACAAAGCATATCCTCTACAGCAGGTGTAGGCAACCTCCAGCTCTGGTGACACTACAAATCCAATCATCCCTCTAGAAGTCATGCCTGTGATTGTCAGGGTCTTGCAATGGCTCATGGGACTTGTAGTTTCACCACAGCTGGAAGGCTGAGGTCGCTTACCCCTGCTCTACTGTGTGTAATTGTCTCAGTCCAGCACACTAAGTGTCATTTCTGTCTGCTGTTTTATTCCTCTCTTCTGCTATTTGCATGAGTTACTTCTGACATCAAGATGTAAAAAGGTGACAAAGGATGGATTTTTCAGCCCTGTTCCTGTGTGCTGTGTGAAGGGGATGTCTCCCTTTCCTCCAATCAGCTCTCAGAGCTCTTCTCACTAAGGCTTGCAGAGTGTAACTTCAGCTCCCCCCTCCCTTACCAGCTCCCCCCTACTTACCTGGCTCCTAGTTTAATACAGTGTTGTGACCAGAAATGGCTCAGTTTCTCCCATACTCTACTCTCCATTGGCTCCTGCTGTTAATCAAATCCTGTAAGAAGGAATCGGTGAGAGGCGTGGGGATACGAACTGCGCTGAGTGTTAAGTAGTTTGCTATAGGGGCAGAAACAGAAAAGGAGCAGCTAAGGGCATAAGTGGGGGACCCCAGAAAGGGAGGTTCAGGGCTGTTCTATGCAAAATCATTGCACAGAGCAGGTGAGTATATAAGATGTTTATTATTTTATTTGAATAAAGAAAAAGCTGGTGCGACCATTTGGTAAAGCTTTCCTCTCACTATGGGGTCAATTCACTAACAATTATCACATGCTATATTTTTGTATACTTTTTTTTTTTTCTTTTTTTTTTTTGGAAATGGTGCATGCAATAATGAGTCTATTCCTCTAAGTAAAATATTGAATTGAGGTACCGCAGATTTGCTAAGGCCTCATGCAAATGGAGCTTAGATTTGCTAAGGCCTCATGCAAATGGAGCTTAGAGCAGATCTACACTGTATCTGAGCATCACAAACCAAAAACACTGTTTGCTTTGAATATTAAAAATAAATGAAACATCCCCATCCAACCATCCATGTTCCATGCTTTAGTGTGCTGAGAAATCGCATTGAAAACACCCCACTAGCATTTCTGGCCCGTAAATATGATATATTTTCCTATCCATTTACTAATGCTAACAGGATGAGGATTATAAATAGTCAGAGTTGGTTGAGAGAATAAAGTATACAGGCAATCGCTTTTTTTTTTTTTTTTATTATAAAGCACCACCTTGGCCATGAACACGGATGTTTACAGAAGTATTTGAAGAGGAGTGCTTTACAGACAGGGGGGAAAACCACCACCAAACATGCATTCTGAGAGAATCTTTTGAGCAGGAAAAAATGCACACACTTAAACGCATAAATGTATTCCAATAGCCAGAATAATGAAGTTACACTCAAACACAAATATGTACATAAACGCACATAGATATGCATACATATTGTAACATTAGAGGTGGTTTTTTTTCCTGCCAAATTCTTTATTTTCTTTATTTTCTTAAGCCCATGTGCATGTGGCCTTAAAGTTGTTGTGAACATATAAAAATAAAAACTGAGAAAGCCCCATTCCTCCTTATATCAATTCCCCGGCCAGCACTCCTGGCTCCTCCTCCCCGTGTGCTCACTGTAGCAAGCTTAGCCCCCCTCTTTCCGGTTTACAGCAGCGGGGAGCCAATGGTTTGCGTTGCTGTCTGAGCCAATGTGTAGGGAGAGAGCCTCTGCGCTCCTGCACACCACTAGATCAAGATCGTGCTCAGGTAAGTTTGGGGGAGAGCTGCAGAGAATGTATTAAGGTAAAATAAAAACTTCAGCCTTTAGAACCACTTTAAAATGTGATGTAAATACTGCAAGAAAAATTTACAAATCAATCAACTCCATTCCCAAACACGCGTTCATTATCTCATGGTAAAGGCAGTCAAAATATATTAGTAATGGGCAAAATAACAATGAGGTGTAACTTTGCATTGGCCAAGAAGTTAAAAGTATACAATGTATCGGTGTAAAAATGTTATGCCCTGGGCTCAGGAATGTAAATAAATTTGTAACTTTTCACTAAAAGATTGTTATGTGAATGAAAAACACTAAGGGCTCTTTCACATGGACGTGTCTATGTACAGGCTCTGCTTTGCTCAGCAGGGACCGCTCCATCAATCCCCGCTGAGCAGGCAGATGACGGGTCTGTCTCTGCACACTGTGCCAGGACCGACCTGTCAGAGCGCCGCTCTCCTTTATGGGGGATCGGATGAAGTCGGACCGTAGAGTGTGTTTTCTTTATCGTACATCACGGGACACAGAGCGCATAGCCATTACACTTGGGTTATATGGGTACCTTCAGGTGTGGACACTGGTGTAATCAATTTCACAGGAAGTTTCCTCCCTATATAACCCCCTCCTACTGGGAGTGCTTCAGTTTTTTCGCCAGTGTCTTAGGTGTTGGTCACGTCTAGCTGTCCCTCGGAGGTCTCGGGACCCAGGATAGCTAGCCGGATCCGTCCGAAGTGCTTCAAAGCCAATGTGTACGGTACCCGGGCCCTGCTGGAGTGGGGTTTTGCCTATAATGCCTCTCCTAGGAGGGCTGGATTCTGGGCTCCAGTGCCTTAGTCTCTCCTAAGAACTAAACGCTACTGATGCCAGGATGCTATATAGGTCCAGGGGTGTGGGTTCCTTAACACAGGACCCCGGTCCCTGAAGGTCCAAGACAATACCCACGGAGATGGGGGAAGGCTGGGCCTCTTGCATTTTGCAATACCCTGCGGCGTGGAGCAGGTAAGAGGGAACCTGCGGGACTTGGTTCGACAGTAGGTATCCCCCTGGGGGTTCTGGGTCGGCTAATGGTATGCTTATGCATCAGAAACTATCTCCACTATTTCTTTTGAGGCAGGATGGGATGTACTAATGTTTACCCAGATAACATGTAGATATATATATGCTTTTAAAGATATGTATTTTGCTACTCCCCCCAGACTTGCCTGTTAGCATGATACTGCAGCCCCACGTGTTATAGGGAGGAAATGCTGACAAAACTCCTGTTTCCTAGGAAGCCTATGGGGACAGCTTCCTCTATGTGTGCACTACAATAAAGATTAGTGACTTGCCTGGTGTCTGTTGGGTTGCTAGCGCTGGTCCAGGCTTCTCCTCTGCTCTCTGCTTCCTCCATGTTGGTTTCAGCGTGGGGGGGGCGGGCGCGCGCGCGCGCCGCCTTTTACAGCGTCAGCGTGCGTGGGGGGGGGCGGGCCAGCAGCGTCAGGTCTCAAATAAAGCAGCAAAGCATTTCCTGGCTGGTCATTCCCTCCTGAGAGCAGAGGAGGCTGAGGACACAGAGCGCACAGCTGAGCCATTTCTGGCTAACCGTGACACCCAGTGGTGGTTTGTGGATCTTCAGGTCTGGACTTAGTCCACACTGACCAGAAAAAAAAAAAAAAAAAAGTTTTTTTTCTTAAAGGGACTCAGCCTTAGATCTGGCAGTATCTGAGTCGGTGCAACCTTGGGCTCCAGCTAACGGGCATTGGTGTGGCAATACTCACAGGACTTTCCTCGGTATTGCCGCCTTCTCAGGCGTATGAAAATTTAGATTTTTTTTTACCATAGCCTGTTCTTATTAATGGTTCACTTCTAGCTACAACAGTTGGGTGTTGGCTGTAGGGGTGTCTCAAGGTTGTGCAATGGCTCCCAAGGGATCAGGACCAGCTAAGGCTGCAAAAGGTACCAAAAAATTAAAGGGGTCTCCATCGGGGTCAGAGGATTTGGGCCAGGCTCCAGCGGTCCCACCCTCACCAGATAGACCACCGAACAGCATGTTGCAGGAGCCATTGAGGGTGCTAGGGGCAGAGGCGGCCCCCAATCAACCCATTCCCGTTTATGTTACAGAAGAAATGCTAGCGACCACCCTGGGTGGGCTAGAGAAAAGGTTAACGGCTTTAATTGCCCGCTCTTTGCCGGGTGGCAAACGGGCTAGATCCCCATCACCTAGAGCGGTGTGTTCGGATGTAGAGGTCCTCTCTTCGGAGGAATTGGACCCACAGGGGGATCAAGCGGACCTGAGTCCCGACGGGTCAGACATTGAACGTTCCACTATAGATGACATTTTTTCAGCTTCTCAAGCAGAGAGTCTGTGGATCCAGTCTCTGACGGATATGGTTCGCACTGCTTTTAAACTTCCAGTGTCAGAACAATTAGCCCCCGCGGTATCCTCTTTAGGTTCCTTGAAGGCACCGTTGAGTGGTGCGTCTTTCCCGGTTCACCCCCTTCTGGAGAGCGTGATTTTTCAGGATTGGGCTCGACCTGATAGGATTTTTATCCCTCCTAAAAGGTTCACCATTCTCTATCCTATGGAAGAAGAATTTGCAAAGAAATGGGCACTCCCTACCGTGGACGCAGCCATTTCCTGCATAAATAAATCCCTGACCTGTCCGGTGGAAAATGTCCAGATGTTTAAAGATCCAGTCGACAAAAAATTGGAGACCCTACTGAAGGCTTCTTTTACCACAGTAGGTGCCGTGGTTCAGCCAGCGGTGGCAGCCATTGGCGTTTGTCAGGCTTTAAAGGATCAGACTAAACAGATATTAAGGGACATACCGGCTCAGCAAGCTCGTGAATTGGCTGACCTCCCAAGGGCTCTCTGCTTTGCAGTAGATGCTATTAAGGACTCCGTTCAACAGGCGTCCCGTTTATCTCTGCTGTTGGTTCATATGCGTCGCCTTTTGTGGCTGAAAAACTGGTCAGCAGAGGCACCCTGCAAAAGGCTTTTAGCAGGATTTCCCTTTCATGGTGGGAGACTATTCGGTGAAGACCTAGATAAATATATCCAGACCATATCAAGTGGTAAAAGTTCTTTCTTGCCTGTCAAGAAAAGATTGCGTGGGCCCGCGTTTAAGCGACAGGCCTTCGCAGGCTCGGCCCCTTCAACTTCCCGTCAGTATCGATGGCCTCCCGGGCGTTCAGCATTTAATAGCCGCCCACAAGGACAAGCCACGACAGGCAAGAGGCCATGGTCTCGCAAGCCGGTTAAACCAGTCCTCAAGTCAGATTCATGAAGGGGCGCCCCCACTCTCTTGGGTGGGGGGAAGGCTTCGGTTTTTCTCCGAAGTGTGGAAGGCCAGAATTCCCGACTCTTGGGTACTGTCCGTGGTAGCCACGGGCTACAAGCTAGAGTTTCGGGAAGTCCCCCCTCCTCATTTTCAGGGGTCAAGTCTTCCAAGCGACCCATTAAAGAGGGCCTCTCTTGTAAAAGCATTGGATCGTCTCTTGCTCCAAGGAGTAATTGTAGAAGTACCAACCCAGGAATGGGGTCTGGGATTCTACTCCAACCTTTTCATAATACCAAAGCCCAATGGCGACGTCAGGCCTATCTTAGACCTCAAACGCCTAAATCGCTTTCTAAACATTCAGACCATACGTTCGGTGGCAGCCAGCCTACATCAAGACGACTTTCTAGCATCTATAGACATAAAAGATGCGTATCTGCACGTGCCGATCTACCCGGCACATCACAAGTTTCTTCGTTTTATGATAGATCACCGCCATTACCAGTTCGTAGCCCTCCCTTTTCGGGTTGGCAACAGCTCCGCGGGTATTCACAAAGGTGTTAGCCCCGGTGCTAGCCGTCCTAAGGACAGAAGGCATTTTGGTCTTGGCATACCTGGACGATCTTCTGGTTATCGACAGCTCAGCTTCCAGCCTCAATCAGGCAGTAGGTCGCACAGTTCAGCATCTAGAGGAATTCGGGTGGATTGTGAACCTAGAAAAATCGATATTGAAACCCACAAAGCAGTTGGAATATCTAGGCCTTCGGCTAGATACAGACTGCCAGAGGATATTTTTACCTCAAGCAAAGGTCAGATCAATAGCTCAAGCAGTTCAAGTGATCTTAGGCAAGAAGAGGCCGACTATTCGCCTATGTATGCGACTGCTGGGGAAGATGGTGGCCGCCTTCGAGGCAGTACCCTACGCCCAGATCCATACCAGATATCTTCAGGCAGCCATTCTCTCTGCTTGGAACAAGTCCATTCAGGCGTTAGATCATCCCCGAAGGTCCGGCGCAGCCTGTTTTGGTGGCTGGTCCCTCAAAATTTGTCAAAGGGGAAATCCTTTTGCCCCATCACGTGGAAGATAATATCCACGGATGCCATCCTGTCAGGTTGGGGGGCAGTTCTAGAAGGACAGACCCAGCAAGGACAGTGGTCGGAGGCAGAAAAACTGCTTCCCATCAATATCCTGGAGATCAGAGCTGCTCGGCTGGCCCTGATCGCCTGGACTCTCCCCCTTCAGGGTCTGCCAGTAAGGATACAGTCCGACAACGCCACTACGGTGGCATACATAAACCACCAGGGGGGCACGAGGAGCCTAGCAGCCCAAAGAGAAGTAAACCTGATTTTTCTCATGGGCCGAAGCCCATGTACCCTGCATCTCGGCGGTGTTCATCCCAGGGATAGACAATTCTCAAGCAGATATTTTTTGAGTCGTCAACAGTTGCTCCCGGGGGAGTGGTCTCTTCACCCCCAGGTATTCCAAGAGATTTGCCAAAGATTCGGAGTCCCAGATGTGGACATTATGGCAACGAGATCCAACAAAAAGTTGGACAAATTCATATCCCGAGCCAGGGATCCCTCGGCCTACGGGACCGATGCGTTGGTTTGCCCCTGGCACCAGTTTTCTCTCCTGTATGCGTTCCTCCACTGCAGATGATTCCCCGCCTTCTACGGAGGATCAGGGTGGAGCGCAGGCCTGTGATCCTGGTGGCCCCAGCCTGGCCCAGGAGGGCTTGGTACGCACTCATCGTGAAGATGTCAGTCGGGGCGGCGTGGCCGCTCCCCCTGCGCCCAGATCTGCTGTCTCAGGGACCAATCTGCCACCCTGCTTCACAGCAGCTAAATTTGACGGCTTGGCGGCTGAATCCCTAATTCTTAAGGGCAGAGGCCTCTCAGATCAGGTCATATCTACGTTGATTCAGGCTAGGAAACCGGTCTCCAGAAATATTTATTACAGAGTCTGGAGAACCTATATGGAGTGGTGCGAGTCTCAAAAATGGCATCCTCGAAAGTTTTTTATTGACAGGATCTTGCGATTCCTCCAGGTTGGCGTTGACAAAGGGTTAGCTCTTAGTACTCTAAAGGGGCAGGTGTCGGCTTTATCAATATGGTTTCAAAGACCCTTGGCCACCCATTCGCTTATGAAAACCTTCTTGCAGGGGGTCTTGCATGTGAATCCCCCTATTAGAGCTCCCCTCTGCCCCTGGAATTTAAATCTGGTCTTGTCAGCTTTACAAAGGCAGCCGTTTGAACCTCTGACAGAAATCCCTCTTATGCTACTAACCCGAAAGTTGGTTTTCTTGGTGGCTATGGCTTCGGCCAGAAGGGTTTCCGAGCTGGCAGCCTTGTCATGCAGGGAGCCATACCTTATTCTGCATAAGGACAGTGGTTCTGCGGCCTCAACCTTCTTTCCTTCCTAAGGTCATATCCAGTTTTCACTTGAATCAGGACCTAGTCCTACCATCCTTCTTTCCTACTCCCCAGTCCAGAGAGGAAAGACTGCTTCATACTTTGGACGTGGTTCGAGCCATGAGGGTCTATCTCAAGGCTACAGAGAAGATTCGGAAAACAGATGTGCTTTTTGTTCTTCCGGATGGCCCCAAGAAGGGTCAGCCGGCTGCCAAGTCTTCCTTGGCTAGGTGGATTAAGCAGCTGATTTGTCAGGCCTATGGTCTGAAGCGCGTTCCACCTCCCTTATCAGTTAAAGCCCATTCTACGAGGGTCATGAGTGCCTCCTGGGCGGCACACCATCAGATCTCTATGGCACAGGTTTGCAAGGCGGCAACCTGGTCTTCCGTACATACGTTTACTAAATTTTATAAGTTGGACGTTGCAAAGGGTACGGACACAGCATTTGGGCAGGCGGTCCTACGGGCAGCAGTATAGAATCCTCTGGTCCGGGTCACGCCCCCTTTTCTCTGTTGGTGGAGTTACTTTACTTCCTGATAATTTTTTGTTTGTTTGGCTATTCTTGGCCTTACGGTCTCCCTCCCTTCATAGAGCATTGCTTTAGGACATCCCAAGTGTAATGGCTATGCGCTCTGTGTCCCGTGATGTACGATAAAGAAAGAAGGATTTTTAATAAACGGCTTACCTGTAAAATCCTTTTCTTGAAGTACATCACGGGACACAGAGCTCCCACCCCTCTTTTGGGGAACATTGTGTAACCTCTGGAGAATTGCTTGCTACAAAACTGAAGCACTCCCAGTGGGAGGGGTTATATAGGGAGGAAACTTCCTGTGAAATTGATTACACCAGTGTCCACACCTGAAGGTACCCATATAACCCAAGTGTAATGGCTATGCGCTCTGTGTCCCGTGATGTACTTCAAGAAAAGGATTTTACAGGTAAGCTGTTTATTAAAAATCCTTCTTTTCATCTGCTCCTGATCCTCCAGACCAAGGATCTCCAAACTACGGCCCTCCAGCTGTTTCGGAACTACATTTCCCATGAGGCATTGTAAAATTCTGACATTCACAGACATGACTAAGCATGATGGGAATTGTAGTTCCTGAACAACTGGAGGGCCGTAGTTTGGAGATCCCTGCTCCAGACTGATGGGGGGATAGGGTTTCCATCTGTCACACTTTAGCAGGTCGGATGTCGGCGGACATGTCACTGCTGACATTCGTCGCTCCATAGAAGTGCACGGAGCGTCCGTTCAGGTCTGCCTAAAAAACTGACAGGCAGACCTGTGACAGGTGCCTAAGGATGTTATTCATTTTTGCAATATTTCTGTGTGCATTCAAGGAACAATCTTACTCTGGTGCAGTGTAAAGCTCGGGTCATACTGCTGGGACTTGGAATCAGACTTGGGAGACCCCAACTCGCATGACATGTGAAATCCAATTTTAGTCAATGAGAGCTGTCTTAAAGGGGTTGTAAAGGTACAATTTTTTTAATTTTTTTTCCTAAATGGCTTCCTTTACCTTAGTGCAGTCCTCCTTCACTTACCTCATCCTTCCATTTTTGCTTTTAAATGTCCTTATTTCTTCTGAGAAATCCTCACTTCCTGTTCTTCTGTCTGTAACTCCACACATTAATGCAACACTTTCTCCCCTGTTGTGCTCGCCCCCCTCCCTTGGACTACAGAAGAGTCAGGGCACCCACTTACGCACAGCCTTTTCTCTATCTGCAACGTAGAGAGAGCGTCCTGACTCTCCTGCTCGCCCCCTCCCCCTCAAAAAGAGGGGGCGAGCATGACGCTCCACACCAGGGAGAAAGCCCTGCATTACCGTGTGTAGTTACAGACAGAAGAACAGGAAGTGAGGATTTCTCAGAAGAAATAAGGACATTTAAAAGCAAAATCAAAGGATGAGG
Source organism: Rana kukunoris (assembly GCA_029574335.1). Classification (NCBI taxonomy): domain Eukaryota; kingdom Metazoa; phylum Chordata; class Amphibia; order Anura; family Ranidae; genus Rana; species Rana kukunoris. The sequence goes on from CM056049.1 coordinate 262,942,194, forward strand.
TAAGTGAAGGAGGACTGCACTAAGGTAAAGGAAGCTATTTAGGGAAAGAAAGTTACCTTTACAACCCCTTTTAATTGGCACTACAGAAGTTTCTCCGACTTTAGAAAAGTATTACCCCTACTTCAAGGCGACTTCTATCTGACTTGTGCCCATAGACTTTAATGGAAGTCACTTCCAAGTGGGATCCTCGTCTATATTTATGTCATTTTGGATCCAACATTACAGGAAGATTACCAAAGCAGTGCCATGGCATCTTCTTGTATGCTGTCTCTGCACAAGGTGTTGAAGGTCAGCAGCTTTTCAGGTAGTGCAGCCAGGATCAGAATGACAGATCTTGTAGTGTTCAGAATGGCTCCCATATTCTTATTTTTATAGAAGAGGCCGTAACATTTTGATTTACTAGTTATCTGATGCTTTTTATTTGTTTCATTGTAATATACTGCATATGCCATTTCATCTATACCTTGTGGTTGGTTAATGTTTTATATTCCATCTTCCTTATTTATTTATTTTCCTACCCAGGCTGGACAGGAGAGTTTCCGCTCTATAACCAGGTCATATTACAGAGGTGCTGCAGGAGCGCTCCTTGTATATGACATCACTAGGTAAGAGAAAATGACAGCAGCGACATTTGTAACACTGGCACAGTTCTCCGTTCTGGATCATTGTCTGTAGGGGACATTTACTAAAACTAGATGCTATTTCTGGTGCAGCTAGCTCTGCATTGAATTATCAAAGCTTAAAGGAGTTGTAAAGGAAAACATTTTTTTTTGCTGAAATTACTGTTTACAGGGTATAGAGACATAATGGTTAACTGATTCCTTTTAACCACTTGCTTACTGGGCACATATACCCCCCTCCTGGCCAGGTGAAATTTCAGCTTCCGGCACTGCGTCGCTTTAACTGACAATTGCGCGGTCGTGCGACGTGGCTCCCAAACAAAATTGATGTCCTTTTTTTCCCCATAAATAGAGCTTTCTTTTGGTGGTATTTGATCGGCTGTGCGATTTTTTTTTTTTTTTTTTTCGCTATAAACAAAAAAGTGCGACCAATTTTGAAAAAAAAATACAATATTTTTTAATTGTTGCTATAATAAATATCCCAATTTAAAAAAAAAAAAACACATTTTTTTTTCTCAGTTTAGGGCGATACGTATTCTTCTACATATTTTTGGTAAAAAAAAAAAATCGCAATAAGCGACTGGTTTGCGCAAAAGTTATAGCGCTTACAAAATAGGGGACAGAATTATTTTATTTTTTTTACTAGAAATGGCGGTGATCTGCGATTTTTATTGGTACTGCGACGTTATGGCGGACACATCGGACACTTTTGACACATTTTTGGCGCCATTCACATTTATTCTGCGATCAGTGCTATAAATATGCACTCATTACTGTATAAATGTGACTGGCATTAAAGGGGTTAACACTAGGGGGTGAGGCAGGGGTTAACTGTATCCTAGGTGTGTTCTAACTGTGGGGGGAGGGGGGGGTGACTGGGGGTAGTGACCGATCTGTGTCTCTATGTACAAGGAACACAGATCGGTCTCCTTCTCTCCAGAGACAGGACACTGTCTCTGTGTAAAAACGGCAATGAGAGATGATCTGTGAGATCATCTCTCATTCGCCGCACAGATGGCATCGCAATCGGCCACTCTGATTGGCTGTTCGCCGCGATCTGTGATTGACTGTGTCCAAGGGACACGGCCAACACAGGGCTTCCCCGCAGCGCGCTCTGGAGCGCACGCTGGGAACGCCCAAAGGGGCGGCCGTCTTTTGACGGCGTGTTGGATATTCAGACCCGCGCTGTAGCCGTCATTCGGCTATAGCGTGGGCTTGAAGTGGTTAAAAATGATTAAAAATAGATAAAAATCAATCATATAATGTGCCTGCAGTTTCAGTTTCGCTTTTCATCTAGTTTCATGCCTCTGAAGTACAGGGCAGTGTTTGTTTTTAAAATGAAACTGATTGGTTCTGAGGGGTTTTAGACACACAGTAATCACACCTCCATGATTAGAGACCACAGAGAGAAGCTCCCAGTACTTTTTTCATAAGGAAACAGACAACCAGGAAGTGTGCAGAACAGAGAAGGATTACAGCAACATCATAGCAAAAAAAAACGAGGACATGAAACTGGGACTGCATTAGGGTAAAGGAAGCTATTTAGCTAAAAAAAAAAAGTTTTTCTTTAGTCACCCTTTAATTGAACTTGGATGCAATCTGAAGTTGGATGCAGATTGGGTGCTCCAATTTAGGATATTCTCCCCCTGTATGTGTGCTCCATAATTTCCATTGGTCTTTGGGGCCTATTCACGCCACTGCAGTGTGGTAGTAGTGCACAATGTGTTGGGGTGCCATTCATTTTGAATAGTGCCTCAATGCACTTCCCGTGCAACCTGAAGTAAACCCACTTTTGTGCGTTGCGTTTTGAAAAATGCAGCACATACAAATGTTTAATTATTGTGCTTTGGGCTTCCCATTCAAATGGCGTGTAAATGGGCTTTATATCATACTGCAATGGACCCGAACAGTGTGAATTGGCTCTTAACAATATGGTATTCTTGTAGTGATAAAAATTAAAGTAACTAGTTCATCTGTGACTGGAAATTGAATTTTGTAACTGTGATTTACCAACTGGTCCCATGCTCCAACATCATTTCATTGCCCAGCAGCCCCTTTTATTAGTATTGTGCCTGATGGTGTCAGAATTTGCATAGGGTTGATGATGTCCCCCTCTCTGTTTTAGGACAATATTTGCACTTAACTGTTATATCTGGAAGCGCCTTGTATCATATGATGGCTTTAAAGGATAACTTCACCTTTTCGGGCAGAATTTCAATATTCGGATTTAATAAAAATTTTCCAATACCAATTCTGGCCCAGCCAGCCCAATATGCTCTCCAATATTCTCTCACCTACCTTTTATCCACAGAGGGTTTCAAATCTTGTCAGTTTGTATTTTTAAAAGGATTTGCAGATTCCATCAGTTCCTTGTTGCATCATAGAAGAGGGTGTGATAGGGTGTGTCCACTACTCTGGACCACACCTCCCTCATTACAGTACAACTTTTTATAGGGGTATGAGTGAGCATAGAGTGATTAAGACACCACATCCCAGTTAACATTGAATAGACAGAGAAGGGCAAGAGGTCGCAGGCCTCGGGATTTTAACGGTGTCAAATAATTAAATGACCAGATTAAATAATTACAAACAAATAAAAAAAATTAAAAATTTTTATTACAAGGATTTATAATAAAAACATGAGACAGTACATATTCAGAGAGCCTACTTAATCCTAAACGGGTACATAAGGAGCCAATACGCTTGACATGTTTCGCGGATGGAGCTTCTTCAGGAGATGATTAAATGGCATTTATTATTTACTAGAATATATATATATATATTTAGTTTTAATTTACAAAGAATAAATTAAATGACAAATGATTTAACAAGAAACAAGTCGGTCAAGAAAAAAGGACATAATTATAGATTGTTGCATATGTAGCAAATTACAAAAACTGAAAACCATGATTAGAGTCTTACCAGGTAGCGAAAATAGGAGAGCTGAATTAATTTAAAATCTACATATGGAGGAGATGTACGAAAAAATGCACCGCAAAAAATCCCTCAGCAATCCCCTGAAAGAAAAGGGTGCCTCGTATTACCCTGCAGATGAGAAAAAAGGGAGGTAAGTAAAATATATATTGATTAAATCTCTTGTTAAAGAGATGTATTGTGCATAGCACTGGGTAAACAAACATTACCTAAAATGTCATATGTAGTTAAATCAATATTTGATGTTAATATAGTGTGTCCTGAATCCTATCCAGCCTTCTGTCTATTCATTACAATACAACCTTCCACCCACTTCCTATACAATCTCCTATAAGATCTTCCATCAGCTATGTAGTACAAGGGTCTGCCTGATTTGATACAAATTTAATGGATGGTTCAGGTGTGTCCTCTATTCTATAGTTTTGGTAAATTTAAAGGAAATTGTACAATCGGATTGCATAGTGTATGGCCATCTTTATACAAGAAACATAGGAGGGAGCGGACAGAGACACTCAGTCGTCGGGCCCCGTTCCCATCTCCAAGTTGCGAATATTCCTGCTTGGGTTTTTTGTTTTGAGTATTCTGGAACGTTTTCACTCATCACGCATGTGCCAGGCTAGTGACTTAAATGGGCTGCTCTACTTGCGACAAACACCCCCAGCGAGAGTCGTTTGGAAACGCATTCACTTTTTGAATGGAGCCTCATTGTTTTTGTGTTAACGCAACAATTTCACCTCCAGACCCTATTCACACCTAGAGTAGTGGGAGCGCACAGTTTTTGTTTCATTTTACAGTGGCACACATAGGGAGCCTGTTTGGGCTTCGCTACATGTGGCAAAGTTGCTCATGAGACATTTCGCCATGGTGTGAGTTGCATGTTGTTTTTTTTTTTTTTGCATTTGTCACCTGCTTTTTCATGTAGCAAAATGTGTTTTATTCTGTGGTGTGCCGTTAACAATTGATGACACTGAAAGCGCAACTAGGTCATTTTAGGTTTATAAATTTGGCCATACGCTATAAAATCGAATTGTACAATCTCCTTTTAGATTTACCAAAACTATATAATAGGACGCACCATCACTGTGTATCCAATCAGGCAAGCCCTTGCACTACATCAGAGGTGTTCCATGGGCTGCACGGGTCCCCAAGGAGATATACAATTTTAAATATATATATATATATAATAAATTGTATAGCGCATAAAGCCTGAGCACATCTGGAGGTATGCTGGTGAAGTCGGGCAAATGCACGTGTGGAGAAATATGGATGAAAACCTAGTTATTGGGTGAAGGTGTGCTAATGAGGTCAGCTGGTAAACTCCTCCCTGTGTCTTACTGGTTCCTCTGTCTCAGTATACCAAGGAGTCGTGAGAAGCAAGTGTAAAAATGTGGGAGCAGATGCTTTTTAGAATTTTTGTTTTGTCTTTCAGACGGGAAACCTTTAGCCATTTAACATCATGGTTAGAAGATGCGCGGCAACACTCTAGTAGCAATATGGTGATCATTTTAATTGGGAACAAAAGGTGAGCTTTCCATTGTATCATGACTTCTCTTCTGTTTCAGGTATGTATGTATGTATGTATGTATGTATGTATGTATGTATGTATGTATGTATGTATGTATGTATGTGTGTGTGTGTGTGTGTGTATGTATGTGTATATATATATATATATATATATATATATATATATATATATATATATATATATATATATATATATATATATATAGTGTGTGTGTGATAATTTTCATAAATAACTACTTGCACGCTGAGCAAAAGAGCAAGGTTTGAGTATAAATATTTCAGCCGTGTACCCTGTATAATTAACCACTTGAGGACTGGACCAATATGATGCTAAATGCCCAGAGGCGTTTTTACAATTCGGCACTGCGTCGCTTTAACAGACAATTGCGCGGTCGTGCGACGTGGCTCCCAAACAAAATTTGCGTCCTTTTCTTCCCAAAAATAGAGCGACATTTTTGGAAAAAAAACTATTTTTTACTTTTTGTTATAAGAAAAATTGAAAAAACTAAACTTTAGTCAAACATTTAGGCCAAAATGTATTCAGCCACATGTCTTTAGTAAAAAAAAGCTTGCTATCTAGCGGCAACAGTGACCCTAATACAGCGATCAGAAATATGATCGCTTAGTGACACTGGCAATAGGGGGTGAAAGGGTTAACAAGGGGTTAAAACTTGATTAGGGGGTTGGTACGGGGCTACCCTGAACCTAACACTAACTGCCTGTCACAGTAACTGTCACACTGACACTAAATGCAGTGATCAGTACATATATGATCACTGCATTCTGTGACGGGGGGGGGGGGTTAATGTGCCTGTGTGTACTGGTGTCAGTGTAGTGTTGTGCAGACTTACTGTGTGATGTCTTCTCTCCTCAGCGGCGGTTGAGATTACATCACTGTGTTTACACAGGCAGAGGAAGTGACACACAGGGGGAGTGCGCGCATTGGCTGGGAGCGATCCAGAGGGGGCGGACAAAAACGAACAGCCACCCCCTCATCCCGGATCGCTCGCACGCATGTACCGGGGGGGGGGGGGGGTCCCGATCAGACCCCCGACCCACGTCTAGGCAGGGACGTACAGGTACGCCAATGTGCCTGTACGTGCCATTCTGTCGACGTAAATGTACATGCGGCGGTCCTTAAGTGGTTAAAAGGTTTTTTGGTAGGTGGTGCCCAAGTCTTCTTTGCCCCTCCAGTGTAGAGATCTCTACATTTTAAACAGAACCAGCTACCAATAGGCCTTTTGTAATAACTTTTGGCTCTTTAATCCTAAATTGTTATAATACAGCCTTACTTCTCACAGATTGCTGTGGCATATGTTTTTTTTTTTGTTTCATTCTCTCCATTTCAGAACAGGAAGTTTAGGCTGTAGGGCTGTCCTAGCTCCTGCTCAAGAGCAGCACTAGTAAATCACTAAAGAAAAATAATGTGATCTAAAAGTGCTGTCGGCTTTACAAAAAGCTTTGGTCTCTGATACCTACACCCTCCTCAGACAGACTGTACAATGGTCCTAAGATCAGGCAGCAGACAAGTCAACCTTTTACAGCCTGACACTGGGTGAATATTTGTACAAACACCAGTCTCTGAGGTAAGGCTGCAGAATTCTAACAACTGAAGAGTGTGCCATTGCCCTTTCCCTGGCTAGTTCTCTTTAAAGCAACCCTTTCCTTTTCCAACATTTATAAAACATTCTGACAAATCTTTGGCTTATAAGCAGCTCTGCATTACTACTATAAAGTGTAGTAGTTATTTGTATGGCAGTTGTCCTATGAAAATGGTGGTCATTGGAGAGACCGAATGGTCATATCCTGGGCCAATGATGGCAATATGCAGTCCATAGGTGTGTCTGGACACACCCTAATCACCCATGGCCAGTTCTAGGGGGTGCTGCGCCACCCCAGACAACCCATGGACGGTGTGTCTGAGCAGGGTTGCCGACCATCGATCAGAAGCTGATAGTCTCCTATCAGCACTGTCCTGTTCCGTTGCATCCCCCCGCTCTGGCAGAAGAGGAGAGAGGTAGCGATATATATATATATATATATATATATATATATATATATATATATATATATATATATTCAGCAGTTACAAATACTGCAGCTGCTGACTTTTAGTAATAGGACTGTGACGTGTCCCAGATGATTGCAGAGAGGTGACTTGCTTCTGTTCGCTGAGGTGACCTAGGGAGGAAGTAGGAGCTGGCATGTAGGGGGTCACCTTTCTTTAAAGTCGGAGTTCTATTTTTGGAAGGAACTCCACTTTAAGCCTTCTTGTACTTGCATAGCCAGTCTCGCTCCTTCACCAACCCTGGACCCCCAACAATATGGGCTGGATGTTGAGTTCTAGCCAGTTTGGTGAATTTGGTAGAGCCCTTATCCTTAGTGCAGTAGACATTTGTTGAAATGCGTTCACTGTATTCCATACATTGGTGATTTTTCCAATTATTCCTCCAGTGATCTGGAAGGCCGTAGAGATGTATCGAGGGAGGAAGGAGAGGCATTTGCAAGAGAACACGGCCTAATATTTATGGAAACCTCTGCCAAAACTGCAGCAAATGTGGAAGAGGTAAGATTGAGGCATATATGGCAGACATAAGCATTTTACTATCACATTTCTAGACCTTAAGCAAATGACTCTTCCTTTTTGTTTTTAAGGCCTTTATTGGCACTGCCAAAGAAATTTACAAGAAAATTCAGCAAGGGCTCTTCGATGTAAACAATGAGGTAAGGATCAGGAAGTGATCATGTCTTTGCTGATATCATGTGGCTGATGATACTAATATAACATTTTCTTTTTCCTTTTCTTGAAGGCTAATGGTATCAAGGTTGGACCACAGCAGACACTTCTTCCAGAGCCTCTTGGAGGAGCAAGACAAAGCCAGGCAGAAGGGAGAGGGTCTTCTGGTTGCTGTTAAGAAAAAAATGCTAGAATTGATAATATTTGAGGATAATGGGGTTCAGCCCTTGACTCGCTATTTCCTTGCATCTCTTCCCTTATTTGGTCTATTGTACTTCTCTTCATATTTTAAAATTAGCCCTATTCGGCTATTTCAATGCACACATATGAGGGGTTAATCTCTTCTTCAAACATGAATTTTCTTGCTGACTGTAGCAAGTATAGTAATCTACGTGTTTGATAAATACTACATTATAACCTGGTTGAAGAAAGAGAAAATACGTTTACATTCCCAGATGTTTCCATTTGAAGTGTTACATTTTAAGGGTAATTTATCACCATGATTATTAAGTGCCATGGTTAATATTTACAGGCTGTTATCCTTAAGGTGTGTGTGTGTATATAGTTTGTCTGCTTGAGACCAGGTTGCCTACAGGGACTAGTATTTTCATCTAATGTATGTACTGACAATGGGTAGCTGGGACATGTATGGTTAAAAAAGTTACCTGAAGTTGCTTCAATAGACAGCTTTGTACATAGTCTGGCTAACCCAGCACATTTTGTAGTAATAAGGGCAATGCAAGTATGAAACCACAACGCCTTGTATTTATAAACTGCCTGTTCTCGCTGTAGCATGCAGTCAGATGCCATCTGCACATTAGGTTAGGTGTGACTTGTTGGTATAAACTACTAGTTTGTCTTCCCAGAATCATCCTGTGGGATTATGCATGAGAGAAGTCTTTACCCACCTTAAAGTGGTTGTAAACCCCATTCATGGAATCTGACCTTGGCACATATATCTGGGGTGTTTAGTTATCTCTCTTCAAAGCTCTGAGTGCGTGTCCTTCTGCTGTTCCATTCCTCTGTTATCAGCAGAGTCACGTCTGGCAAGTTCTCTGACACAAGAGATGGCAGCTGCAAATTTGTGTTGGGGAGGGAGCTTGGCGATAAATGAGCAGGGAGCTAAGAGATAGATGAACAGAGAGCTTGTCTACTCACAGTAAAGCTCTGTGTGTTCCTTTGCCTATGTGGAGGGGGTGTGTGCCTTTCTTCCAATCGGCTCATCGCACAATGTAAGCCAAAAACTCCACACCCACTACTAAACAAGGAAACAAGATTTCTAACATGATGTACACTTTCTAAAGGGTAAGACAGCAAATATATACATATAAAACTTATGTAGGGAGATGTGTTTCATCTCTGTGTATCATCTGAGGCTGTTCACTTCACTGGGTATATGAGAGGTTTTACATCCACTTTAGGGAACACAAGACTGAAAAAGTTTTAAGAAGGGCTCCTAGGAGCCAGCACTTCAGTTCTTGTGCTTCCTGCCTCCAAAGAACAAATGTATGTTTGACCTCCTAGTGTACTGATCCCTCAGAGGCCAGCTGCAGCCAAAGACACTAGAGCAGGCTGGTGGGTCCTCCAAGACAGACCTGTCCCACCTTTTTTGTTCTGAGAGTGCGGACCGATTTCCCAAGCCCTATGGTTAATTTGTCACCTTGCTTGAAGTGACATGCATTTTCTAGGGTACATTTTTGACTGATCCACCTGGGATCTTTCTACAGTATTTAACAGCTTACCAATCCTCCATTTGACTAGTCCATTGATTTTATTTATTTTTTTTAACATGGTTAAGTTGCATTTTTTTTTTTTTTGTGGCCGTCACCTCACCTTGCAGAGTAAGGCTCATTTGACACAGGCTTCAGCTTTTAGAAGACCAGTGTGAACAGAATGCAGAGCTTTTAGCAAGATTTGTTGAAGCTTTTAAAGTATAATTTAACTTCAGTTTGTAAATGTTGAACACAGGTCCTAATAGGAGTGCTAAGACAGAAGGAAAGCAGCGCCATCTAAGTGCAGCATTATTAGGACAATTTTTTTTCCCATAAAAGACAAATGGTAACTCACAAGTTGTATGAGGTGTTGGCGCATGTGAGATTAATAATTTGCTTCATCTGCTTGTGGGAAAGATGATCTTCTCACTGCTGAAGAGGCAGCTGATGGGTCCAGGTATGCCAGTGGTTCCCAGCACCTTCTAGACACTCAGGGTGGCTCACAGACAGAGCAGGAAGGAGCATGTGTTTGGAGCATGCATGATCCATCAGGCATTTTCATCTTAATGCATTCACACCGTCCCCACATGCGACGCTTAGCAGGGGTCCGGTGCGTGCTGGTTCACCGGTTCAGGTCCGATTTCAGCCAGAATTTTGGGCTGAAATGGAACCTGAAATGCACCAAAAAAGCATGCGTTTTCCCAGCACACTGCACCAAACCTGCTGCAGAGATATGTGAACCGGCTCCATAGAGAGCCAGTCACATTCTCATGCTATGCAAATTGGATGCAGAGAAACGTGCATTCAATTCGCATAGGTGTGAACCCGGCCTGAGGGTTTACAACCCCTTTTAACATGACAATCAGCACTCTCCTATTAAGAAGGACGCTTTAAAAGCTTAAATAAAGCTGTTGCAAAAGCTTGCTTAAAAATTCACACAAGGTTTGTCTTCACACAGCTCTGATACAAGCTGAAGCTGGTATTATACAGGCTTAAAGGGGTTGTAAAGGTTTGTTGCATTGCTCAAAATATGGGACGACGCTCTCAAGGCCGCAGACGAAGGAGAATCTTGTCTTCTGGATCTGTTGGACCTAAGCGCAGCTTTCGACACTGTAGACCACAAACTATTACTGTCTCGGCTAGCTGAAGTAGCCAGAGTCGCAGAAAGTGATTTATCTTGGTTCTCCTCTTTTCTGGAAAACCGATCACAAATAGTGAAATTGGGACCTTTCACTTCTGAAAAACGCACAGTGTCATGCGGAGTCCCCCAAGGATCCCCTCTGTCACCGGTGCTGTTTAACATCTATCTTCGCCCTCTCTTTGAAATCATCAGTAGCCAAAAACTGCTTTACCACTCGTATGCAGACGACACACAACTGTATTTCCACATTTATATCATCTCAGTCTAGAGAAATGTCTCTCTTTGATTAGAAAACTGGATGACAAAGAGTTACCTTAAACTCAACAGAGCGAAAACAGAACTTCTTCTGTTTCACGCCAAGCGTACGAATCAACCTGCAACAACTTGGACACCTCTGTCCATTTTGGGCCAAATCGTCACCCCTAGCACCAAAGTCAAAAGTCTCTGGGTCATCTTCGACACCTACATGACAATGGACGCACAAATGGGGTCAGTAGTCAGCGGATCTCACCATCTGCTGCTCCTACTACGCAGACTTATTCCTTTTATTCCCAAAGAAGACATAGCAGTCGTGGTGGGAGCATTTGTTAACTCAAGACTGGACTATGCAAATGCTCTTTACCTCGGACTCCCTAAGTACCAAATCGCTCGTCTGCAAGTCGTGCAAAATACGGCCGCCAGACTTGTGACTGGGAAAAAACCCTGGGAATCAATCTCACCTTCACTGAGAGCCCTTCATTGGTTGCCAGTAAAAGACAGAATTGCTTTTAAAGCACTCTAACGCATAAGTGCATCCATGGGAATGCTCACCATTACCTACGCGAAAATATAAAAGCTCACAATCCCAATCGCATTCTGCGATCCACCGACCAAAACCTGCTCCAGATACCGAAAGCCATTTACAAGTCCAAAGGAGATAGAAGATTCGCGGTCCAAGGTCCCAGACTATGGAACGCTTTACCAACCAGCATTCAGCTGGAGGAGAACCACTTAGCCTTCAGGAGAAAGATCAAGACTCGATCTCTTTTGATATCAAAGGAGAAAGGAACAACAAGCGCCCAGAGGTGATTCAGTTTGCATGTGCTGCGCTATATAAGTCTTTCATTCATTCAACCTTTGCAAGCCCTTTAAGCGAACTTCAAAATCCACCATAGCTAGACAGACTGCACTGACCTACACTTCAACTGGTAAGGTTTGCCCTCTATGAATCGCTGTGAAGGTCCACTGCATGGTCAGACCTAAATGCTGTTATGAGTCACTTTCGAATCGGCCTCCTCACTACTCAAGTTCAGGTGTTTGGAAGGAAGAGTCTACAAGTGGTAGTACCACCCTAGGTAACCTTTTGTTAACTCTCTCTTATGTATCCTTATATGGAGGATGATTCAGGAAAAACCTGAGTTAATTACCTTGGAGCTGCTTTTCAAGAATCTTGCAGGACAGGAGCTCCAACCATCAGGTTTCTACTTTTGTATTGGTTATTTGGATGGTCATCTTCTAAACTGCTGAGGCACTGACTCCAAGAACTTTTTAATCTCGCAAGTCTTGTGTTTGCATAAAGTGAGCAGAGCCATGTCTCGTAAACCACAATGAAGGATTCTTGGAAAAAGAGGTTAAACTTAGGTTTTTCACCAGTGACGATGGTGAAGGCCATTACTTGGTGATAATTTCTTTTTAAAGTACATATACCGTATATACTCGAGTATAAGCCGAGTTTTTCAGCACATTTTTGTGTGCTGAAAATGCCCCCCTTTGCTTATACTCGTCACCTTTTTGCACCTGATCTCCCGGACTTTGGTAACCCGGCTGGCCGTATGTCCCCTGGACCCCAAACTTGGCACACATATAGCCGCAGTCTCTCTACAAGTGTGCAAAGTTTGCTGTCTGGGGGACCCATGGCCTGGGGAGCACCGTTTTTTTTTTTTCTCCAAAGCCGGGCAACCTTTTATATACTGCCATGTTAAACATAAGTCGAGGCATGGGCACAGAGAGGCATGCAGATGGACATCCTAGGCTTATACTCGAGTCAATACATTTTCCCATTAATTTTTTTGTGGTAAAATTAGGTGCCTCGGCTTATATTCGAGTATATACGGTAACTTACTGGAAACACAGCATGAGAATTCAAATTGCCTATAGCTAGTTATCTTATTGTTCTACTTGAATAGACACTAATTTTGTTTATTGCTCCTTTTCTATATACAATTTTTATTATTATTTATTCTTCAGACTGAAGAGTTTTTTTTTTTTTTTTTTTTTTTTTACTGTTACATTGTATTTTAGCACTTTATTGCCTGAAGTTGGGTACCAGAGAATGCCATTATGTAGTATTATTTTATTATTACTACTTTATTATTGTTTGTTTTTTATTATTATTTTATTATTATTATTTTATTATTATTATTACTATTATCAACCATTTGGTTCCATTCAATGTGTTTTTAATAAAAAAAATTGTTTTGCCATTTAAATATTTCATTTAAATATTTCATTTTTATCTTCTTTAGCCTATTGCATTTTTTTCGTTGGCCTATATTTTTTTTTATTTTTTGTGGCTTCTGTTATTTGGAAAGTAGACCCTTTAGAATTAAACTGTTTTCACCATACATGACATAGCAGCAAGTTTGTTGAACTGCTCCGTTCCTTTTGCCCCCCCTGCCACTGCTTTCGGCCTCTGGGAGTGAAGAATGGTAGCCTTCTGTATGCTAGAAGTCAGTCTGGAACTAGCACAGTGCTGAAGACTCGCTGCTAATGCTCCACATGAAGAAAAACGCACACATATGTGAATGTAGCCTTAGAATGGCTTTATTGCACAAGAGATCTACTTTCTATGCACTGTGCCCAGGGTTATTTTGTCAACTTATGAAAGAGTTTCCTAGTCGAGACTGGTGTTATTTGGGTGATGTGATGTGTTGGTGCCAGACATAGTATTTTCTTTGGCCAAAAAGTTCAATTTTAGTCTCATCAGACCAGGGCACCTTCCTCCATACATCTTGGGAGTCCCCTACATGCCTTTTCGCAAACTCGGTACTGGCCACTTTGCCATAAAGCCCAACTCTATGGATCATACGGTTTATTGTTGTCCTATGTACAGATACTCCAGTCTCTGCTGTGGAACTCTGCAGCTCCTCCAGGGCTACCTTAGGTCTCTGTGCTGCCTCTCTGATTAATGCCCTCCTTGCCCGGTCCTTGAGTTTTGGTGTGCGGCCGTCTCTTGGCAGGTTTGCTGTTGTACCATGTTCTTTCCATTTGGTTATGCTCCTAAGGATTATCAAAGATGTAACGGCTACCCAAGTAGTGAGAGGGTATCAGCCGTTGGATACGTCCTTTTCCCCGGCAAGTTGTATGCATGTAAGGCCGGTATAATCCCATCCACGAGATCCAGAGGGAGAGTCAGGTTCAGGTGTAAAGAGAGCAGAATAATAATCCCATCGAATGCCCTTTCAAGAACGAGACGGGGCTACGTTTTGAAGGGTCAAGTAGACAGCTTTAATGGTACACTCTGCTGGTTTATATCTAGTTACAAGTTTGTGAGTAATCAAGGAACAATGGAACTCTCCGGCTTCAAGGTAGACACTTTGGCACCAGGCTACAGAAGCCACATTCCTTTATCAATAGAATTCAATTAACCTTTAGAATACTCAATCACAGATAATCTTATCAGTAGCTAGACATTTCGGCACTGCATAGCTTGTCAAGCTCCCCTGAACATAATTGACATGCTAATTCAATACACCTGACAGGAGACTGCTAATTTGTAATACAATACACAAAAGAGAGTCAATTAGCTGGAGAAGAGGTCATTAGAATTTAGCAGTGAAAGAGTCACTCTACAATTAACCCTTTGAGCTCAGCCCACTGCATGATTATTATAGATGTACAGGCAGAATACATAGTTCCGTTACAAAAGATTTGGATTTTTTTTTTTTTTTTTTTACTTCTCAACAACATTGCCCCTTACTTGTTTGGAGAGTTCCTTTGGTCTTTGTGGCAGTGCTTGGTTAGTGGTGCCTCTTGCTTAGGTGTTGCAGCCTCTGGGGCCTTTCAAAAAAAAGTGTGTGTGTATATGTAATGACAGATCGTGTGACACTTAGATTGCACACAGGTGAACATCATTTCACAAATTATGTGACTTCTGAAGGTAACTGGTTGCACCAGAGTTTTTTTATGGGTTTCATAACAAAGGGCATGAATACATACGCACATGCCAATTATCAGTTCTAAAAAAATAGTTTTATGTATATATTTTTCAAAATTTTGCTTCACCAAACCGTGGATCTTTTTATTCAGACTGAATTTTGGCTAAAACTTATGTTGCATACACACGGTCACACAAAATGCCAACCGTCAAGAATGCGGTGACGTACAACACTACGACGACCCGAGAAAAATTAAGTTAAATGATTCCGAGCATGCGTCGACTTGATTCGGAGAATGCGTGGTATTTTGTGTGTCGGAATTGCATACAGACTATCGGAATTTCCAACAAGAACTTTTCCCCTCGGAAAATTTGAGAACCAGAAAAAGTCAGATGGGGCCTACACACGGTTGGAATTTCCGACCAAAAACTCATATCAATCTTTTCTTGTTGGACATTCCGATCGCGTGTACGCGGCATTAGACTATTGTGTGCTGATCCATCACAAATAATTCAGAATAAAAAAACATTGAACTAAAGGCTGTAATGTAAAAATCGGTAAAAAGTAAAGGGGGGGTGAATAATTTTGCAAGGCACTGTACATATGCTTTAGAATTTATGAAGGAGAAGACCGTCAAGTGGAGACCCCCAAATTCCCAGACTACATGGAGAGCAATGGTAAGATAGTATTTGACTTGTCACTAGGGCTGAAACAACCAATTTACATTTTCAATAATAAAAATAGTTGTCAACTATTTTCATAATCGATTAGTTGGTCAGCCGAATGCATTATTTGTTTACATATCAGGAAATACAGTGCAGCACATATACAGTTCATTGCACTATTCATACATGACAGTAAATAGCTGAGAGCTTAGAAATGTGAATGAGTGAGGAGCAATGCCTCATGAGATATGTAGTCCTGGACAGAAGAAAGAAATGATTTAAAGGTATTATAAAGGCAGAAGTTTTTTTTTTTTTTTTTTTTTTTTAACCCTAATCCATTCTACGGATTAATGTAAAAAAACCTTCTGTGACTAACTCCGCAAAGCCCCCTGGTCTACTTACCTGATACAAATCTTGATCCATCGCTGTGCCCGAGAACAGCAGCCCTGCTCTCTCTCTCTCTCTCCCCCCCCCCCCCCCCCCTCTTCAAAGGACATGCAGCAGCAAAAGTCATTGGCACCTACTGCTGTCAATCATAGACTGTGAGGAGGGGGCAAGTAGTGGAGCCGAGATGCACTGTTTCAACAGAAGTTAAGTCACAGTGTGGCTAGGGATCGAGCCCACACAAGTACCACCATAGCAAGCGGCTTGCTAGAGGGACAATCTGAAGGCAGGAGGATCCCAGAAGAGGAGTATCAGGGCAGCTCTGTGCAATGGTTAAGTATAACATGTTTAACAGAAAAAAAAATCCAATGTTTACTATAATTTAAAGGGCTCTGTGCAGGGAAGATCAGCATCTGAACCCAGAGAAGCTGGAGATTGATAGACTGGAGGTAACATAAGACATTACAATTAAATTTAAAGTAAATGTTTACAGGTATTGTGCATTATATTAAAAATGATAAAGTCCATGAAAAAAAGTCTTGGCCTTTAGTTGGTGCTCCATAAATGTATAATATGTATATTTATATTCCCCACCCTTCATGTAGCTTAATGTTTGACTTCTAGTTAAAATACCCTGTATATCCCACTGATGGGTATATTTACAGTGCCTTGAAAAATAATTTATACCCCTTGAAATTTTCCGTCCGGACACTGTTTTTATTGGGTACTTAATATATATATATATATTTTTTAAAGGGCAACCGCCCCCCCTCTTTTCTTTGATTTCCTCCATGTTGTCCAGGTAGGTCTCAACCTGAAAGTTTGCCTACCCTTGGTTTAGATCATGGGTCTTCAAACTATGGCCCTCCAGTTGTTCAGGAACTACAATTCCCATCATGCCTAGTCATGCCTGTGAATGTCAGAGTTTTACAATGCCTCATGGGATGTGTAGTTCCGCAACAGCTGGAGGGCCGTAGTTTGAGGATCCCTGGTTTAGATCAAAGCATATTAACCTCCCTGGCGGTAATCCCGAGTCTGGCTCGGTATGGAAATCCAGTACCATTAGCGGTATCCCCGAGCCTGACTCGGGATCGCATCGCAGTATCCAGGCAGAGTTTACTTACCTTGTCCCCTGGATCCTGCAATGTCTCCCCACTGTGTGAGCGAGCTGTCTCCTCGCTCGATTCACAGAGTGCCCGTGTGCCGCCAAGCTCCGTTCCCTGTAACGTTATGATGCACGGGGGCGGAGATCGGCGCCAAATAAAATAAAAACGCAGTACACATACAGTATACTGTAAAGCTACAGATTACAGTACTGTATAAAATAAATACACACCCCCTTTGTCCCTAGTGGCCTGTCCAGTGCCCTGCATGTACTTTTATATAATAAAGACTGTTCTTTCTGCCTGGAAACTGGAGATTGTCCATAGCAACCAAAAAGTGTCCATAGCAACCAAAAAGTGTCCCTGTATGTCAAAGTGGTAAAAACAGAGATAATAAATTAGAATCACTTGCAGAATTGAGCGATAGCAATTTGTGGGGAAATTCATCATCAAACACAGCAATAATTTTTTATTATTATTATTATTATTATTATTATTATTTGTTATAATTATAGTTATTTATTATAATATGATTTTGTGTTTTAAACTTTATCATATCTGGGATGTCTACTAAACTCTTGTTTGGATAGATTTAAGTCAGTTATTCCTAAGAATTACAGGCCTACAATATAAAACGCCAAATTTCCATGCAAAACAATTGTACCGCTTTCAGCACCTAAATCAGAAAGAATCTTACCGCCAGGGAGGTTAATGTGTAAGAATGGTCCAATCAAAGTCCAGACCTAAATCCAATTGAGAATCTATGGCAAGACTGCTGTTCACAGACACTCCCATCCAATCAGCCAGACCTTGAGCTATTTTTCAAGGAAAAATGGGGAAAAATGTCACTCTCTTCAAAGATGGTTGAAACCTACCCAAAAAGACTTGTATAGTTACATAGTAGGTGAAGTTGAATAAAGACACAGGTCCATCAAGTCCAAACTATGTGTGTGTTTATATGTCAGTATTACCTTGTATATCCCTGTATATTGTGGTCGTTCAGGTGCTTATCTAATAGTTTTTTTTTAAACTATCGATGTTCCCCGCTGAGATCAATGCCTGTGGAAGGGAATTCCACATCTTTGCCACTCTTACAGTAAAGAACCTTCTACGCAGTTTAAGGTTAAACCTTGTTTCTTCTAATTTTAATGAGTGGCCACGTTTTATTAAAGTCCCTTTCAGTTTTATCCCTATTGTGGGGTCACCAGTATGGTATTTCTAAATTGAAATCATATCCCCTCTTAAGCGTCTCTTCTCCAGAGAGAATAAGTTCAGTGCTCGCAACCTTTCTTCATATCTAATATCCTCCAGACCCTTTATTATTAGCTTTGTTGCCCTTTTCTGTATTCGCTCCATTTCCAGCAGATCCTTCCTGAGGACTGGTGCCCAGAACTGGACGGCATACTCTAGGTGAGGTCGGCCCAAAGCCTTGTAGAGTAGGAAAATTATTGCTTTATGCCTGGAGGTAATCCCCTTTATAATGCAATATTGTTTGCTTTGTTAGCAGCAGCAGCTTGGAATTGCATGCTATTGCCTATCATCTACTAGGACCCCTAGGTCCTTTTTCCATCCTAGATCCCCCCAGAGGTTCACCCCCTAGTGAGTAGATTCCATTCATATTTTTGTCACCCAAATGCATTATTTTACATTTTTATACATTAGACCTAATTTGCCATGTAGTTATCCACCCCATTAATTTGTTCATATCTTCTTGCAAGGTTTCCACATGCTGCGGAGAAGTTATTGCCCTACTTAGCTTAGTTTTGTGCACAAATACAGAGATTGAACTATTTACTCCATCCTCCAGGTCGTCTGTGAACAAATTGAACAGGATTGGTCCAAGCACAGAACCCTGGGGGACCCCACTTCCCACCCAGACAATCCTGAGTATTCCCCATTTATCACCACCCTGTGAACTCGCCCTTGTAGCCAGTTTTCCATCCATGTACTTGCCCTATGGTCCATGCCAACAGACCTCACTTTGTACAGTAAACGTTTATGGGGAACTGCTTTTGCAAAATCCAAATACACCACATCTACTGGCCTTTCTTTATCTAGATGGCAGCTCACCTCTTCATAGAAGGTTTGGCAACAATGATTCTTCATGAATCCATGCTGATTACTGCTAATGATACAGGTTTCATTACTATTATCTTGTATATAGTCCCTTATCATCCCCTCCAAGAGCTTGCATACTATTGATGTTAGGCTAACTGGTCTGTAATTCCCAGGGATGTATTTTGGTCCTTTTTTAAATATCAATGCTACATTGGCTTTTCTCCAGTCAGCTGGTACCATTCCAGTCAGTAGACGTCCTCAGTATAGTGAGCCGATGCGCGCCCCCGGGGGCAAGCATCGCGGCGATCGTTGTTGCAGGTTGTTAGTCTGACAGTCTGACACCCCGCAACACCGATCTAGGTAAAGAGTCTCTGAAGGAGACTCTTTATCACGTGATCAGCCGTGTCCAATCACGGCTGATCACGATGTAAACAGGAAAAGCCGGTAATCGGCTTTTCCTCACTTAAGTCTGTCAGACGCGAATAGAGGAGAGCCGATCGGCTGCTTCTCTGACAGGGGGGGTTTGTGCTGATTGACTATCAGCACCACAGGTATGTCACCCTAGACCACCAGGGATGACAATCAGAAATAATGGATGCCAATCAGTGCCCACAATGGGCATCACTGTTTGGCAGGCATTATTGTTTGGCACTGATTGGATACATTAGTACAACACACTACAGTACATTAGTGCCACCTATCAGTGCCGATCTGTGCCCATCCATGCCACCTATCTGTGCCCATCCATGCCACCTATTCGTGCCCATCCATGCCGCCTATCAGTGCTGCATATTAGTGCCCATCAGTGCCCATCAATGCCACCTCACCTGTGCCCATCAGTGCCGCCTTATCAGTGCCCGTCAGTGCAGTACCATCAGTGAAGGAGAAAACTTGCTTATTTACAATGTTTTGTAACTGAAACAAAAAAAACTTTTGTTTTTCTAAAATTTCAGTCATTTTTTTATTTTTTTGCAGAAAATAAAAATCCCAGAGGTGATCAAATACCACCAAAAGAAAGCTCTATTTGTGGGAACAAAATTGATAAAAATGTAGTTTTGGTACAGTGTAGCATGACCACGCAATTGTCATTTAACCACTTCCCGACCGCCGCATGTAGATATACGTCGGCAGAAGGGCACGTTGCCTTTGCGCGGGTCGGGGGTCCGATCGGGACCCCCCCACTACATGCGGCGGTCGGAAACCCGTGGGGAGCGATCCGGGACAAGGATGCGGCTATTCGTTTCTAGCCGCCCGATCGCAATCGCTCCCCGGAGCTGAAGAACGGGGAGAGCCGTATGTAAACACGGCTTCCCCGTGCTTCACTGTGGCGGCTGCATCGATCGAGTGATCCCTTTTATAGGGAGACTCGATCAATGACGTCAGACCTACAACTACACTCCCCTACAGTTGTAAACACAAACTAGGTGAATCCTAAATCCTACAGCGCCCCCTGTGGTTAACTCCCAAACTGCAACTGTCATTTTTACAATAAACAATGCAATTTAAATGCATTTTTTGCAGTGAAAATGACAATGGTCCCAAAAATTTGTCAAAATTGTCCGAAGTGTCCGCCATAATGTCGCAGTCACGAAAAAAATCGCTGATCGGCGCCATTAGTAGTAAAAAAATAATAAAAATGCAATAAAACTATCTCCTAAAAAAATTAGATATGTTTTTGGGGGATATTTATTATAGCAAAAAGTAAAAAATATAAAAAATGTTTTTAAATTGTCGCTCTATTTTTGTTTATAGCGCAACAAATAAAAACCGCAGAGGTTTGTCATTTAACCACTTCCCGACCGCCGCATGTAGATATACGTCGGCAGAAGGGCACGTTAAGGCAGATGCACGTATATATACGTGCCTGCCTTTGCGCGGGTCGGGGGTCCGATCGGGACCCCCCCCGCTACATGCGGCGGTCGGAAACCCGTGGGGAGCGATCCGGGACAAGGGTGCGGCTATTCGTTTCTAGCCGCCCGCTCGCGATTGCTCCCCGGAGCTGAAGAACGGGGAGAGCCGTATGTAAACACGGCTTCCCCGTGCTTCACTGTGGCGGCTGCATCGATCGAGTGATCCCTTTTATAGGGAGACTCGATCAATGACGTCAGACCTACAACCACACTCCCCTACTTTTGTAAACACAAACTAGGTGAATCCTAAATCCTACAGCGCCCCCTGTGGTTAACTCCCAAACTGCAACTGTCATTTTCACAATAAACAATGCAATTTAAATGCATTTTTTGCAGTGAAAATGACAATGGTCCCAAAAATGTGTCAAAATTGTCCGAAGTGTCCGCCATAATGTCGCAGTCACGAAAAAAATTGCTGATCGGCGCCATTAGTAGTAAAAAAATTATAAAAATGCAATAAAACTATCCCCTAAAAAATGATATATGTTTTTGGGGGATATTTATTATAGCAAAAAGTAAAAAATATATATTTTTTTTTTTAAATTGTCGCTCTATTTTTGTTTATAGCGCAACAAATAAAAACCGCAGAGGAGATCAAATACCACCAAAAGAAAGCTCTATTTGTTGGGAAAAAAGGATGCCAATTTTGTTTGGGAGTCACGTCGCACGACCGCGCAATTGTCTGTTAAAGCGACGCAGTGCCGAATTGTAAAAACGCCTTTGGGCATTTAGCAGCATATTGATCCGGGGCTTAAGTGGTTAAAGTGCAAAAGCGCTGAAAGCTGAAAATTGGTCTGGGCGGGAAGGTGTATAAGTGCCCTGTATGGAAGTGGTTAGGAATCGGTAAACTGCAATATATTTTGTTATTGGGTTTAATACCACTTTAACCACTTAAGGACCGCCTACTGCACATATACGTCGGCAGAATGGCACGGCTGGGCACATCAACGTATATATACGTTGATTTTAGTACCCAGCCGTGACTCAAAGTCACAGCGCCCCCTTGTGGTTAACTCCCAAACTGCAACTGGCATTTCCACAGTAAACAATGCAATTTAAATGCATTTTTTGCTGTGAAAATGACAATTGTCCCAAAAATGTGTCAAAATTGTCCGAAGTGTCCGCCATAATGTCGCAGTCACGAAAAAAATCGCTGATCGCCGCTATTAGTAGTAAAAAAAATTTTTTTTATAAAAATGCAATAAATGAATGAATGAAAACTTATATAGCGCAGCGAAGTAAATCGCCTCTGGGTGCTTATAAAACTATCCCTTATTTTGTAAACGCTATAAATTTTGCGAAAACCAACCGATAAACGCTTATTGCGATTTTTTTACCAAAAATATGTAGAAGAATACGTATCGGCCTAAACTGAGGAAAAAATTTGTTTTTATATATTTTTGGGGGATATTTATTATAGCAAAAAGTAAAAAATATTGCATTTTTTTTTTTAATTGTCGCTGTATTTTTGTTTATAGCGCAAAAAATAAAAACCGCAGAGGTGATCAAATACCACCAAAAGAAAGCTCTATTCGTGAGGAAAAAAGGACGCCAATTTTGTTTGGGAGCCACGTCGCACGACCGCGCAATTGTCAGTTAAAACGACGCAGTGCCGAATCGCAAAAAGGGGCAAGGTCCTTTACCTGCATTTTGGTCCGGGTCTTAAGTGGTTAACACCTAAATCGAGAGTTTATGATCAAAATGTGTTCAAATTGTCTTAGAATTACTGTGTATGGCTAGCATTATTATTTATCAGAAAAGGTTTTTACTTTACTCTGTCAAGCCAATAAATCTCTGAAGGAATTCCTTCTATGATGTAAACAGAAAGGACCCAATTCATACCATTCTGGAGGTTTTGGACTAATAGTCCAGGTGGGAGCCTTTTCCATTGCTTAGCATCAATAATTGACAGATTCCCCTTGTATTAGAAGAACCTGTTAAATGGTCTTCCTTTTGTCAACATTTTATATCTGAGATGAGATTTGGCACAAGTTGGATGTTAAATGGCATGTTCTAATTCATATTGGAGAAAAGTTTTCTTTTCAATTAGTTCTGGCGACCTCATAAAAAGTAAAAAGCCTCCAAAAGCACAATGGTCACATGGGTCAAGCTTGCCATTTAGGAAATCATTTTAGCTTGTGTTGCCTTTTGGATTATGAACTTATTTTGGCTCGATTGTAAAGCCTCGTACACACGATCAGATCTTCTGCAGACAAAGGGCCGGATTCAGAAAGAACTTACGTTGGCGTATCTGTTAATATGCCGCGTAAGTTCTAGGATGCGCCGGCGTATCTTTTTTCTGTATTCAGAAAGCAAGATACGCCGGAATTTTGCTAAGATACGAGCGGCGTAAGTCTCTTACGCCGTCGTATCTAAGTTGCATATTTACGCTGGCCGCTAGGTGGCGCTTCCGTCGATTTAAGCGTCGAATATGCAAATTAGGTAGATACGCTGATTCAGAAACCTAGTTGCGCCCGGCGTATCTATTTGCGTTGTTTACGCAAGGCTTTTTTTTGCGTAAAGTTACCCCTGCTATAGGAGGCGTAGCAAATGTTAAGTATGGACAACGGGACAGCGTCAAATTTTCCATCGTTTGCGTAAGCCGTTCGCGAATAGGGCTGTGCGTAAGTTACGTTCACGTCGAAAGCATTGAGTATTTGCGACGTGATTTCGGGATGCGCACTGGGATACTTCCTAGGACGGCGCATGCGCCGTTTGTAAAGAGCGTCAATTACGCGGGGTCACGATTCATTTACATGGATCACGCCCCCTACCTGCCTACTTTGAATTACGCGTGGTTACGCTGGCCCATTTACAGTACGCCGCCGTAACTTAGAGCGCAAGTTGTTTCTGAATACGGGACCTGCCGCTCTCAGTTACGGCGGCGTAGTATAAATGAGATATGATACGACGCCGGAAAGAAATGAAAATGTATCTGAATCTACCTCAAAGTGTTGGACTTTTGTCCGAAAGGCGTTGGCCAGGAATTTATCTTGCATACAAACGCCAAAGAATTGTCAGCCAACAAACATGAACGTAGTGACGTACTACATGTTTTTTCAGCTCTTTAGCGCCACCCTTTGGGCACCTTCTGCTAATGTCGTGTTTGGTGGGCATTGCTTCCGAACAAGCATGTTTGTACATATGATCAGAAAGTCCGACAACAGACCGTTGTCCACAGCAAATTTTAAAGCCTGCTATCCAACATTTGTCTGCAGAAAAAAATACAACAATTGTCTGATGGAGCGTACAAACGGTTGTATTTTCTGCCAACAGGCTGTCAACACACAATTCCTGTTGTAAAATTTGATTGTGTGTGTATGAGGCTTTAGTCTCCTCTTCTGAGAAGGCCTGTTGATTGGACTTTTGGAGCTGCAACATGTGTTTAGACAAATACATTTCTCTTTGGACAAGTTTTCCTTGCAAGGAATGTATTAAATATCAGTGTAAAAAGATGGGAGTTAGTCATAACTATTGGCTTAAAGATGCAAGTTATGGGAGCACATTACATTCAGCCAATATACACCTAACAAGCATTGAAAGCTTGCATCTTTAATGACTGGGAGTGTATTTATACCGAAAGCTTTTTTAAATTGTTCTAAAGGTTAAAACCCCTGGCAGGTTTTAATGCTATCTGGGGCTCCATTTGGAGAAATTTAGGGGTCAATTCACTAGATAAATACTGCAATAATTTTTTAGTTAAATGATGTGTTATTTTTAGTGTTGCTTTTTTTCCCCGCAACCTTTCTTTGCAGGCTAACACTGCACCAGAAGGCACACAGCAATGTTGTGAAACTATGAACACATTCTGGGGTGCTTTCATTCACAAAACCATTTCCCTTTGATGAAATGTTACAATTTTTATTAATTCCTGAGCAAGAAATACATTGTATACTTTTCATTTCCTGGCCAGTGCAGAGTTCTTGTTATTTTATACATTTCTATAATAACACCAGCAAACACCAGATGATAAATTGTAACAATGTTTTTTTGTTTTTTTTTTCTACTGAATTGACTTTAATAATTTATCAAAAAAAATTTGCGGTATTTATTTCACTATTTTAACAAATGTGCAGTATTTATCTAACATTCAATATTTTACATTGCGGAGCATATGCTTTTTGTTAACCGTCGGCAAAGTAGCTCAGTTAATCTGACAGGACATCATATGACGTCCTGTCATTTAAAGCCGCTAGGGGGCGCGGGACCCGTCGCGTTACTGGGAACACAATGCGCGTGCCCGGCGGCCGCAATGCCCACCGGGCACCCGCGATTACCCAGTAACTGAGCAGGACTGTGGATCTCTGTGTGTAAACACAGAGATCCACGTTCTGGCAGGGAGAGGAGACAGATGCTGTGTCCCTTGTACATAGGGACACAGATTGGTCACCTCCCCCAGTAACCCCCCTCCCCCTACAGTAAGAACACTCACTAGGCTACACATTTAACCCCTTCCCCGCCCCCTAGTGGTTAACCCCTTTCCTGTCAGTCACATTTTTACAGTAATCAATGCATATTTATAGCACTGTTCACTGTATAAATGTGAATGGTCCCAAAAATGTGTCAAGTGTCCAGTGTGTCTGCTATAATGTCGCAGTCCCGAAAAAAATGCAGATCGCCGCCATTCCTAGTAAAAAAAAAAAATCATAATTATGTCCCCTATTTTGTAGGCAATATAAATTTTTGCGCAAACCAGTCACTATACGGTTATTGCGATTTTTTTTTTCTTTACCAAAAATATGTAGAAGAATAGCCTAAACTGAGATAAGAATTTTTTTTTTTTTTAAATTGGATATTTATTATAGCTAAAAGTAAAAAATATTGTGTTTTTTTTCAAAATTTACGCTCTTATTTTGTTTATAGCTCAAACAATAAAGACCGCACAGGCGATCAAATACCACCAAAAAAAAACTCTATTTTTGGGGAAAAAAGGACGTCAATTTTGTTTGGGAGCCACGTCGCACGACCGTGCAATTGTCAGTTAAAGCGACGCAGTGCCGGAAGCTAAAATTTCGTCTGGGCAGGAAGGGGGTGTGTGTGCACAGTAGGCAAGTGGTTAAAGTAGAAACTGTCTGTTGTATAAAAATGAAGTGCCCTTTAGGAAGCATCCAGACCTGAGAATTTACTCTTAAGAATGCACCTGAATTAGGCAACAAACAATTTGATGGTAAGTGAAGTAAGTATATTATAGCAAATGTATGAATGAATAAACAAATAATTATACAGACAAAAGGGCACTATAAGATGTAAACGATCAATTACTCACTAACTGCCACTCGAAAGACTATAGCAAAGCTAAATTGAACTTTGGTGCAACTAGAGTCTCTAGATCTGCATCAACTAACTTAGAAGGATAAAAGGGTTCTAGCATGCACATTATACATACAACCCCAGCAGCGGGCCACAGTATGCGAGTCTAGTGAATTGGGTACCCCTTGAAGGAAGAAAATTACCTGGCACCATAGGAGTGTGCACAGGGTGTGCAAGGTGTGCCTAGGCACACCATAAACACCCCTGTTTGGTGCAGATTCCCCCTGTTTAAACCCTTGATATTTCACCAAACCCCCTTAATGGGGCTCCTAAAAAATGCCCTATTGGCACCAATCTCTGTCCTACTGACACCACCCACTGCTTTACTGCCACAGTCAGTATATATACACATGCACACACACATGTGTTTGAGCCTTGGGGTGCACACCCTAATGCAATAAGCTGTGCACACCTATGCCTGGCACCCAATGGGTAATGTTAAAAGGCTTTTGGTGGGGCTCTTCTTTAGGAAGTGCACTGTCCCTTTAAGAGTGGTGTACGTGGATGTGATTGAGCGATTAAGAGAGAGCAGTCTCTATTGCATTTACTGTGTATGGCAAGAGATAAGGAGGTGTAGCTCAGCTCATCACCCCAGACAGAGGACTTGTTTGGCTCTAATGGCTTGGTGGCCAGCAGATTCCAAAAGTCAGGTACTAGATCCTCACACAGGGATGCAGTCTGTCAGCTCCAATCCTGGAGGCAAAGTGACTTTCTCCCTCAAGCTCAGTCTTTGAAGGCCACTCTGAAAGACTTATATGCAGGTCCGTCCCCTATTTCTGGTAGAGGTGAGCAGGCACTGCAACAGGTCTTCTTAGCTCTTCTTCTGATGGCTCTGGTCCCAGGAGACTGAGAGTACAGGCCCTATCTGTAGGATGCACTCTCCCCTCTCCTGGCTAGACTGACTCTATATCCAACAATTTGCCTGGGAAAATGGTGAACCCCTCCTCCTGATACAATGTCTTGTGAGAATTTAAGTCTGGTATCCATTAGTCTCCATTCACTAGCATTGCCCAACTCATCCTTTAAGACTACAGCTCCCATAATCCTTGGCTCTTGAACATTCATGCAAAATCAGATAAGAGTTTGATCACATTAACCACTTAACCCCCGGACCATATTGCTGCCCAATGACCAGAGAACTTTTTGTGATTTGGCACTGTGTCGCTTTAACTGACAATTGCGCAGTCGAGCGACGTGGCTCCCAAACAAAATTGGCATCCTTTTTTTCCCACAAATAGAGCTTTCTTTTGGTGGTATTTGATCACCTCTGCGGTTTTTATTTTTTGCGCTATAAACAAAAATTGAGCGACAATTTTGAAAAAAATGCAATAATTTTTACATTTTGCTATAATAAATATCCTCAAAAAATATATAAAAAAAATTTTTTTCCTCAGTTTAGGCCGATACGTATTCTTCTACATATTTTTCAGTAAAAAAAATCGCAATTAGCGTTTATTAATTGGTTTGCGCAAAAGTTATAGCGTTTACAAAATAGGGGGTAGTTTTATGGCATTTTTATTAATATATTTTTTTTTACTAGTAATGGCGGCGATCAGCGTTTTTTTTCAGTACTGCGACATTATGGCGGACACTTCGGACACTTTTGACACATTTTTGGGACCATTGGCATTTTTATAGCGATCAGTGATATAAAAATGCATTGGATTACTATAGAAATGCCATTGGCAGTGAAGGGGTTAACACTAGGGGGCAGGGAAGGGGTTAAGTATGTTATGGGTGTGTTCTAACTGTATGGGGGGGTGGACTTATTGAGGGAAACCGCTGATCTTCTGTTCATACACTGTATGAACAGAAGATCAGCGTTTCCCCCGCTGACAGGACCAGGAGTTGTGTGTTTACACACATAGCTCCCGGTCCTCGCTCTGTACCGAGCGATCGCATGTGCCCGGCGGCGATCGTACCTGCCAGGCACGCGCACGGGACTGGGGGGGCGAGCGGGGGGGGGGGCGCGCGCCCCTAGTGGCCGCAAAAGTAGCCGACGTAGAGCTACGGGCTCTTGCCCAGAAGAGCCGACCTGCCGCAGTAAAATGACGGCGGCTGGTCGGCAAGCAGTTAATATCATCAGTACATCTAACAGTACATCTAATGAACAGCTAACATAAACATAAACACATAAACATCCCACAATAGTTCGGTAACAGGGTAAAGTGGACACAATAGTAATCACATCTCCAAGTGGGTTAGTAGACGGACAGAAACAACAGGTGACTCAATTAACAATGCGAATTTACACCTAGGAGGCAGACAATGAGGGAATTATACAATAAGAGAAACACAACTTAATAAACAGATTTACACAAAGCAACAGGAGACACCAGCCTCAGATTGTTTGAACAGATTATAATCTTCTGCTATGAGTCTCTGAGTCTAGCAGGGGGTTGAAGCAGTCAAGACTGGCTTGGGCTGCTGATGACATACCCCAACAAAACACAGGGTCCCCAAATCTGTGTCTGGGTCCTAGATTCCCAGAATCTGTGTGTTTTTGGTGGGAGACATGGACACAAATCTGAAACAAAACCACTCCAAAGGTCCTCCAAGCACACACCTCCCAAAGAATAGAGCCCCTTCAGAAGCCAGGGCCCACAGTCAGTAGGCACGAGGCTACCCTGCAGGTCCCTCCAAAAGCCCCTGTCTTGGTTAGGTCTGTCACTCCATCAAATCTACTCCCATAGATAAAAAAAAGCACCAGCATGGAACATCAGTAAATATTTCCCTAATGATAATGAGCAGCCTCAAGCTGCAACTAATGGGAGAACCGTTGCTCGCTCATCACAGTCGGGCCAGCAGGCGTAATGATGTTAGTTTGTAAAAACTCTGACCTTATTCATTGCATCCATGGGTGGGGACTTTATCAGAGGGATATTACAATGAAATAACAGCCTTTGGTTTCCTGTCTTAACACGAAGCGAGATGAACAGCGGCGGCCTATCCATAAGGGGCAAAGGGGCATCGCCGCCCCCCATCCATATGTCCGGCTGGACACATGGATGGCCGTTCAGGTGGATTGAAACCCGTACACAGGATCTAAAACCCAGACAGGTGGCAACCCTAAATAACTGCCTATTTGGCGTGCAATTTGACGTGTCAAATCGCATGCCAAATCGCTGCAATGTAAACTAGGGCTAAAATCTGATCGGTTAACCTAGTAAGAAATTCAACAGATCCATACCTCCCAACTTTTTGAGATGGGAATGAGGGACACCTACAGGGAGTGCAGAATTATTAGGCAAATTAGTATTTTGACCACATCATCCTCTTTATGCATGTTGTCTTACTCCAAGCTGTATAGGCTCGAAAGCCTACTACCAATTAAGCATATTAGGTGATGTGCATCTCTGTAATGAGAAGGGGTGTTGTCTAATGACATCAACACCCTATATCAGGTGTGCATAATTATTGGGCAACTTCCTTTCCTTTGGCAAAATGGGTCAAAAGAAGGACTTGACAGGCTCAGAAAAGTCAAAAATAGTGAGATATCTTGCAGAGGGATGCAGCACTCTTAAAATTGCAAAGCTTCTGAAGCGTGATCATCGAACAATCAAGCGTTTCATTCAAAATAGTCAACAGGGTCGCAAGAAGCGTGTGGAAAAACCAAGGCGCAAAATAACTGCCCATGAACTGAGAAAAGTCAAGCGTGCAGCTGCCAAGATGCCACTTGCCACCAGTTTGGCCATATTTCAGAGCTGCAACATCACTGGAGTGCCCAAAAGCACAAGGTGTGCAATACTCAGAGACATGGCCAAGGTAAGAAAGGCTGAAAGACGACCACCACTGAACAAGACACACAAGCTGAAACGTCAAGACTGGGCCAAGAAATATCTCAAGAATGATTTTTCTAAGGTTTTATGGACTGATAAAATGAGAGTGAGTCTTGATGGGCCAGATGGATGGGCCCGTGGCTGGATTGGTAAAGGGCAGAGAGCTCCAGTCCGACTCAGACGCCAGCAAGGTGGAGGTGGAGTACTGGTTTGGGCTGGTATCATCAAAGATGAGCTTGTGGGGCCTTTTCGGGTTGAGGATGGAGTCAAGCTCAACTCCCAGTCCTACTGCCAGTTTCTGGAAGACACCTTCTTCAAGCAGTGGTACAGGAAGAAGTCTGCATCCTTCAAGAAAAACATGATTTTCATGCAGGACAATGCTCCATCACATGCGTCCAAGTACTCCACAGCGTGGCTGGCAAGAAAGGGTATAAAAGAAGAAAAACTAATGACATGGCCTCCTTGTTCACCTGATCTGAACCCCATTGAGAAGAACCTGTGGTCCATCATCAAATGTGAGATTTACAAGGAGGGAAAACAGTACACCTCTCTGAACATTGTCTGGGAGGCTATGGTTGCTGCTGCACGCAATGTTGATGGTGAACAGATCAAAACACTGACAGAATCCATGGATGGCAGGCGTTTGAGTGTCCTTGCAAAGAAAGGTGGCTATATTGGTCACTGATTTGTTTTTGTTTTGTTTTTGAATGTCAGAAATGTATATTTGTGAATGTTGAGATGTTATATTGGTTTCACTGGTAAAAATAAATAATTGAAATGGGTATATATTTGTTTTTTGTTAAGTTGCCTAATAATTATGCACAGTAATAGTCACCTGCGCACACACAGATATCCCCCTAAAATAGCTAAAACTAAAAACAAACTAAAAACTACTTCCAAAAATATTCAGCTTTGATATTAATGAGTTTTTTGGGTTCATTGAGAACATGGTTGTTGTTCAATAATAAAATTAATCCTCAAAAATACAACTTGCCTAATAATTCTGCACTCCCTGAATTAGCCAATGTATGTAGGCATAGGACACACCCCTGCCATGCCCCCTCAAAGGAGGAAAAAAAAAGGATTGGTTAAACCCGCAAGTACTTCTCTTTTTACCACTACTATTACTTTATATTGGCTTTTAAAATTTACAAATACAGCAATTTAGAAATTGGATGAACGGTTTAATAACATTACGAAACACTGTTTGAAAGATAAAAAGTGCATTTTATATACAACTATGTAGATTAGACAAATGAGGGACACATGAGAAGGAAAGAGGGACAGATGGACATTGTTCCAAATCAGTAAAATGTGGGATATATATTATCTATAAATAATTTATAATCTATAAATTATATATATATATATATATATATATATATATATATATATATATAATATATATATAATTTATAGATAATATTTATATATTTATATAGCAGCGGTTTTGTTAAAACTGATACATGGTAATGACAGGGCTTCCAATTAAGAACGCCTGTCTTTTTTTTTAACCACGACTTGATTTCCAATCAGGCACTATTAGGGCAGCCCTGCCTGAAGGGCCCTCTGCCCTCTCTTCCGTAGCTACTTCCTGAAGCGCGCAATCTAGCTTGTGCGCTTTGACGTTCCTTATTTTCATTTGAGTGACGTGCTAACTGGCCAATGGAAACCCACATGGGGCGGGACCTGACGCCGAACTTGTTCACCCATTGACGGAGGCTGGGATGACGTAATGCGTAATGGTGTGAGGCTGAGCTGCACCGCGCTGCACGTCCATGCTCGGCATAGCCGGGACCAGCTCATAAAGGGTCAACAGCGGCCGAGACCCGGACAGCGTGACGTCACAGGTGAGACGGGGGCGTTGACGTCACAGAGTGGGGTCACAGGTGAGACGTGGGGGAGGGGGTATGACCCAGACAGAAATCACTTATATGTACATCCCCGCCTAACACGTCCGTGTCGTAAGGCTGCGGGGACATTAGATCGGCACGGATGGGCGAATGGATCGTAGCGGAGGGGGGAGGGATGGGACTGTAGCGTCACCGAACACCGGCGGAGCCCTTAGTCACCGTTCACTCCCAGCACTGTATGATGTGAACTGTACGGCTTTGTCTGTAATATGAGCTTCTTATCTGGGACTTCTGTCCTTTACGTCTCCAGCAGTGCCCCCTGGATTGTATAGTGCCCATACCCTGGTGGGGAAACCTAAGATTGCCACCTCGTCCCTTTAAACCCAAACACATATTAATGACACAGGTTCTGGGGAGGATTAAGGTGATAATTAAACTCACTTGGTGCCTTATCTGCATTAAAATAGCCCCAGAACCTGTGTAATTCATATGTGTTCAGGTTTAAAGGGACGAGGTGCCAACCCTAAGTCAACTACCCCTAGACCATGCTTACAGTAAAGCCTCACTGAAGCTTTTTTATTAAAATAATACACCTGTTCTACTTGCCTGCTCTGTGCAATATCCCAAACCTCCTTTTCTGGGATCCCCCATGGCCTATCGCTCCCATAGCAAGCTGCTTCCTATGCGTGTACTTGTGGGCTTGTGTCTCTATGGACATACACAGTGCAGCTTCGCTCCTCACTGGCTGTGATTGACAGCAGCAGGAGCCAATGGCTCTGGTTGCCACCTCCATGTCTAGTTGGGGGGGAGAGCGCCTCTGCTCTTGGGCACAGCACTGGATCTAGATGGGGCTCAGGTACTTATTGGGAGGAGGAAGCAACATTCGTAACTTGTGGTGTGTGTGTGTGTGTTTTTTTCTTTTAAAGTGTTTGAGAACCCATATATAACAAAAACTGCCAGGCCCTCTATTAGAGCCTGGCATAGCACACTGCATTTTTTGTTTATAAAAACGAGCGTTGTAAATGCCTACTTGGGCTGGTCACTTGATTTGCGGCCGCTGTATAAATCCGATATATGGCTTCTGCAGGAGGGGGTCGAGATTTCCCTCTCGCATCAGCCGGAGAGCTCACATGGCCGCTCAGCCTCTCAGGTGTCAAAAAAAAAGGGTATGATCGGTGGAGGATGTATAGGTGGGTGAGGCGGTCAGAGATCTTGGGAGAAACCATTCTACAATTGGCAAGAGCCTCCTCCCAGTCCTCAGCTGACACCTCGCTCAAATCAGGTTCCCAGCGGGATTTCAGCTGATGGATGGGGGCAGCGGCCGAGGGCGCCAGAAGATAGGCGTAGAACTGGGAGATCAGCCTCTTAGGGTCCCTGCCCAGGACAATGTCAACTGGCAGCTGCATCTCGAACAGGGACGGTGTCCCTGAACTGTGGGTTAAGTGCGTGTTGGAGCTGGAGGTAACGGAAAAACGATTGGGCAGGGCCAAGGTGCCTTTAAGGGACTGAAAAGACTTGACGGCTCCATGAGCCAACTTGTGTCAAATATGACACCCTTGTTAACCCATATGCCGTGATCGGGGACCGTGGCCAGTTCGGGCAGTTGCGGGTTACCCCTGAGGTGCGTGTGCGACTGCGGGGATGGCGCCTCGCCATGGAGCATGGCGAGTTGCCAGATTTTGCAGTGGTGAAACAGCATGTCTCCTGTCGCCATTTTGGATCTTTTAGATCAAACAAATGAACTTCGGTCTGTAAATGAGGGCAGTTTAACCACTTAAAGATTAAGCCTTTTTCTGCCACATGTTGCTTACAAGTTAAAAGAGCCATTATTTGCTAGAAAATTACTTAGAACCTCCAAACATTTATTTATATACAGTGCCTTGTGAAAGTATTTGACCCCCTTGAACTTTGCAACCTTTTGCCACATTTCAGGCTTCAAACATAAAGATATAAAACTGTAATTTTTTTGTGAAGAATCAACAATAAGTGGGACACAATCATGAAGTGGAACGAAATTTATTGGATATTTCAAACTTTTCTAACAAATAAAAAACTGAAAAATTGGGCGTGCAAAATTATTATTCAGCCCCCTTAAGTTAATACTTTGTAGCGCCACCTTTTGCTGCGATTACAGCTGTAAGTCGCTTGGGGTATGTCTCTATCAGTTTTGCACATCGAGAGACTGACATTTTTGCCCATTCCTCCTTGCAAAACAGCTTGAGCTCAGTGAGGTTGGAAGGAGAGCATTTGTGAACAGCAGTTTTCAGTTCTTTCCACAGATTCTCGATTGGATTCAGGTCTGGACTTTGACTTGGCCATTCTAACACCTGGATATGTTTATTTGTGAACCATTCCATTGTAGATTTTGCTTTATGTTTTGGATCATTGTCTTATTAGAAGACAAATCTCTGTCTCAGTCTCAGGTCTTTTGCAGACTCCATCAGGTTTTCTTCCAGAATGGTCCTGTATTTGGCTCCATCCATCTTTCAATCAATTTGAACCATCTTCCCTGTCCCTGCTGAAGAAAAGCAGGCCCAAACTACGATGCTGCCACCACCATGTTTCACAGTGGGGATGGTGTGTTTAGGGTGATGAGCTGTGTTGCTTTTACGCCAAACATAACGTTTTGCATTGTTGCCAAAAAGTTGGATTTTGGTTTCATCTGACCAGAGCACCTTCTTCCACATGTTTGGTGTGTCTCCCAGGTGGCTTGTGGCAAACTTTAAAACAACACTTTTTATGGATATCTTTAAGAAATGGCTTTCTTTTTGCCACTCTTCCATAAAGGCCAGATTTGTGCAATATACGACAGATTGTTGTCCTATGGACAGAGTCTCCCACCTCAGCTGTAGATCTCTGCAGTTCATCCAGAGTGATCATGGGCCTCTTGGCTGCATCTCTGATCAGTCTTCTCCTTGTATGAGCTGAAAGTTTAGAGGGACGGCCAGGTCTTCGTAGATTTGCAGTGGTCTGATACTCCTTCCATTTCAATATTATCGCTTGTACAGTGCTCCTTGGGAAATCTTTTTGTATCCAAATCCGGCTTTAAACTTCTCCACAACAGTATCTCGGACCTGCCTGGTGTGTTCCTTGTTCTTCATGATGCTCTCTGCACTTTAAACTGACCTCTGAGACTTTTTTTTTTTTTTTTCTTTTGAAAAGCCTGTGGCGTGCAAAACACAACCCAAAAACTTCACCCGGTGCAGGAAAAAATGTGCACACACATAAAGAGTGAAACACAAAAAACTGCGACGGGTGTCATCGTCAATGGTCCTCCGAAGAGGACCCAGCTCTGATCCCCCGGGGCGTTAGGCTCCTGGCAGGGAAAAGAGTATAGGAGTCCAAGCAGCCGAAACCACTAGGACCCCACTAAGGCCCATGCAGCCGAAACCACATGGCCTAACATCCTCGGAGGGACTGCCGAAACAGAACCCTCCTCGGTGAGGCTCCCCCGAAGGGAGACCCCATGAGAGCAGGTGAACTAAGCCAGAAGGCCATGTCCACCTACTCCCAAGACTTTCAGAGTCAGGCCCGAGGACCAGCACCCTACTCGCCACACTAAGAGTGCTCAGCACCAAACAAAAAAAGTGACAAAACAAGGCTAACAGGGGGAAAAATAAAAAAAGAAAGTGGGGGGGAAAAGGAAGGTGGGAATGGTGAGTGGAAAGTGGCCACCGTGCAATACGATGGCCGGCCCTCCGGCCAGGAACAAAAATTCCTCTGGTCCTAGCCAAAAGGCTCGCCCCTAGAGGCAGGTGTCAAAAAGGTGTATGTGGAGATATGTGACCTAAGGTGCCACACGTTGAGTGCCCCTCAAACACTCAGTGCAATGTATGGCACCCCTGGACTGCCACTCCAGGGGCACTATCTCCACAGGCTTTTCAACGGACCCTGACCCCGGTCCGGACCGGCAGCATCCTTCCCAGCCAGGAAGGTAGGAGAAGAGGTTGGGGAGAGCCAGCCGCAGCCGACTACTACCCACAACCCCCATCTCTCCCACCTAATTACATTCAGGAAGTACTACCCGCCTCTCCCCGAAAGGATTAGCAAAGGTTCCCTTGCCGAACAACTGACTGGGGCAGACACCACCGGATCCAGGCCAAAGGCCAGGGTCCCGGCCCTTCAGCTTCGACCTCATGCCTCTCTGCTCCGATCAGAAGGCTTTCGTCTCTACACCAACAGGCTTAGCGTCCACCGACTGCCATCCCTTTCCCCCTCGCCGAGTACTGGGGACAGTCAGTTTAGCACCACCTATTGGCAACTGATAAGAACAGATACTACACTTGATCTTAGCCAAAAGACCTCTGAGACTTGAGACTTGATTACACACAGCTGGATTCTATTTATCATCATTAGTCATTTGGGTCAACATTGGATCATTCAGAGATCCTCACCGAACTTCTGGAGAGAGTTTGCTGCACTGAAAGTAAAGGGGCTGAATAATTTTGCACGCCCAATTTTTCAGTTTTTTATTCGTTAAAGTTTGAAATATCCAATTTCGTTCCACTTCATGATTGTGTCCAACCTGTTGTTGATTCTTCACAAAAAAATAGTTTTATATCTTTATGCTTGAAGCCTGAAATGTGGCAAAAGGTCGCAAAGTTCCAGGGGGGCGAATACATTCGCAAGGCACTGTATACTGGTAGGATCCTCAAGTGAGAGTAATGCAGTCGCCACAATTAAGGGCTGGTAAACGTTGGGTTTACCCACAACACAAGATCTCAGCCAGTGGTAATTCTGACAAGGTTTTCACCAAGGTAATTGGTATTTGCATAACAAGTTGCTGATAAAGAAACATATCACACTTTGTAGCAGCGATTTGTAATGTTTACAAATATATATATATATTTTTTCCTCTGATTTGTAGCTAGTTACAAAGTTGCTCCTCTAACTGGATACAATGTTTATGTAGCTACAAATTGCCCCATGCCTTGATCATATATCGGCTGCACTGGATAACATGAGTAGCTACAGATGCTGGCAGCTCTGTCACGAGCCTCAAATGCTAAGCCAGTTGGCCATATCATGTGGAATGTCAGCAAAATGGACCTTTCAATGACTGCAATTTATATATATATATATATATATATATATATATATATATATATATATATATATATATATATATATATATATAAAAAATAGCACTATTATAAAATTGCCAAAACTAGGTGCAGGAACCCAGATTTGTTGCTTGTGCATCCAATTGGTAGGTTACCAACCTGCTCATCACTTTAGTCCTGTTCTGATGGGGCTGTGGGTGCAGAACAGCATAGTGTTTCTACCATGGAAAGCAGTCTAATTGTGAGCTAAACAGTGAAAGCCAACAGCCAGCTGCAAAGTAAACCGTGCATCCAGTGTTTTCCTGAACCCCAAGCCACACCCACCAAAATTAGATACATTTGTTGGTCCTAATGTTTGGGGGGGGGGGGGGGGTTACTTGGCAGCAGTTAGAAGCCCTGCCAAGCACCCCCTGTTTTAGTGCCCTTCAGAACAGGGCCTAGCTTTTCTTTTACATTCCTTATCGTTTAGAAAACCATAAATCCCACCTAAAGCCTATCCGAGGAAAGAAATGATAAAATATATATTTATAAAATGTATTAAAATCCACCCAAATCGGATCACCTAAAAAGGGGTTTTAAAAATTGTGGATGAAGCAGAACAGAATCTAAAGACAGATTTTGAGCTGTCTTCAGGCCAGTCACATGACTCGCAGACGCTTTAGAGCTCCGATGGATGGCTTCTGAGGGGCCGCAATCTCCCTCTGTCAGCCAGGGAGATCACATGGCCGCTCGTCTCCTCCCACAGAAGCCATCCATCGAAGCTGTAAAGCGGCCTGAAGACAGCTCAAAATCTGTATTTACAATGCTCGTTTTTTTAAATGAGTCAGAGGGAATTGACAGGCAGGAAGGAGCAAGGGAGGGAGAGAGCAGAGAGAATAGCGGTGTATGATGCAGGGCCGTACTCTGACCACTGTGGTCAGGGCTCAGCAGC
The DNA here is from genome assembly GCA_029574335.1 of Rana kukunoris. Lineage (NCBI taxonomy): Eukaryota > Metazoa > Chordata > Amphibia > Anura > Ranidae > Rana > Rana kukunoris. Next base: position 262,980,054 of record CM056049.1, read on the forward strand.
CCTGATTTTCATGGTCAGCGCAGAGAGGGCATACAGGAAGTGGCAGATTCAGGGAGTTTTTTTTTTTTTTTTTCAGTTTAAAGGGGGGACAGATTACACTGCACAGGTGCTGTGTAATCTGTTTTGTGTGTGTGTGTATATATATATATATATATATATATATATATATATATATATATATATATATATATAAGAGCTGAAACGATTAATCGATATTATCGATAATATTCGATAATGAAAATCGTTGTCAACGATTTTCATTATCGATTAATCGGTCCGCCCTTCCGCCCATTCAAATCCGCGGCCTCAATTACCGTTTGCCGCGGGCCCGCCGCGATCGAGCAGCGGGGGAGGTGGGGGAGCACGGAGGCACAGGATCCTGTGTCTCTGTGCGCCCCCACCACCTCCGCCGCGGGTCCGCGGCAAACGCTAATTGAGGCCGCGGCCTTGTGAAGTCCCAAGCTCTTCCTTCTGTGAGCTGGCGCCATCTGGTGGTGGCCGTTTGACATTACTAGTTAAACAGCAACTGTAATGTTATTTTTTACTGCCATCTCCTTCCCTATAATTAGAACCCCCAAACATTATATATATTTTTTATTCTAACACCTTAGAGAATAAAATGGCGATCGTTGCAATACTTTGTGTCACGCCGTATTTGCGCAGCGGTCTTACAAGCGCACTTTTTTTGGATTTTTAATTTTTTTTAATTAAAAAATAAAACAGTAAAGTTATCCCAATTTTTTTTTAGATTGTGAAAGATAATGTTACGCCGAGTAAATTGATATCCAACATGTCACGCTTCAAAATTGCGCCCGCTCGTGGAATGGCGTCAAACTTTTACCCTTTAAAATCTCCATAGGTGACGTTTAAAAAAAATACAAGTTGCATGTTTTGAGTTACAGAGGAGGTCTAGAGCTAGAATTATTGCTCTCGCTCCAACAATCGCGGTGATACCTCACGCGTATGTGTTCGCTTCTGCGCGCAAGCTGGTCGGGACGGGGCGCATTTTCTGGCTCCTAACTTTTTTAGCTGGCTCCTAGATTCCAAGCAAATTTGTCAAGCCCTGCCGTGAGGGATAGTGCCCCAGCATTGGTGTTCCCGGGAGGAATAGTGCCCCAGCATTGGTGTTCCCGGGAGGAATAGTGCCCCAGCATTGGTGTTCCCGGGAGGAATAGTGCCCCAGCATTGGTTTTCCCGGGTAGGAATAGTACTGCTGCAAAGTTGTGTAATGTTAATGTTAAATGTTTTTTAATCTGCCGTTTGAGTGTAACATGTTTTTTCATTATTACTGTTAAATAAACAAAAAAATTCCACATTACGGTTTTTTAATGATTTTATCCGATTAATCGATTAATCGAAAAAATAATCGGCCGATTAATCGATTATGAAAATAATCGTTAGTTGCAGCTCTAATATATATATATATATATATATATATAAATATGAATTTTTTTTTTTATTTTTTTTTGGGAGGGGGGTTAATAAACACTTATGCGAATTGAAAGCAGGACTGCACAGAAACCCTGTGCGTATTTGCCTACGTTTTAGGGACGAATTCAGGCAAAGATTCTGTCTTGATTCATCCCTGAAATGGAGAACAGGGACAGACGGCGTAAAAAAAAACCCCACAAGGATGCACTGTATAATACGTGTGCATTCTCATTCACATAAAGTCTTCTAGCTTTGCTTGGGGTGTCACACGTGTATTTGTACATGCATGTGTAAAATGCCGTGCAGCAATGCAGTTTTTTTTTTTTTTTTTACTGATCTATATACAGCGCAATATGCAGCAGTGTGTACATGCCTATTAAAAACAATGGTCTGCAGTTAGATCTGTCAACTGCAGACCATGGGTGGTATAGGAGGTGACCTCTGTGTGCCTCTTGGGGTAGCTGCAGGCTGATAATTCTGCAAGAATGGGCTTTGGGCTAATCCAGGGGCACATTCTTACTGTTTCTTAGGGGGCAACAGTAAGGTATGGTGAAATCAGCTGCATCTCCCATAAGCTGGGCATAAGGTCATTTTTTTCTTTCCTTAATTTCATTTCTAAAAGGCCTTTTGTAGGTGATTGGATTTTGGGGTGTGTGGGCTTTTCATAGCGTGCTCCTTGGATTTTCATGGAATGCGAGGCTTTGCACTAAAAATGTGTTGTGGCGTGCTGCAGTGGTGTCACCAGGGTTGGTGTCGCCAGGGTTGGTGTCACCTAGTGGGGTAAAACATAATTTTAGCTTACACATGATTGGATGATAAAATCAGCAGATCTCCCCCTTAGATCTACAGCGACTGCACTTCCAAGTGAACTATAGTGTCCCTACCTGAATATATTGTTTTCCCATATAACACTGCATATAATGGCAATAATAGTGCTGTTAACAATCTAGCAACTAGACAATATCTAATGAACATAATAGTACTCAAAGTTTAACCTTTTTAAAAGAACTATGTTTATTTTAACGTTAAAGCGGAGTTCCACCCAGGAAAACAACATTTGGCCATATATCCTAAAAAAATAAAAACGTGAAAAAAAAAAATGAATACTCACCCGAAATACCTGTTGCTATGCGGAAGTCCGTAATCTGCCTCTTCCCAACCGCGGTGTGTTTTCTTCTGCTTGTGAATGGGGCATGCTGCTTTCTGGGAACTGTGTGTGTTCTCAGAGAGCAGCCGCCCATTCACAAGCCGGCGTGACACTCACGCAGGCGCAGTACGGCTTCACTGCCTGTTTCCCCTAGTGTGAATGGTGGCGTGGGACCTGAATCGATCGTGGGACCGGCATCGGGGGGGGGCCATCAGCGCGGGCAAGTAGGACAAGGTAAGTGTCCTTATTAAAAGTCAGCAGCTACACTGTTAGTACACTGTTAGTAGCTGCTGACTTTAAAAACAAAATAAAAAATTGCCGGAGAAACCCCTCTTTATACTTTACTGAAATAATACATTTAATAATAAATGTATTTGAAATGTTCACTTCTCCCCCCAGCCTGCTGCTGGGGATTGACCGCAGGACGGGCAGTAGGGCACTGAGCAGACTAGTGCTTTGGCGTCTACTGCTCTATTCTGCCAGCAGGCACAGGACAGCGTATTAGGCACTGGGTGGGCTAGCATAGTGCTCTCTCCTGTCTAGCCTGCCACAGTGCCCTGCAGGGTGCCTGGAGCAGGCTAGTGTTTGGCAGCGCAGTCACCGTGCACACCCCAAACATGCCAATGTAAATGATGAGGTTCGTGACAGCGCTCCGATCCATGTGCTGTCACGGATGGGTGGGACACCATCATGGTCGGATATCGCTTTTTACTTGATGGTGTCACCTCTCTGGCAGGTGTCATCTAGATGCGGGCCATAGTGAAGCCACTAGTGCACTGCCAGGAAAGGTTCAGATTTGTTTTTAGGGCCGCAGTATACAATAAAGCAGTGGTAAACTGCAGCATTAAAAAATCCCCTGCAAGGCCATGGAAAATGCTTACCTTAGAATGAAGCCCCCCCAGCGACGTGCTGACAGAGCTTCCCCCGGTCTTCCTTCTGGGTTCCCATGCTTCTGGTGGGTTTTACTTCCTCTTTTTTTTTTGCAAAGTAAAAGCATAATGTGCTAGTATGCATCGCGTACTAGCCCATTATATGCCACTTGCATCCATCTTTAATCCTCTTTCTTCCGGCGCCATGGACTCCCACTGTGATTGGCTGGAGTCGATGGTCACGGCACGGGCCCTTTAGAAATGTCACGATTCGTGCCCTTTCTTCAGAGCGCACGCACCAATGGCGCCAAGGTAAATGGTAAATATCTTCTAAACCGTGCAGGGTTAGGAGATATTTCCAGTACCCACAGGTAAGCCTTATAGACTGACCTGTAGGGAAAGATGGTGTAACAAGGTTTACAACCACTTTAAAGTGTGAACATAGGCATTTTCAGTAACTTCCTGATACATCTAAGGGACAGGAAATGGGAGAAATCTCCACAAAAAAAAATGAAGTGGTGGGGATGTACCCCTTCCCTACTCCATACAACGTGTGATGTATATAGAACTGAAGTACCCACATTGGGGGTGTTCTATGTAGGTACACACTTGTAGCTCAGGCAGTTGTTTGTCCTCTGAGGAGTGTCGTGTGTAAGGTGTTGTTACACCGGCTGCTATGTATTCCTGTAGGTCACACGCTGTCTGTAGTGAGGTGTGTACGGTCTCCTTTAACCCTTTATTACTCGGCACAGAGCTCCGCCTTCCTCGGTCAGTCGGAGGAAGTAGAGCGGCGGGCCGGAGCAGAGCACTCCATGATTTACAGGTCCGTCGCCTGTTCTTTCATTCATTCCCCGGCGCCGGGGTCTGTAATCGAGGCTGGCTTCGCTCTTGCCTTGGAAACCGCTAGGCCTCAGTGTGGTGGGCGGGGCGAAGCTCTCAGCCTAGCTTTAGTCTTTTGGGTGCCGTACATGATTGACTATGCATTGAGCCAGTGAGTCGGAAAGCGGCGGTACGAGCTGTGTGGGCGGAGCCCGTGTTGGGTTAGGTTGCGCCGTGTGTATCTGTATGGGGAGGAGAGAGCTCAGTGTGCAGCAGCATGTGTGTGACCGGGGGACTGCTACATGTGTATACTTGGCTAGTTTGTAAACAGCTCACCTGGACAGCAAGTAAGTGCACGTGGGGCCGACTATTCCTATTACATTGGGGGTGTATGATAATAGAGGGGCACTGATAGGAGAATGGGTACACATACACTCAAATCCTATACTGATAAAGCAATATTATATGTATACATACAGTCATAATGCCATATAGAGGGTAATAGACCTGCTTCACAGCACGACTAGGTAAAAGGTAAAGTGCTAGCCACATGTGCCTATCCATCCCATAATATGTTTGTGTATAGCTCACCTGTGTGCTGTTATGGACATGGCCAATAATGTGGTTGCTGGAATGCAGGAGAATCTCATTTAAAGCATGTGTTAATTAACTCCCCAATAATATGGATCCTGCTCCTTTAAAGCATTTTATAGAGCACAGTGCTTGTGCTGTGAAATTTGGACCCCTGTAACACCTAAAAACCTGGCTGATCCTGCCAGTTTCTCTCCTCCCCTCTGCAAACGGACCACGCTAATGGTTGCTGAGCCCCTGATCTCGTGGTCTGTTTGCTTACCTCCCCTTCACCTGCAGCCTGCTCTCCTGTCTCTGTCCCCCCTCCCCCCTCTGCGTGCAGTGCCGCTCCATCCCCCTCCTTTTGCAGGAATATACATTATATTTTAAACTATCCGTTTTGTTTCCAAATACTGTGCCCCACTGTTTTTATTATAATATACATATCTATATATCATCCTTATACTGTATCCCACGGCGGCTCCCCTTGGTCATGTGACCGACCGTGTTTCCTCTCCTCCTTCTTTTGCTGATGTCAGTGGGGAAACCTCAGCCCTGCTTCTGCAAGACGGGCAGAGAGAAGACACAGTGGTGACATGGGAGCCGCTGTGAAATACGGTAAAGGAGGATTTTTTAAAATAAAACACAGAGCAAAGGGGGAAACAAAACGGATAGTATTAAAATGTGAAAGTGGGTTAACAACCACTTGTCAGGGATCATGGTTATTGTCACCTTGTTGTAGAGCAGGGGTAGGTAACCTTAAAGAGGTTGTAAACGCACAAAAAGAGAACCCCCCCCCCCCAGTAAGACAAAGGCATAATGAGCTAGTATGCATCGCATACTAGCTCATCATGAAATACTTGCCTGAGAACCAAGCCCTCCAGCAGTGCCCGTACACTGCTGACATCTTACCCAGAGTTTCTTCTGAGTTTGCTTGCTCTGGCACTGTGATTGGCCAGAGATGCAATGACCTCACTCTCATGCATGTGTGCAGGAGCCACCGTTTACAGCACGGTGCTCTGAAGGAACAGCACCCATAGCCGATCCTTCAGAGCGCATGCACCAGTGATGTCACTGGCTGCATGAAACGTAAATCTTCCCTAAACAGTACAAGTTTAGGAGATATTTTCACTACCTATAGGAAAGCCTATAAATAAGGTTTACCTATAGGTGAATATCAGCAGAAGAAGTTTACTTCCTCTTTAACCACTTCCTGCCCAGTCAATAACAGATTGAAGTCCGGGAAGCGGTTCTGAAATCCTGACTGGACGTCTATTGATGTCCTGCAGGATTTCATGCCGTGCGCGCCGATGTGGGCGCCCTGCGATCGGTGATGTGGTGTGCCAGTCTGACACCCTGCATCTCCGATCTCGGTAGCGAGTCTCCGGCGGAGCCTCGTTACCACGTGATCAGCCGTGTCCAATCACGATGTAAACAGGAAGAGCCGTTGATGGCTCTTCCTCACTCGCGTCTGACAGACGCAAGTAGAGGAGAGCCGATCGGCTGCTCTCCTGATGGGGGGGGGGGGTTCGCGCTGATTATTTGTTTATCAGCACACCCCCCCTCGGATCGCCACACTGGACCACCAGGGAAGCCCACACTAGACCACCAGGGAAGCGCAAAAAAAAGGGGGGGCAGTAAAAAAAAAAAAAAAAATGCCAATCGGTGCCCACAAATGGGCACTGATTGGCAACATGGATCCATCGGTGCCACCCCACAGTGCCAATCTATGCCCAGTGCCCATGAGTGCCCATCAGTGCCGCATACCAGCGCTGCCTATCGGTGCCACCTTATCAGTACTACCTTATCGGTGCCCGTAATTGAAAGAGAAACGTACTTATTTACAAAAAAATTAACAGAAAAAAATAATTTTATTATTTTTCAAAATTTTCGGTCTTTTTTTTTAGTTGCGCAAAAGAAAGCTCTATTTGTGGGGAAAAAAGGAAGCCAATTTTGTTTGGGTACAGTGTAGCATGACCGCGCAATTGTTGTTCAAAGTGAGACAGCGCTGAAAGCTGAAAATTGGCTTGGGCAGGAAGGTGCGTAAGTGCCTGGTATGGAAGTGGTTAAAGAGGTGGAGATCTACCTGAACAATATGGGAGAATTCCAAGATCACCAGGTACAGTGTCTACTCCTCACACCTGATTTAAACCTGTAATGGTCGTACTACTGTCTTGCAATCGCATGCATTGCGGGGCAGTCGTGGGTTTAAATCAGGGAAGTGAGGAGGCAACGTATCGCATCCTCACCGCCTGTCAAACACAGTTGAATTGCTTTTGATTCAAGGGCCTGTGAATGAGTCCTTGGTTGCATTCTTCCACGGCGCCCCTGGGGCTCGTTCACTCAAAGTTGTGGCCCGGTAAAACCCTGTGGTTGTCAGGGTTTTACCACCCCCAATCCCTACCCCTTTTAGTAGCTGAGGTAGCAGTCAAAGGTGTACACATGCCACAGCAGTAATTGAAACCCCTGTTGCTTTTGGTTGGTGCCCCTGCCTGCCAAATGGGGAACATCTGCAAGCAACCCACAACTGCATTCTTCACCAGGGTTAAAGCGGGTAATAAAAAAGCAACACAACGAATGCTGCCTGCATTCACACCTTGTTGAACTGCACAAGGTTGCAGGGCACTTGATGGGTGACCTCAATCACTTAAATGGGTCATGCTTAGCAGGTGCTACACCCACCAACCATGACTGGGTGTGTAACTTTTGCTGCGTACACCCCTGGCCACTGCAGCTAAAGTGGGGTTGTTAAAAGTCTTAACTATGGAGTTTCTACCCCCCCCCCCAAACTAGAAATGTTAATGGACCTTTGCTGTTCTGATCCCCCTATAAGGCTGCTTCACAATGATGTGCTGCGGTTTACCTGCACCATAGGTGCAGATCAGTGCATCTGCAACGTTTCTGGGTTAGCTGCGCTTTGCTATACTACTTTACCCAAAATGTTTTTTTTTTTTTTTTTTTATACAGTTTGCAGCTTTTCTTAACCTCCCTGGCGGTCTTCCCGTGTGTGGCACGGGGTGAGATTTTTAAGCTAAGATCGGTAACCCCGTGCCACACACGGACTTGCCTCGCTGGATGCAGAAAAAAGTTTACTTACCTTTTCTCTGCGATCCAGCGATGAATCCCCGCAGTACACGGCGGCCGGATGTCCGCCTGATGCTGTGTGTTCCGCCGATTCCCTTCCCTGCGAGCGTCGCGACGTAGGGGGGGGAACGGCGCCAATCAAAAAAGTAAACAAACACTATACATACAGTACACTGTAATCTTATAGATTACAGTACTGTATTAAAAAATACACACCCCCCCTGTCCCTAGTGGTCTGCCCTGTACACTACATGTCATTTTATATAATAAAAACTGTTCTTTCTCCCTGCAAACTGTAGATTGCCCATAGCAACCAAAAGTGTCCCTTTATGCAAAAATTGTTTTAGAGCAGCTAAAAAACAGCGATAATAAATCAGAATCACTTGCAGAATTTAGCGATAGCGATTTTGGGGAAATTCGTCATAAAACAAAATAAATAATGACAGCAAAAATTCTGCAACTGAGCAAATTTCAGTGATTTTGATTTGATTACATTATTGAATAATTTTTACTATAATTATATTATTATTTGTTATAATTTTTTATAATTATTTATTATATTATAATTTTTAATAAGAAAAAAAAAAAAAAATCATACCCAGGATGCCTATTAGACTCTTGTTTGGATAGATTTCAGTGAGTTATTCCTAAGAATTACAAGCCTACAGTATAAAACGCCAAATTCCCTTGCAAATAATGGTACCGCTTTTAGCACCTAAAATCTTAAAGAATCATACCGCCAGGGAGGTTAAGGAACCATGGTATAATGAGTAGCAGAAGAAGTTGTTGTTTTTTACCTTTTTTAAAGTGGAACTTTTAGACCAAAAATAAAAAAGGGTGAACTGGCAGGAACATTAATGTAGAAGAATTAAAGTTACTTACCTGACTGCCCATCCACCCCTGTAGTGAGGTGCGCACACTCAGTTGAACTCATGCGTATGCATGGGAGTGACGTCATTCCCACCCAGTCAAAAAAAAGCGGCTGACGAATAAAGCCTGGTACACAGTAACAGGTTTTTTTTTGTTTTTTTTTTTAAACCTGACAGCTGTGGTCGGAGCTGCTGTACTAACAATCCGACGCTAGTACAGTGATCTCACATGCTGAGCTGTTGTGTTGTGACAGAGGGGTGCCCCCCTGCCAGAACACTCTAATTAGCGCTCTCTGCCATTGGCAAAATAAAGTGTTTTTTTTTTAATCTTTTTTTTGGCCCAGTCGTTGAATTGGAAATTTTCCAGTAAATTTCAGCATTTTTAAAATCGTTTTTAAAATTAACTTCTGGGCGCTGGTGGCACGCAAATATGCGGCTTCTTGGCGGGTGGGCCAGATTGTAAATGCAGCTGTGTTGACAGCCGCCCCCTCATCCCGATCGCTCGCACAGCCACGGGGACCGCCGCAAGTACCGGGGGGGTCCCGATCCACGTCTAGGCAGGGACGTACAGGTACGCCAATGTGCTTGTACGTGCCATTCTGCCGACGTAAATGTACATGCGGCGGTCCTTAACTGGTTAAACTGTTAGAAAAATAACAGGGATATATTGAAGCTTAAAAATTTGGGGATGTTATGGGTGCATTCGTTTTCGTTTATTTTAAAGCTTTCTGTTTTCATCTGGTGATCTGGCCAGTAAGTTGGTTATTTTTCAAACGAAAAAAAGATCTTCCAGATGTATCAGTTACAGAGGCGAGACAAACAATTGAACACAGGCAGAGATGTTTCCAATGATCAGCTTTTATTTATGGAAAACCTCTATCCCAAAAAGATTTTTACCCTATAACCAGGTAATTTTTTTGCTGTTTCGCACAGCACTACTTTGACTGACAATTGCGCGGTCATGCAACCCTGTACCCAAATTGATCACCACTGTCTTGTGTTTTTTTCATTTATATAATAATAATAAAAAAAAAAAAACAACATTTTAAAAACAAAAACAATATTTTCTACTTTCTGTAGCAAATTACAGCACAACAGAGTGCATGTGCCCCTACCTGGTTTATTGCAGCGTAACAATTCTTAGATGTGGTCTCTGCATTTTGATTCTTTTTTGGGCTTTCTTTCATTTTTTTCACCTGATGATCAAGCCAGTAATTCTGTTCTTCATCAGAACAAGTTCTCCTGTAAATGGAGCAGACCGTTTTGAGACCTACCATTTACCTCTGATTGGGGAGCTTGCAATGATCCGCTTCTATTTATTCTATATATTTATGTTGTGAGACCTCTATCCCAAAACTGGGATAGTTGCTGTTTTTGTAACTGCTTTGTGAGCTGGAGTTTTTTGTTTGTTAGGTGTACTATCAGATTTAAATACACTAACACCCCCCCACCAGGATGACAATGCTGCTGTCCAAAGGGGTATCTAATGCTCTGTCACCCTTCTAATACAGGCAGTGTTATACCCAGATCACCAGGTGAAAACGGAGGGGGAGAAACCCCTTAAGATCTCGCGCTCTCTCTCATTAAAACCTGGCACATGTGGATAAAATCCCTCCATAAATGCAGGCAGTCAACTTTCTTGCACTAATTGTGCACACCTCAATAATGTCAAATCCTATGTTTGTAATGGACTTTTCTTTTAAGAAACTGTTTTTTTTTTTTTTATTATTTTAGCTGCTACCCAGAAAGTATATGTGAAACCATAGAGAAACTGCATAAGCATAAAAGTGTAGAGAAATGTTGTAGCAGAGTAATTAAGGTTAATGAGAGTACAATTTAAGAGGGACTGTGGCATAATATGAATGTTCTAATATTTACTATTATAGACACTGTCACCTTGACCGTGCAGGACACAGTGAGCATATTTTTTAGACTGGACCAGGAACCCCCCCCCCCCCCCCCCTCGCAGTCATCGCAATATCGGGAACACCATAAAAAAATAGAAACATCAGCACAAGGGATATAACTTTTTTAGTCAGTAGGATATGTCCTTTGTGCTGAGGCCCCTTTAGTTCAAATCCTCCTCCTTCCATGTCCCCCCAACAACCACCATAGTTTTCCGGTGCTGATTAATTGTAAAGAAAAAGGATATGGTTTGGGCATGTCACGCTCCATTCAGTGCAATGAAACTGTTGTAATCAGAGCGACCCAAGTCGCTCCTACTTTGGGGGGGCTTGCTTTGACTTATATTAAAGGAGTCGTTTGCAAGCCGCGCTGAAGTTGCGCTGTGAGGAGAGTGGCTTCAGAGTTGGGCAACTTTGAAGCCACACCTTTGGGAACCGAGCCGAAGTGTCAATTTAAAGCCGCGTTCCAGGCCTTTTTTACATTTATTAAAAGTCAGTTGCTACAGAGAGTAGCCTCAAGAAACGAGACCCTGCCAGTTGCATCAGGATTGAGCAATTTTCAAAAACATAATATCTATATATAGAATCTCTCTCATAGTTTGTAAACTCCTAACTTTGACACAGACTAAGGCTGGGTTCACACTTGTCCTACAAACGTTCCAACATTGAGAGCTCATGTCGCATGACATGTGAAAATCAATGTTTCCCTATGAGAGCCGTCTTAACTGATCCGACACAAGTCTGTCCGACTTTGAAAACACTCCCTGTACTACTTTTGTCCCGCATTGGTCCTACTTCAGCCCATTGAATATCATTGAACTCAGACCAAAGTAGGAGCCTTGTCCTTACCATCCGATTATTTGACATCCGACATGTGATTACAGCAGCAGTAAAAGGAATTTATCTCACTCTGGGATTGTTTTGATTGGTCAAAGAACAAGTCAGACTATCACAAAGTCGGTTCAAAGTGGTATCCTGTTCATGAAAGTCGGATGAATGTAGGATGAATGTAGGACAGATGTCGCAGAGCAAAGTAGGATGAAAGTTGTACTGCTGTCGTGTAGTATAGTGTAAACCCAGCCTTAACCAGTATAAACACTGATTTGGGTTATTTTTAACAAAGAAACAGAATACAATTTGAGGCTGGGTTCACACTATACTACACGACAGCTACTTTCATCCTACTTTGCTCTGCGACATCGGTCCTACATTGGTCCTACATCCATCCTACTTTCATGAACAGGATACTACTTTGGTCCTACTTTGTGATAGACTGACTTGTTCTTTGACCAATCAAAACAATCCCAGAGTGAGATAAATTCCTTTTACTGCTGCTGTAATCACATGTCCGGTGTCAGAAGTCGGATGGTTAGGACAAGGCTCCTACTTTTGTCTGACTTCAATGATATTCAACGGGCTGAAGTAGGATCAAAGTCGGACCCAAGTAGTACAGGGAGCATTTTCGAAGTCGGACCGACTTGTGTCGGACCAGTTCAGACGGCTCTCATAGGGAAACATCGATTTTTCACATGTCATGCGACATGAGCTTCTAATGTAGGAGCGTTTGTAGGACAAGTGTGAACCCAGCCTCAAGCTCGTAAAGAAAAATTATTAAAGGGGAGGTTCACTCTCCAAACAAATTTCAGGCATGCCATGGAGCCCACCCACCCGACCGTCAGTATGCCGGTGTTTTTTTTTTTTTTTCTATACATATCTTTTTACGGGCTCTCGTCCCCTCCGGCGATCCTGCGGGACTTGCCGTTTACAATCACAGGCTGTGATTGACGTCCCTCAGCCTGGCGCAGACAGTGCATCACGAGATGCCGAAGGAATCCGAATGTCGGTGTGCAGGCGCTGTATAGGGCCGCACTGACGTTCGAGTTCCTTCGGCATCTCGTGACCCGCTGTATGCGCTGGGCTGAGGGACATCAATCACAGCCTGTGATTGGAAACGGCCAGTCACGCGCGATTGCCAGAGGGGACAAGAGCCCGTAAAAAGGTATGTATAGAAAAAAAAAAAAACACTGGCATACTGCCAGTTGGGTGGGTGGGCTCCATGGCATGCCTGAAATTTGGAGGGTGAACCTCCACTTTAGCGTTTGTACTTATTTTTTTTTTTTATTGACATTCAAAGTGTGATAGCGCTGAACATTGGCCTCAGCAGGAAGGGGGAGAACGTGTCCAGTAGTGGTTAAAAAGAACCTAAAAATACAAAATGATATAGACATCACAAGAAAAATTGTGTTCAAAATCTAATTTTCGCCCAAATTGTGTGGTTGACAGAGTAGAGCAGTTTTCTCAATCTGGGTTCCTGAGTAATGAGCAACTTCTACCTCACCGTAGCCACTGATAATATTTTTTTAAAAGTCTAAATGCACAGACTACACACCCCTATGGCACAACAAAGACTTACCTGAGTTTCTTCTAGTTCAGGGATCTGAACGCTGGGCCTCACAAGGTGTCTTTTACCTACATCATCTATACTCGAGGGGGCACCTCAAAACCTACCAAACGCTTAAAGAGGAATTTTCATTAGGTAATCATATGCTTTTTAAGTTTCTGCAGGTGAGACATGCGGCGCAGACGCAATTTTCACATGCACCCCCACAGCCTACCCCACACCCTATTATGTCGATAGCTAAAAGTACTGGTCCACGGGGTCTAATATCGGAATTTTATCGCATGATTGCAACTCCTGCTGCCACTAAGTTAGCGTTTACCTTGAAATCCCGCTGAGAGAGGGAGGTGGGACCCCTGGAGGATGAGTGGGAGGAGGCGTTGGAGACATGCAAATTGGTATCCCCCAGACTCTCGGATCGACTTTCCCAGATTTATATAATTCTGTGTCCAATGTGTAGCCAGGAAACGGGATCGTTCTTTCATCTTCTCTGGACTTGTCTGAAAATTCAAGACCTTTGGAGACAAATTGTAACGTTCCTACATGATGTTATGGGCTCTCCAGTAGCACTTGACCCAAAACAGTGTATTCTCGGGATATTTCCTGAGAGTATAGACAAATATACTAAGATATTCCTACACACAACTCTTTTCTCAGTTAGAAAAGTTATTGCCAGGAGATGGATGCGGTCCGTGCCTCCTAGCTTCATGGAATGGCGGGCGGAAGTGAACGGGACTTTGCCTCTCAAAAAATGTATATATGTTAATAAAGGATGTCCGTCCAAATACAATAAAATATGGGGCCGCTGGTTGAGGGAGGCAGAGACTTGTAGTTAGGATTGGAATGGTCCGGGGTCGCTGGCTTACAGACCCCTTGGGAAATATGCCATTGTGTCTACTCATAATCTTGTATGCATATAGCCCCAAAAATTTTTTTTCAACATAGCATTCTTTTGTGTTTTGTTATACTATGAAAGTATACCCTAGCAGTAGTTTTTTGTCAATCTGCTTCTTCTTTTATTTGTCTTTAGGGCCGGTGTCACTATTGTGCTGTGGTAACCTGTGGACATGCATGTTGCTCTGCAGTGTCATTCATTCCCAATGGCATTTCATCACACCCAGCCTATGGACATGTGTTGCAGAGAACCAGAACACACAGTAATAGTCTAATGTATACTGTGGTGCACTTCTTTACAAAAATTCATGCACCTTTTCTGGTGCGTTGGTGTGTTTTACTGCAGATACTAGGAACCACATAAGAATTGCACAGGAAACACACCGCATTCCTGTTCAATGCGCATGCCATTCAGTGTGGATTGATTTCAGCCCATTCATTTTGAATAGGCTCAAATCACATCAGCCATGAATGCACCAGTTTTGGAACCGCATTGCAACTAGGTTGCATGGTCGTTATTGTACCATGTGATCGGATGCAGGCAAATACAATGAGTTTGCATGCACTGGCGCCCGCTGTGGATTGCAAGGCCAGTGTGTTTTGAATGCGGTGCAGGAAACGCGCACACAGATTGCAGGTTTCCTGCACCGCATTGTTTGGTCACAGCTTACACTTTCAGTTTTATAATGCTAAGCCTTGTAAGAGTAATTCAAAAATGGTTATCATTGGCAATCCAATAGAAGCTCATTTGAAAAATCTCCTTTCATGATGTGAGTGCTTCCTATTTGCTGGCCATTATTTTCAGTTTCCTGAATGGACCTGTAAAGCATTGCAGCCACAATTGGCATATTGTGAATGTAATGCCAGGGTCCCGCAGACCTGTATCCGTCTGGTCATGACAGGAATACTTAATGAACTACTATAGTGCAATTGAGCGCTGTGGTAGCTCGTTGAGAACTACAAGCCAATGGCTGCAAAGGCTGCTGGACCTTGTATTTTTCCCATTTAGAGAACACTGTGAATGGAAGACTCTGCTGGGTGCAGCTAGCAGGGGATCTTCTCAATTGCCCCCCCACTAGCTGTCACAATCTGCAAAAAAATCAGAACTGGGGCTGATCCATCCTGAATATGGGTGTGTCATGCTACAAAAGGTGAACTTATCCTTTGAAATTTGCAGGGAATGTAAAAGTGATGTAAATGTAAAATATTTATCAAATGTGTTTAATGTTTCTTTTTTTCTTTTTTGCAGAGTATTATCCTGGCTTTGGTCATTGTTTCATCGTCCCGTGACATTGAGTGACTAAGGTCCCATCTTTTTTGCTCTGTGTCCCAAGGGGAAGGCTATTGGCCTTCCCCGCCATCCTTTTTTAGAGGCGCCAAACATGGCGGACCCGATAATGGACCTTTTTGATGACCCTAACCTTTTTGGGTTGGATTCTCTAACTAGTGACTCATTTACCAGAGATGGACCAGATACTATCGATGAAGCTCTTGGCTTAGGCAATGTTCTAGAGCAGTTTGTAACAGATAGAGGACCAGAACAAGCAATTTCACATGTAAATCAGCGAATCCAGCCTCAGGTGCTGACAGAAAATCGTGTTCCTATTCTCGCACCAGAACCAGTGCTTCCCGCTCAACCAACCATCAATCAGGAACCTCTGAACCAAGGAAACCCTTTTATGGGCACACCCTTGACTGTAACCACAGCAACAACTACTACAGCTGCGCCTACAGCTCCTAAAATTATGTTTCTAAAAGCACCACCAGGAATGACTGTTGGTGGTGTTCCTGTGACACAAATTCAAACTCTAACTCCTGGGCAGACTGCTAATGGAGGCAAAGTGACCATTGCTAAGGTGCTTACAGGAACACAGCTGAGACCTGGGGTATCCATCGTATCTGGGAATACAGTGCTGGCCAAAGTTCCAAGTCAAGCAGGTGGCGTCAGACCTGTTCGACAGTTATTGTTACAACCAATGCGCTCATCGGCTACTGATGGCAATACAAGTATCAAACCAGCAGTCACGTTGACCTCCACTCCTCAGCAGGTAGAATAAATGTTCATACACTTTACTATATAGACCTCTGGTGTGTTTCCTATTTTAGATCTTTTTGTCTTTTCTTTTGGTGTCTTTACCTGTCGACCTGCCCAGTTTTCTTGTGGTGCAGCAATAATGACAGTTAGGGGGTTGAGACAAACAAACTATTTAACACTAACTGGGATGATTACAATGGTCAGCTTGTCATTGATGTACAACTTTTATCTCAAAAGGGGAAAAATATATAAAAACGGTTGCTGCAATGGTGCTCTCTCAGCACAGAGACTTTGCTTTCACTGGGCGCTTCTAGTCTTATACTAATGATCTGAGCACCTGATCTCTGTAGTGGCCTCTAATTGGTTATTACAGTGATCAGTCACTGTTCAGCCCTACCCTGTAATTTTTTATTTTTTTTTTTAAATAAGTGCACTCCTGGATCACAGGAGTGCAGTTCGTTCTACATTTCTGTGACTCATTTTCAGCTAACAGCTGAAGCCTGCTGATGTCGGTGCCAATCCAGGCTCTGGCAAGATCGTGACAAAAGGCATTGATAAGTGATTTTGGTGGGAGTCCTGACCTTAACACGATGGAACACTTTTGGTTAGAATTTGAGCAGAGAGAGCGAGTCAGGCCTTCTCGTCCACATTGGTTCCTGACCTCCCAAATGCCCTTTTGGAAAATGGTCAAACATACCCGTAGACACTGTCCTAAACCTTGTAGAGCCTTCCAAGAAGAGTTGAAGCTGTTATAGCTGCAAAGGGTGGGCCAACTCAACATTGAACCCTACGGACTAAGGCTGGGATGCCGTTAAAGTTCATGTGCATGTAAAGGCAGGCACCTCAATACTTTTGGTAATGTAGGGGTTAATTCAATAAGCGTTAAATAACGGCTAATATGCAGAAAATACTGAATGCTGTAACAATTGTGCAAGTGTTCAATTTTCTCTAAGAATTTGTAGTTAAATACCAAATGCGATTATTAGAGTCAACGATTTGTTAATGCAGCAATTTATTGCATCAAACTGGTGGCTAAGGAGGGTCGGGAAGCTGGCCTCAGCGTCCTTAACAACCGGTGATTCATCCGCTGTTAGCAGGCTTCCTCGCTCGCAGCCAATTTTGTTTACATTTTTTTTTTAAATGGGGGGGGGGCGGAACTGTTCCACAAAAACCAATAGCAACATGCACCCCAAAGCACATTGTCCCCCGACAGTTTTTTGACAAATGCAGTATGTAGAGATGCACCAAAATTTTGGCTGAGCTAGAAAAACTATTTTTGCATCGATTTTACTGTGCTTAGGGTTTGTCGCATGACTCAAAAACCGCATAAAAAAATGTAACATGGGTGTGTCAATAATGCGTCAATAATGCGTTCTTGCAACATTTTCAATCCATTTAAATGGGGGGGGGGGGGGGGGTCAATTTTTTTTTTTGGTACTTTTGTGGTCAAAATAAAAATGTAGCAAGCAAGATTTTTAACACCATATTGGAAGTGCAACAAACCATTGTGAAGACCTACAAAGAATTTATTTTTCATGTGCTACAGATGAAAAATAATGGCCAACAATAAATTATCATTTAAATTTATGATATTAATTAAAAAGTCAAATATAATACACTTTTATATAAAAAATATTAATATTTTTTTGAAAGCTGACGTTTTTGGCCAAGTGCATCCTGCGTTTTCGGTTTCAGTATCAACATTTCTTTTTGGTGTACCACCTAATTGCATGTGATACCGCCTACAAACCCTGGGGGAAAATGATCGCATCTTTTTAACGCTCTGGTCCGTTTTGTGAATTGGACTTGTGCTGGTAAATACTGTATAAACTCTTTTTTTTGTGAATTGGACTGAGTTTACCGCATTAAATAATAGTGTTTGCACGCACACATGCATGTGTTTGTGTATATAGCCAAAATTATTGGGACGCACATGAACTTTAACGGCATCCCAGCCTTAGTCCGTAGGGTTCAATATTGAGTTGGCCCACCCTTTGCTGCTATAACAGCTTCATCTCTTCTGGGAAGGCTCCACAAGGTTTAGGAGTGTGTCTATGGGAATGTTTGACCATTCTTCCAGAAGCGCATTTGTAAGGTCACACTGATGTGGACGAGAAGGCCTGGCTTAGTCTCTGCTCTAATTCACCCCCCCCCCCACAGTTAGAAAGCACTCGTAGGGAACACATTTAACTCTTTGATTGCCCCCGATGTTGACTCCTTCCCTGCTAGCGTCACTTATACTGCAACAGTGCATTTTTATTTTTAGCACTGATCACTGTATTGGTGTCACTGGTCCCCAAAAAAGTGTCACTTGGTGTCATATTTGTCTGCCGCAATGTCGCAGTCCTTTTTAAAAATGACAGCGCAGGTAGGTATAAGAGGTTTGTTATTTTTAGTAAAAATCCTGCAGACAGCTGAATGAAACGAGCCTGCAAGTATCGGTTTCAGGTATTGGAGTTGCACAAGTACAAATGCTTAGTATCGGCACTGATATCGGTATAAATGAAGCCCTAGTTTTGGAGTATTGTACAGGAAAATTGTAGAGTTTTGAGAGTCTCACTTTTGATCATATACTTTGTAACAGTGGATAAATTAAGGGCAGGTTTGCCTGGAGGGAGCCCATTCCTTAACCACTTCAGCCTCAGAAGGCCATTTTTTGCTACACGGCACTGCGTTGCTTTAAATGACAATTGCGTGGTCGTGCGATGCTGTACCCAATCAAAATTTAATTTCAAATTTTTAATTCAGCGAGAAAAAACCCCCCCACTATTTTGGACTTGTTGGGATAATAAATATCCCCAACTTTTTTATTTATAAGTACATTTTTTTCTGCAGTTTAGGCTGATATGTATTTTTGGTAATAAAAAATCGCAATAATCATTTAACTTTTGTGCAAACAAAACAATAGTGTCTACAAAATGGGGAGATCCTGCTTAAAGGAGCTGACATACAGCTACGACGTCTCGCAAAAATCCAATAAACTATTCAGCTACACTTCTTTGGTAAAAAAAATCCCAATAAGCGTATATGATTGGTTTGCGCAAATGTTTCATAGCGCCTACAAACTGGTGTGTGTATTTTTTTTTTTTTTGTAATGTATTTATTATTTACGCAGCATTTACTTTCTGATGGTCTTAACCACTTCAATACCGGGCCTATTCTGGCACTTCTCTCCTAAATCCTCATTCTTTTTCTAGAAAATTACGCAGAACCCCCAAACATTATATATGTTTTTTTAGCAGATACCCTAGGGAATAAAACGACGGTCATTGCAACGTTTTATCTCGCACGGTATTTGCGCAATGATTTTTCAAACGCCTTTTTTTTTTTTTTTTTTCTTTTTTTTTTATGAATTAAAAAAGTAACAAAACGGTAAAGTTAGCCCAATTTTTTTTGTAAAATATGAAAGATTATGTTACACCGAGTAAATAGATAACTAACATGTCGCGCTTTAAAATTGCAAGCACACTCATGGAATGGCGCCAAACTTCGGTACATAAAAATCTCCATAGGCAACGCTTTGACATTTTTTACAGGTTACCAGTTTAGATTTACAGAGGAGGTCTAGTGCGAGAATTGTTGCTGGCACTCTAATGCACGCGGCGATACCTCACATTTGTGGTTTGAATGGCTTTACGTGTGTGTGTGTGTGTGTGTTTTCTTCTGCGTGAGCTACCGGGGACAGGCATTTAAATGTATTTTTTTTATTTTACTCCATTTTTTATTTTTAACACTTTTATTCCTATTATAAGGAATGTAAACATCCCTTGTAATAGGAAATGTGTGTGACAGGTCCTCTTTATGGAGAGATGTGGGGTCAGTAAGACCCTGCATCTCTCCTCCAGACTGGAAAGCATGAGATCGTGAAAAAATTTCACCGATCTCATGCTTGGTATTGCTTACTAGCTGCAATCGCGGCTTTGTTTACTTCCGGGTACCCGGGCGTGACGTTATCACATGGCGCCCGGGCCTCCGACGGTCCTAGAGATGACTGGTAACCATCTGGTCACCAGTCACCTCTATGCTTACTAGCCTGCGCCGGCTGATTCTTTCTCTGGGCCCCCGATGGCACTGGAGAGGCCGGAGAAGCACTGGATGGAGGGGGGGGGGGGGGATGTCCCCACCTGCCGCCTAGAAGAACGATCAAGTGGCGGAATGCGCCGCTATGATCGTTCTTATGGTGCACAGAATCGCCGGCACTAAAGAATGATATCTGAATCATGCCTCTAGCTGCCACCATCATTCAGATATCACCACACAAAGCCCAGGACGTCATTTGACTATGGCTGGGAATTGAAGTTGTTAACTCATTTCTTGAGGTGCTAAAATGACAGGGCAATACAATCGCTATAGCCGTATATAGCCGCGTCACGCCCTCCGAAAAAACCCGAACTAGGACCGGCTATTTTCGGCGCCTGCGCAGTCAGCTCCTGGGTCTGTGCGCAGGCGCCGAGCAAAGCCGAATTCTAATCGGCTGTTTCCGGAAAGCGTGACGCCTTATAGCGGCGACATTCCGCGGTGCGCCTGAAATTCAATGATTTTATATAAAGTAAGTACGTGCATTAAAAAAAAAAAAAACAGCATACTGACGCCAGTATGCTGGATGTAATGAAACAAAGTGATTTTAAGGGTGGAACTCCGCTTTAAACTATTGTCTCGCCCTTCCCTGCCTTGTACGAATCCCGTCTGATCGGAACTTACTAGGTCGGGCACGTGCGGCTTTATCCTTGTTGCCAATATCTTAGCAAAGATTTTTATATAAGCATTCAACAATGCGATTGGTCGATAATTGGAGCAAAGGGTATTATCTTTTCCTGTCTTAGCTATGATTGAGATATTGGCAAGCAGTGATTCTTTCCTAACTTCTTCTGTCTCACCGAGTTTATTAAATAAATGCACATCATCTGGGATTAGGAGCTCTTTAAATTTTTTATAATATTTTATTGGCAAGCCGTCCGGGCCTGGGCTTTTTCCACCAGGTGTATCTCTAATCGCTTGGCTAATTTCCCCTTGTGTGATTGGGGTTTTGAGGATTTCTACTGTTTCTTGCACCAATTTTGGTATATTTGCTTCTATTAGGTACTCCCTAATTTTCTTTTCTCTGTTAACCTTCTCCTCTTGCGTCTCCCCCTTTCTAATGGTATACAGTGCGAAATAGAACGTCCGAAAGGACTCAGCGATCTCGGACGTCCTGTACCTCATCTGTCCCTGCTGGTCTTTTATTTTTTCTACATAGTTTGTTTCTTTTTTCTTTTGAAATCCTAGCCAAATACTTCCCCGGTTTATTACCCCATAGGTACCTTTCTTTCGAGACATTTTTAAAAATGGTCCTAGTTTCCATTTCCATTAGGTCTCTTAGTTGGGTCCTCTTTCTTACAATTTCCTGATAAACTTCATTGTCTTTTTGGTTTTTATGTTTAACTTCCAAATCTTGGAGTTCTCTAATTATCCTATTTCTATTTGCTTACTCTTGTCTTCTTTTTGCCTGCCCCGAGGGAAATTAATTTTCCTCGGATACAAGCTTTGTGGGCTTCCCATATGGTGGCTTTACTTACATCCGGTGTATTATTTGCAGCAAAATATTCCTCTATTTCAGTTCTTATTATATCACAGACTTCTGTATCGTCTATTAATTCCTCGTTTAGATTCCAGGTCCCCCTCCTCTTTTCAACTTCAATTTTTTTGTCACAAGTGTTTGAAAAATAACAAACAATAAATAAAAATGTTACACAAAGTTGTAATTTACATTATATATTGCTGCTTCTCCTGAGTATGGGGATACCACGTGTGAGCATTTTTGGCAGTCTGGCCATGCACAGGACCCAAAAAAAACAATTACTGCCTTTAGGCATTCTAAAGTGTAAACTGCTCATTTCACCCCTACTTATCACAGTTTTGGAGGCCCTGATATGCCAGGCTTGCATTGGTCCCTTTTTAGAAAGTAGACCCCCCCAAGGAGTTTGATAAGGGGCATGTTGAATGTTTTGCAAAAAATACTTGAGTTTTTCTTTCTTCATTTGCCACAATTTTTGGACACAAATGAGCGCTGCAAAATACTATGCCTCTTTGCAAAAACCTTGGGGTATCTACTTTCTAAAAAGGGGTCATTTGGCGTGGTTTTGTGTTTTTTCTTGGCATTTCATGCCCTCAAACGGTGATGGGTAGTGAGAAAATGAAATGAGCAATTTATGTCCTGTAAGCTGCTAGATTGCCAAAAAGCCTCACACATGTGGTATCCTTTACTCAGGTGGAGCAGCACAATGTATTTTGGGGTGTAATTCCACATATGCCCATGCCATGTGTGAGCAATATACAATTTTTAAGTGGCAACTTTTGTATTAACCACTTAAAGGGGTGTTCCAGTCATTTTTAATGTTTATTAAGTTAGCAGCTACAAAAAGTCTAGCTGCTGGCTTTTAATAAACATACTCACCTGCTCCACATTCCAGCGACGCGTCTTCATTCTAAGTGTGGGCACCCGGCCATGACAAATTTCGACTTCATGGCCGGGCACCCACTGCGCATGCGAGAGCGGCGCTGCGCCATCCGATTGGACAGGCGATCGCCTACAGGGAGGGGCTGCCGAAAGGCGATATGACTATTGGCCTTAGCAGCCCCTTGGCGGAAGGAAGAAGTGGGACAGGAAGTCCCACTCCTCCTGAGGCCCCCCCCCAAAAAAATGACATGCCAAATGTGGCATGTAAGAGGGCGAGGAGTGGATTAAGCGGAAGCTCCCCTTTTGGGTGGAACTCCCCTTTAAGCCCCAGACCATTTTGGCTACTCCCTTGAGACCTCCATTCTGCGGTAGCCTCTGCAGCCAATCCAACACAGGAAAGGGTTCAATATCCAGAAAAGAAAAAAGATCCGGAAGATCAGCCTGTGATCTTATGTAAAAGTGGAAGAGTTTTTCCTTATTGTAACCGCAAATGGGAACCTCCATTGTTATGTGCATCCAGATGGTTTTATCTGATCTAAAATTGGGCGAAGTAGGGCTCTATGCTGCAAAGTAGCTTTTGATAAGTCAGGTAATATTTTGACCTGTGCAGTGTGCACCATCTAATTCCACTATGCCTGTCTCCCATGCCTTGCGAAGTAAGGTCTCCTTTTCTTTTTTTTCTTTTTTTGTCACTTACCTTGCTGAGAGTCTCTTGTTCTTTAGCTTCTGGGAGACTGCAAAGTTGTTCCTACGGCTTCTATATTCAAAGTTTTCTATTTGCAACTGTAGTGTTATGGCTGTTTCCACTTGTAGAGCTTTGTCTTTTTCTAGTGCGTTTTTTACTCGTTCTAAGGCATGAGTCAGTCTCCTTTTTTTTTTTTTTTTACAAGAAACAGTCTCTTCTTCTTAAAAGTGGAGTTCCACCCATTTTTTTATGTTTGTCTGTGCTGCATGCCCTAATCTCATAGTGTTCAGAATGGACAATTTTTATTTATTTTGTTGCTTGTAAATACCTTTAGTTTGTAGTCCTTCATTACTTCCTCCTCCTTATTAGCCTAGGCTATTAAGTCACAAGGCTATTTGCAAGGGTTTCTGGGATAGGCATCATGTATCCCAGTAGTCCTTGCAAACCTGACTGAAACCTATTACATTGCTTGTGCAGCACTGAGCA
This sequence comes from Rana kukunoris, assembly GCA_029574335.1. NCBI lineage: Eukaryota > Metazoa > Chordata > Amphibia > Anura > Ranidae > Rana > Rana kukunoris. The sequence continues at coordinate 263,003,681 of CM056049.1, forward strand.
TGTGCGAGATATGCAAGGCTGAAATCCAGGAAGTCATACAGTCTGGCTTCATGATGCCCACACTTAAGATGATAATAAAGAGGTAATGGGGGTGATGGCGCTGTCACTAATATGTTGTTAACTGACCCAATGGGTTGGTGGGTAAGTTCTAATGGGACAACATTCCCTAAAGTAATAAAATTAAAAAGGATAACCTTAAAGGGGTGCTCCAGCCCAAAATTGTGTTTATTAAAAGTTAGCAGCTACAAAAAGTGTAGCTGCTGGCTTTTAATAAACACTCACTTACCTGGTCCTGCGTTCCAGCGACGCGCCGACCGGGGCTCCGCTCCTCTCCCCAGCCGGCGTCTCCATTCCTACTGTGGGCACCCAGCCGTGACAGCCTTCGGCTTCACGGCTGGGCACCCACTGCGCATGCGCGAGTCGCCGCTGATTGGAGAGGCGATCACATGGGACCTGTCAGTGTCCCATGTGATCGCCTACAGGGAGGAGCTGGTGTAGGCGATTAAGGCTTAATTGCCTAACCAGCTCCTAGGCGGAAGCGGGACAGGAAGTCCCACTCCTACTGAAGCCCCCACTCCCCCCCAAAAAAAATTACATGCCAAATGTGGCATGTAAGGGGGAGGGGAGTGGATTAAAAAAAAGTTATTTTTTAGGTGGAACTCCTCTTTAAGTGAGCAACAGTGGTAATGCTTCTAAGTGCTACCAGTAGTGTTGGTGTCACCGATATGAAAAGGATTTGTAAATGGGTGTGTTCTTGCAGTGGCAGAACCACGCCGTACTACAGTACAATTAGCAGGAACGAATTTACAAATCTAAATATGTGCAAAAACAGTGATCAAATTAAGCAATGAATTGATTCACATAAAATAGTCCATAAATCATAAAGCAGGTGAATGTAGGTGATGTGACAGTCAAGGTGCACCTATATGAATAGGTGGTACATCAAGTGAATATCGCAGTGGGTCTGGTGCTCCCCCTTATGGGTCCCCACTCACCAGAGGCAATCACCCCTGCATGGGTAGAATGCTTGTCAGTCAAACGAATGTTCCACCGTGTCGTGGCTCCTTTTCCTGGATTCCGAATGAATCACCTGGCTTCCTGATGTGTGTCCTTTATATAAGTGGTTAGTGGTATGGGGTTCAATAAGTTCCTTCAAAGCAAAAAAGAAAGGCTTCCATAGTGTGGTACGTTAACGGTATAAAAATAATTTTATTGGCACTGCCAAGAATTAACATAGGCACAAGTGCAAAAATACAAAAGGTATAAAATAAATAAAAATCATGACACCAAGCTGAGACAAGTTTCCAGCACAGTCAGTAGTCAAGATGGCATAAAGCACAAAAAATAATAAAAAGGTGTAAAAACAAATTGACAGCAGCCTATGTTCTAAACGCACATAGGCACTGCAGATACACAAGCACTAAAAATGTCCGATTAGCTGATCACACCAGCGTGGGAACGGCGTGCGTTCCATAAACAATTCGCTGGTAATCCCGGAAGTGCGTGTAGGTGTGCGTGTGGCCCTTTTACGCACGTTTCGTATTCGTTGCGTCTACCGTTCCCACGCTGTTGTGATCAGCTAATCGGACATTTTTAGTGCTTGTGTATCTGCAGTGCCTATGTGCGTTTAGAACATAGGCTGCTGTCAATTTGTTTTCATACCTTTTTATTATTTTTTGTGCTTTATGCCATCTTGACTACTGACTGTGCTGGAAACTTGTCTCAGCTTGGTGTCATGATTTTTATTTATTTTATACCTTTTTGTATTTTTGCACTTGTGCCTATGTTAATTCTTGGCAGTGCCAATAAAATTATTTTTATACCGTTAACGTACCACACTATGGAAGCCTTTCTTTTTTGCTTTGAAGGAACTTATTGAACCCCATACCACTAACCACTTATATAAAGGACACACATCAGGAAGCCAGGTGATTCATTCGGAATCCAGGAAAAGGAGCCACGACACGGTGGAACATTCGTTTGACTGACACGCATTCTACCCCTGCAGGGGTGATTGCCTCTGGTGAGTGGGGACCCATAAGGGGGAGCACCAGACCCACTGCGATATTCACTTGATGTACCACCTATTCATATAGGTGCACCTTGACTGTCACATCACCTACATTCACCTGCTTTATGATTTATGGACTATTTTATGTGAATCAATTCATTGCTTAATTTGATCACTGTTTTTGCACATATTTAGATTTGTAAATTAGTTCCTGCTAATTGTACTGTAGTACGGTGTGGTTCTGCCACTGCAAGAACACACCCATTTACAAATCCTTTTCATATCGGTGACACCAACACTACTGATAGCACTTGGAAGCATTACCACTGTTGGTCACTTAAGGTTATCCTTTTTTATTTTTATTACTTTAGAACTTACCCACCAACCCATTGGGTCAGTTAACAACATATTAATGTCCTCTTCCTTTGTATGAGGTGATAATAAATCTTTCTGTTAAAGGGAAAGCTGTCTTTTCTGTGCTGATATTTGTGTAACTTTTTGTTGCTCCTTTTCTTGGAAGCTAAAGGAGTCTGTTCTGTTTGTGGAGACACAGTCCAAATAATCTGGCCATGCATTTGCACGGGGCAGCCCTGATCCTCCTCTTCTCGAGTCCCTCTCCAGCGCTCCTGGCCCCTCTCTCCTGTTGAGTGCCCCCAAAGCAAGCAGTTTGCTATGGGGGCACCCAAGCCGCAGCTCTGTGTCCATTCAGCCCTGACTGTCCCCACCCCCTCTCTCTTCTCATTGGCTCAGGCAGGGCCTTGGGGTACCCCACTTACCAGTCCAGACCAACCTGAGTACTTTATTTATCATTACTCTTTGGATGCGCCTAAGGTAACCGGATTTCTATCCATGTACAAACCCTATGGTCCATGCCTACAGACATCAGTTTGTAAATTGTTTTTATATGTGTTTATGCAAAATCCAGATGCACCACATCCACAGGCCTTCCTTTTATCTAGATGGCATCTTGCTTCCTCACAGAATGTTATCAGATTGGTTTGACAAGAACAAACTTTTATGAATTCATGTTGGTTACTACTGATACTGTTTTCATGAGCACATTTTTGGATATGGTCCCTTGTCAACATTTTACATACAATTGATGTTGGACTGACTGGCCTGTAGTTCCCAGGGATATTTTTTGGCCCTTTTTTGAATATTGGTACCACACTGGCCTGATGCTGTTAGTAGGCTGTCCATAAAAATGAGGAATAGTGGTCCAAAAGAGGACTCTCTGGTGTCATTGGCTATACATTATTCTTGTACAGTTTAGATTTATCAAATCATCATATGATAATGAGGTCAAACCATACAGTCAGGCAGACCCTTATCTGTAAATCTAAAGGAAATAGAACAAGAAAATTGTATAATGTGTGGGCAGCTTATCGGTGTGTCAAAGGCTGCCCATCGGCCTGTATGGAGGTGTGGAAATTAATTTCTTTGTAACCCATAGGTGAAAAATTAAGGCTGTTGTAAAAAAAAATTGTGTGTGTGTGTGTATATATATATATATATATATATATATATATATATATATATATATATATATATATATATACACACACACGTTATACTTGCCTCCACTGTGCAGCTTGTTTTGCACAGAGTGGCCCTTATCCACGTCTTCTGGGGTCCCTCCCCGCAAGAACTCAACTCATTAGAGCGAGCTCGCATGGTATGGAGTCCTTGCGGGCGCGCTTCCGTGATACAGCGAGCAGGTATAGCCGCTCACTGCATCACTCGGCCCACCCCTGGCGCACCGCGTCATTGGATGTGATTGACAGCAGCGCCATCCAATGGCTGCGCTGCTTTCAATCCATCCGCTCTAGCCAATCAACGTCGGGGCTGAGCGTGGGACTTTTGAGGGGCCAGGTAAGTATAATGGGGGGGCTGGTATTGCCTGAAGTTTTTTTACCCTAATGCATAGGATGCATTAAGGTGAAAAAACTTTTACCTTTGCAACCTCTAAGTGTGTGTGTGTTTATATAAAATATGTGTATAATTTTTTATTTATTTTTTGCCTCCACTGTGCAGTTGGTTTTGCACAGAGCAGCCTGGATCCTTCTTTTGTCACTTTGCTGGCCCCTCCCTCCTATTGAGTACCCCCTCAGCCAGTAGCTCCCCCCCCACCAGGCTGGCTGATTTTGACAGCCCTGGGAGTCAATGGCACCACTGCAGTGTCTCAGCCAATCAGTAGGAGAGAAAGGGGGGGGGGGGGGGTTGCAATTGGTGCAAAAATGTACTAAGAAATATATGTAAATATGTGAAAAAACATAGGGGCAGATTCACAGAGAAATGGATTATCGTAGCGTATCAGAAATACACTACGCCGCCGTTTTTTACCTTGCTCTACGTGGAATTCAGGTAGATTTTCTACGGTAAACGACGGCGGCGTAGTGTATTTCTCCCGTCGCAATCCATCTGCGCGAGTAGGGGGCGTGAAACATTTAAATTAGGCGCGTTCCCGCGGCGATCGATCTGCGCATGCTCCGTTTGCAAATTTCCCGCCGTGCATTGCGCGAAATCACGTCGTGACGTCATTCGTTGTTTATGTAGCGTACTTTACGGGCGATCCACGTCCCGACGAGTTACGTAAACAAAAAAAAAATTTAAATATATTCGAAGCGGGAGCGACGGCCATACTTAACATGGGCTACGTAAAGTTAGAGCAGCAAAAAGCTGCTCTAACATTACGTATAAAAAAATAGACGAAAACGATTGCGACGCCCGCTCGTATGTTCGTGAATCCCCGTAAAAACACATTTGCATATCCCGACGCATCAAAACTACGCGAACTCCTCCCAGCGGCCGCAAATAGATGGCAGCGTAGATCCGAAGGCTTACGAAGACGTAAGCCTCTCGGATCGAAGCCCGAAGCCGGCGTATCATGGTTTGAGGATTCAAACTAGTGATACGCCGCGCAAAATTTGAAATTACTCCTGTCTAACACCAGTTAGACAGGCGTAATTGTTTTGTGAATCTGCCCCATAAAGTTTAAATCCACCAGAATGCTAGCTGAACACTAAAAGGACATTCACAAAATTCCAAAAGTGCTAATAAATATAGAAAAGCGCAAACAAATAAACAAATTATAAGTCCAGAATAATCAGGAACTTTGGTGATTCAAAATTGAAGGGTCTCCACCAAGTGAAACCAAAAAATAATGGAAATGCATAAATAAATAATATGTGTGTGTATATATGATCAGTAAAGTCCAGAGTTTTCTAGAATTCCAACGATCGGAATAATCAACTGAGTGAATATTACACACACCACACTCTTGTGGTGATCCCTCCACCAGTGCAAATGGGTACTATTACCTCAGCATTAGACCACTGTTTTACCAAATGGTCTAATAAGCAGTAATATCAGCCAAGCCAACCAGGAAGCAAGATGTGTCAATTCCTCATAGAATCAGCCATATAATGGACCGGAACAAACAAGAAAAAGAAAACCAATCTAAGAGCTTTCCGTAGCACTCAGTAATAAGGAAACGTTATCTCTTGAAATGAGGGTAAATCCCATCGGTGATAATTGTCGCCCTAATCAACTATTTTGGATTTTGATATACTTTCTATTACTATGACAATGGACATCCATTTAGTGGGGGTACATTTTCCCCAAAAGGACCTAAATAGCAATATCTGCAAATCAGAGTTTTGATTCTTTCCCACTCAAAAAAAACTGTTTGGTGTTCCAGTTTAACCACTTAAGGACCTCTTCACGCCAATACTCATCGGCAGAAGTGCACGGCTGGGCACAGGCACATAACTGTACGTTGCCTTTAACCACTTAAGACCCGGACTGAAATGCAGGTAAAGGACCTGGCCAGTTTTTGCGATTCGGCACTGGGTCGCTTTAACTGACAATTGCGCAGTCGTGCGACGTGGCTCCCAAACAAAATTGGCATCCTTTTTTTTTTCCCTCACAAATAGAGCTTTCTTTTGGTGGTATTTGATCACCTCTGCGGTTTTTATTTTTTGCGCTATAAACAAAAATAGAGCGGCAATTTTAAATAAAACGCAAAAAAAATTCCTTTTTGCTATAATAAATATCCCCCCAAAAATATTAAAATAAATAAATAATTTTTCCTCAGTTTAGGCCGATATGTATTCTTCTACCTATTTTTGGTAAAAAAAATCGCAATAAGCGTTTATCGATTGGTTTGCGCAAAATTTATAGTGTTTACAAAATAGGGGATAGTTTTATTGCATTTTTATTTATTTTTTACTACTAATGATCAGCGATTTTTTTTTTTTTTTTCTCTTCCTTTTTCTCTTCCGTGACCTCGCCGACATAGCGGACACATCAGACAATTTTAGAATTTTTTTTTTTTTTTGGGACAATTGTAATTTTCACAGCAAAAAATGCTATATAAATGCATTGTTTACTGTAAAAATGACAATTGCAGTTTGGGCGTTAACTAATAGGGGGCGCTGAAGGGGTTAGTGTGACCTCATATGTGTAGGGGGCGGGGGCTGGACGTGTGACGTCATTGATTGTGTTTCCCTATATTAGGGAACACACGATTAATGACAGCGCCACAGTGAAGAACGAGGAAGCTGTGTTTACACACAGCTCGCCTCGTTCTTCAGCTCCAGGGACCGATCGCGGGACTCTAGTGGTGATCGGGTCCACTCGTTCCGCGGTCACGGAGCTTCGGAATGGGTCGCGTGACCCACGGCTGGGCACTTAAAGAGGACGTACAGGTACATGCTTGTGCCCAGCCGTGCCATTCTGCCGACGTATATGTGCAGGAGGCGGCGGTTAAGGGCCCGATCGCGACCTGGTTCGAAGCTCCGTGACCGCGGGACCCGCAGGCCCGATCACCGCTGGTGTCCCGCGATCGGTCACAGGAGCTGAAGAACCGGGAGAGGTGTGTGTAAACACACCTTCCCCGTTCTTCTGTGTGGCAGTAACACTGATCGTCTGTTCCTAATATAGGGAACGACTATCGGTGACGTGGCGCCTACAGCCACACCCCTCTACAGTAAGAATCACTCCCTTAGGGCACACTTAACCCCTTAGCGCCCCTAGTGGTTAACCCCTTCACTGCCATTGTAATTTTCACAGTAATCAGTGCAAATTGTGTCAAGTGTCTGATGTGTCTGCCATAATGTCGCAGTCACGAAAAAAAATTGCTGATCGCCGCCATTACTAGTAAAAAAAAAAAAAAACGATATAAACAAATATAAACAAACCAATCGATTAACGCTTATTTCAATTTTTTTTTTTTTTTGTTTCACGAAAAATAGGTATCGGCCTAAACTGAGGGGAAAAATATGTTTTTATGTCTTTGTTGGGAATATTTATTATAGCAAAAAGTAAAAAAAATTTTTATTGTCGCTTTATTTTCTTTTATAGCATAAAAAATTAAATAAAAACCGCAGAGATGATCAAATGCCACCAAAAGAAATCTCTATTTATGGGGAAAAAAGGACGCCAATTTTGTTTGGGAGCCACATCGCACGACTGCTCAATTGTCATTTAAAGCGACACAGTGCCGAATTGCAAAAAGGGGCAAGGTCCTTAACCTGCATATTGGTCCGGGTCTTAAGTGGTTAATACAATAAACAAGAAATGTAGTGGTAGTTAAGTGTTTTTGAGATTTTTTTTTTTTATATATATAATATAATTCAATTATATATTCAAATATGTTCTTATTTTTCTTCAGGGGGATTCAAAACGCATCACGCTTGTGCTTCAACAGCCTAACCAGACAGCCGCAGGAACTCAAGGCCAGCGTCATGTGGTGTTGGGTGGTTTGCCAGGGAAAATTGTTCTTCAAGGGAACCAACTGGCTGCTCTGACACAGGCCAAGAATCAACAGGGACAACCTGCCAAGGTAGTGACTATACAGCTTCAGGTACAACAGCAGCCGGGGGCAGCTCCACAAGGTCCACAGAAGTTTCAAATCATACAACAGTCACCAGGTGGTCTGACTCTTGCACCTGGCACACAGCAAACGCACGTAATAAGTCAGCAAGGAACTCAGAGGCTCTCCGTACCTCTCAAAGTTGTCTTACAGCCACAGGTGAGTACAGGAACAAAAGTGTATGTATATAAAATGTATCGTGCTTTAAAGTGCATATCTCTAACTGCAATCGATTTTTACTTCTTTTCTGCACGTTGGTACTGTTTTTCTTATTTATTTTTATATGTTAGTATTTGTAATGTATATAGCTCTGGCACATTACTTGATATTTGTTCCTGTTAAGAAACAATACTCTAATACATACACATGCAAATGGGCAAATTTGGTCAGAACTGAATATTATGTTTTTTGGATTGTGGGAGGAATCCTGATTTTTTTTTTTTTTATATTTTTCAAAAGTTGTGTCAGCTCTGCTTCAATTAAATTCACTTGGATTTCCCCATTGAGTTTGTTTATTTAGAGCATGATTGGTGAAATTCCCAATGCAGCTTGCTGGGTTAAAGTGATTGTAAAGTCTCATTTAAAAAATAAAATAACAAACCTGTTTATTTACCTGCTCTTTGCAGTGGTTTTGCACAGAGCAGATCCTCCTCTTCTTGGGGTCCCTCTTTGCTGCTCCTGGCCCCTCCTTCCTGTCAAGTGCCCCCACACCAAGCAGCCTACTATGGGGGGCACCTGAGCCAAGCTGCAGCTCCGTGTGTCAATTCACCCCCCTCTCTCCTTAATTGGATAACTGACTTTGACTGCAGCAGGAGCCAGTGGTGCCACTGCTGTGTGTCAGCCAATCAGGAGGGAGAGTTCTGGACGATCAAGACACTCGCTGGATAGAGAATGGGGCTCGGTTAAGTATGAGGGGGGCTGCTGCACACAGAATGCTTTTTATCTTAAAGCGGAGGTCCTCCCTCTGCTTCAAAATATAAAGCCAGGAACTACACATACTGCAACTGCTGGCTTTTAATAGGAAACTTACCTGTCCTGGAGTCCAGTGATGTCAGCACCGAAGCTGATATTTCCATCAGCTGTCGGGTGCTGCCATTGCGGGTGAGGAAAGCAGACGGTGTAGCCTTACGGCTTCACGCCGGGAACACTACTGCGCATGCGCGAGGCTCCGCTCCACTGGTCCAGCGGCAGAGGGAGGAGGAGGAGGGAGCCCCAGTGGTGACGTCAAAGGCTGCGGCCCAGACTCCCGGAAGTGGTATCAGGATACCTGTCACAGTTGGCAAATGTGGCACCAGAGATGGGGAACAAGCAAATGAGCTTTTGGGTGGAAATCTGCTTTAATGAATTGGGATATAAAAAAAAAAAAACTTCTGCCTTTACAAGCCCTTTGAATGCTGTGTCCTACTGCTGGATTGAACTGTGGACTAAGTGGGGGAATTTTCCACCAGAGGACTTGATTTAACCACTTGTGACCGGCCCCACGTGACGTCAAAGGCTGCGGCCCAGACTCCCGGAAGTGGTATCAGGACCGTACCTGTCACAGTTGGCAAATGTGTAATTTCCGCACCAGAGATGGGGAACAAGCATATATAAAATGAGCTTTTGGGTGGAAATTTTTTTTTTTTTTTTTTTTTCTGAAAACCAAAAAAAAATTTTTTTAATGAATTGGGATGAAAACGGTGTTAAAAAAAAATCGCCGCGAAAGCGAACAATAATTTAGCCCTGACCTCCCTGTATTCAAAAAATGCAACTGTAGAATTTTTTAAACGTCGCCTATCGAGATTTTTAAGGGTAAAAGTTTTGCCACGAGCGGGCGATTTTTATGCGTGCATGTTGTATCATTTTACTGTAACATCATCTTTCCAATATATAAAAAAATTGGGCCAAATTTATTGTTGCTTATTTTTTAATTCAAGAAAGGAATTTTTTCCAAAAAAAGTGCGCTTGTAAGACCGCTGAACGTGTGAGAAAAAGTATTGCAATGACCGCCATTTTATTCTCTAGGGTGTTAGAAAAAAAAATATATATAAGTGGGGGTTTTAAATAATTTTCAAAAAAAAACACCGTAAGAGAATCTGAAAAACAGGCTCTTGATTTAAAGTTACTGGCGTTGTACTAGTGTTTTTTAATAAGTTACATATTTTTGATACTTTTTGCTTCTCTTGAGGAGCAGAGATTGTGATGTCATTTACCCACCTTCCCTTCCTCAGCCAGCCAGTCAGAGAGAGCATTGTTTTCATTCAGAAAATTTAAAGTCACATGTGAATGGCAGCGCAACCTCAGCCTGATTTTTTTTATTTATTTTCTTCTGGGAGTGGGACAGGAAGTCCCCAGCAGTCTCCCTGTAAACTGTAAGTCATGGCTTCAGGGCATGCCTTTTTTCAATACTTGGGACTACAGTGTTTGTGTTTATATACAAGACAAAATGTTTTTCCTTGATTTCAGTAATGGTATCTTTTATTTGTTTTCCTGGGCCATGGTTAATTTTTTTTTTTGGGGGATTTCGCTATCAAAATGGAAGGTCGTGTGGAAGTTGACAAAGGCGGTTATTGTGAGTCTTAAAGTTAAACCAAAACCTTCCTTTTTTTTTTCAGATGGTGGTTAAGTATTAGGCCCCCATCAGGTTTTTATTGTGGTCTGTCCCTAGATACACTGCCTCCTAATTGTCTCGGTGAACATTAACAAGATCAATTGTGGTGGAAAATACAAAATGTTAAGGTTGTGCTAGAATAAGATGTGATAGAAACTCTTTACCTGAGCACACTTGTTGAGATTACCTCTGTCTAAAAGGGGAGCTCCTTTCCCCCTGTAGAGATGTCCCCTCGTTTACTTTTGTGTCGCCAGGACAGAAGTGAAGGGAAATCTATAGTCGCAACCCCTCCACTTCAATCAGAGAACACCTTGTATTCATTAAAAAAATGTAAGGCACTGAATGGATGGCTGTTGTGCTGGGCAAGCCATATGGGCAGGGCCCGAAAGATAGTGGCGGTTGTTGTAGTAGTACTAGTGCTGATCACTACAGTGATTTTCCCCAGCTGCCCATCAAGCCAACCAACTAATGTTAATATACAACTAATTCCTGGAGGTATAACTAAAGCCTGCGATACTTTCCTCTGTAAGTCACTTGCGAGGTCATTTGCAGACACCTTCTCCGTGGATTCTTCTGGGTATCAGTCTTTGGTTGTCTTGAATTTGACACTGGATAATGTGCAGCAGTTCATTCATCTCAGTACAGAGGCATCAAGCATTGCCTGTTGTCGTTGGTGTGTGTGGTTGTTTGTGTTTCTTTCGCAAAAAAAAAGACATTACACGTTTCGTCTGCAATAAAGAGCTTGCTTGCATTTTATTTAATTTTTTTTAAATGTATATACTGAAGTGCCACTTTTAGGGTGAAAAAAAAAATAAACCATTAACACAGTGGGAAAGGGCTTTCTATTGTGTCACTGGGGTTTTAGGTTAGATATGAACCAAGGCACCATATGTGTGGAGCTTTTATCGTTTTAAATGCGTTTTCTTTAGGTGGTCTCTTCTGTAGGTATGATGGACGTTATCATTTTGAAATGGGTAGTTCACTGTTCAACGTAAAGAGCTACAAAATATGTTGGTATAACTATTGATGTAAATGTTCCTCTACTAAACTGTTACCTGTATGTATGATTTCTGCCAGGCGGGCTCCTCACAAGGCACCACACAAAGTCTGTCAGTGGTAAAAGTGTTGAACGCCAGTGAAGTTGCGGGTCTCACGGCCAACCAAACTTTGGTGAGAGTTGGAGGTATGTTTTGTAAGAATCAGGGTTTTCTTTTAATACCGTTAAAAATTGTACTAATCTACATATAAGACTAGAAAATGCATTTCCTGAGTAAAATATGTGGGAATGCTGAATAGCTGAATTGCTAAGCCCGCACAAATGCCATTCACCATAACCACTATACTATCTTTAGGACATACAAGCAGTGTTCCTTCAGTACTTATAAAGCCTCTCTTTGATCATTAAAGGTGTTGTAAATGTAAAATAATTTTCCCTAAATAGCATTTTTCTTTTTTGCAACTTATTTCAACTTTTTTTATTTTTTTTTAATAGCATTTTTTTTCAAAATAATTTTCCCTAAATAGCTTCCTTTACCTTAGTGCAGTCCTCCTTTACTTACCTCATCCTTTGATTTTGCTTTTTAAATGTCCTTTATTTCTTCTGAGAAACCCTCACTTCCTGTTCTTCTGTCTGTAACTCCACACAGTAATGCAAGGCTTTTTCCCTGGTGTGAAGAAAGCCTCTTGAGGGGGAGGGGGTGAGCAGGATGCCCACTAACACACAGCTCCTTTCTCTTATCTGCAAAGTAGAGTGTGTCCTGGTCGCCCCTCCCCCCTCGAGGTTTTCTCCCCTCCCCCCAGGTGAGTGAGGAGGAATATTGCACTGAGGTAAAGGAAGCTATTTAGGGAAAGAAATACCATTACAAATGCCTTTATTCACAGACCAAATGAGTTACCGAACCCTTCAAACAAACCTTAATAAATCCACAACCGTACATGGGATCGATACAGCGACATCACCGTTTTAAAGACACAGCCCTTTGTGAACGCATCGATATGAAATTTATGTTAATAAACTTAAAAATGTGGCCATGTCAGCGATTTAGAAAAGAGTGTCTTTGTGTGTTTTACTGGCAAATATTAAAAGCTGGTTATAATGACAGTCAATGGGAGAAATTTTGGAACTCTTGTCGTTTTAAAAGCTCCAGCAGCTAAAAGTAAAATGTGCATCACAAAACTGATCACATTGGCTGAAAGCAGACAAAAATACCTAAGATTTGATATATAAATTGTGTATGACAAGTAGATCTTGTGGGCGTGAGAGCAATTTGTTCCCCTTCTTTTTTTTTTTTTTATAGATAATAGGATTTTTTTTCAATACGTACACTCTAATGATCACATGACACACTCTAGCAAAGCCCCATAGGAAGACTGTGAAATCGATGAAATTTATATATCACATGTAAAGAAGCATGTCTATACTTATGATACTGATGTACCAGAAATCATATAAACATGAACAGCGCTAAAAGCGCTTTTAGCGCTGTTAATGTTTATATGATTTTTGGTACATCAGTATCATAAGTATAGACATGCTTCTTTACAACTGATGCATGCGTGTCTTTAATAGACAGCTGGAAATTATCGTAAGTCATAATCTTAAAGTCTGTTGCCTAAAGGGGTTGGCAAGGTAAGGTTTTTTTTTTTCCCCCCCCCACCTTAATGCATTCTATGCATTAAGGTGAAAAAATATCTGTGGATTAGAGGCCCTCTGAACCCCCCCCCCCCTTACTTACCTGACCTTACTTACCTGACCCCTCGAAAGTCCCGCACCGTGAACGCGCAGACTTCTTGGCCATATTCCCGGCTCATTCATTGGTTGTTTAAAAGCAGCGCAGCCATTGGCGCACGCTGCTATCAATCGCATCCAATGACGCGGCACTCCGGGGGGCGGGGCCGAGTGATGCAGTTGGTGGCTATGGACGCCGGCTGTATCACGGGAGTGCGGCCGCAAGAACTCAAAGCCATGCGAGCTCGCCCATATTAAGGTGTTGAGTCCTTGCGGGGGGAGCCGAGACAGCCGCTGAGGGACCCCAGAAGACCAGGTTCGGAGTGACTCTGTGCAAAACGAGCTGCACAGTAGAGGTAAGTATAACATGTTTATTATTTAAAAATAATATATTTTTTTTAACTTTAGTGATCCTTTAAGACCACTTTCACACTGAGGCAGTTTTCAGGTGTTTTAGCGCTAGAAATATTGCCTGCAAACTACCTCCCATTTACTTTAATGTGTGCTTTTCACATTCGGGCGGTGCGCTTGTGGGACGTTGGCGCTCCCAAAATGCGCCTGCCCATTGAAATGAATGAACACTGCTTCCAAAGTGCCTTTGACATCAAAACTGGTCTTTAATTTCCCGTTAAACTGGTCTTGTAGTGAGACCTAAAAAAAAAAAAAAAACCCTACTAGCGCCCAAGAAGTGCTGCAAAAAAACTGCAGCAACCGGCGCTGCAATGTGAAAGGGGTCTAAGGCTGCCAATACAGTGATGCAGCAGTTGGCACTTCTATAGGAAACTTGTGTTAAAGTGGTTGTAAACCCACTTTTTTTACTTTTACCTATAATAAGGCTTACCTGTAGGTATAAAGAATATCTCCTAAACCTGTATGGTTTAGGAGATATTACCCCCGCAATGCGCTGCTGATTGCAGCGGTGCATGCGCAGGGGGAATCCACGCCGAAAGGACCGGCATCCGCCGGACCCTGGCCGGATTTAAATCTCCCATGCGCGGGAGTGACGTCATCGCCGCTCCAGCCAATCACAGCGCTGGTGCGGCAATACCCGGAAGACACGCCGAGTCAAGATGAGATCTCGCTCGGCGTGCACCAGGTAAGTTCCCTACACCTCGTTCCGAGGTAAGTATTTCATAATGAGCTAATATGCGGTGCATATTGGCTCATTATGGCTTTTCCTATGCAGGTCTAAAAAAAAAAAAAAAAAAATGTTTACAACCGCTTTAAACGATAGTTGGTGGCTGCCATTGCTAACCTGCTTCTGAAAATGCTGGTTACCCATCTGTCAGGCTTCAGTACTTTTCAACACTAACTTGGAAAAAATTCGGAGCTCTTTATCTGCATACTAGTTTCAGGTCAGTGACTCAAAGTACAAAGCCATTAGATCAGCATGTAACCCAGGAAACTGGCATTTTCGTAGGGGGAAGTGGTACCACAGTGGCAGCCTTCATACCTCTTGATACAACGCCCCTGTCGTTTTATAGTAAGGTTCCCCTGGGAAAACGTACCTATGAAAGGGTGTAAATACTCGCCTTTCACACTTCGTGCGCATCTGATTCTACTTTAAAAATCATCCCCAGTAGGCCATTGTAGTGAGGTGAATGTATGGTGGAGAGACGTCGGTTTTTAAAAGGTTGCCTGCTTTCATTTCTGCCTTAAGCCAATAGACCCCATTTACAGTGCAATACAAAATACGGTAACTACAATACAATGGCACCACGACCTTTTTAATTTGCTATTAAGTTTTAGCTTGTATCTATTGACACTGTGAATGTTTTGCACTGTGTTCTTTATTCAAGATGCATTTGATTCTTTTGGATGCAGGTAGCATTCTTAATTACCTGATCGCACTGCCATCTTCTCACTGCCTTCTGTGCTTTCTATCAGGGGAAACTCGTAAGCTGGACAGTCAGAAGAAGCAGGAAAAGGCAAATCGTATTGTGGCTGAGGCCATTGCTAGGGCCAGAGCAAGAGGGGAGCAAAATATTCCCCGTGTTCTAAATGAGGATGAGCTTCCAAGTGTTAATCCTGAGGATGATGATGTAAGTAGAAAGAAGAAGAAGAAAAAGAAGGGTGAACCTGGTGATGGATTAAGCGGTGATAAATCCAAAAAATCCAAAGGGAGTAGCAGCTCAAGGTCTAAGAGCAAATCGAAGCCCAGGTGAGCAGATATATATATGTGTGTGTTTCTTTGTCAGTATATTTTGTCCTTGAAAAATGGGGCAATAGTGTTTATGGTGATTTTTGTCATTTTTATATATATATATATGTTCCATGTTGTGCAAAATACATTGTTATGGCTTTCTTGTAGTTGCACAAACATTAAAGGATAAGATCCCTCTTTTTAGAAAAAAAATAAAACACGCATTCATTTGCAGAAACAAAATGTATTTTTTTTTCCTGCAGGAGCCTGGAACGCATTGCACCCGTGATAAGGGGGTTGCAATGTCAGGCTTCTGCAGATCCGCATTGCAGCTTTGCGCCTGTACCTCTATACGGGCTGTGTGTTTGAAAGTTGTAGGGATTGTGAATGAATTATAAGGGTGCTCATCCGTGCCCTCGCAGTTCGTTCAGAACTTCAAGCAGTCTGCTGTGGTGGAAGACTGTAATTGTAGTTCATTCATTCACAGGCGTGCTTTTTTTAAAATGAGTGGGTTCAGGGAGAAGATCTCCAGCCTACTGTTACTTAATTGTTACTTAAAACGGTAACTATACTTTCAATCCAGCGATGCGATGTCTCAGAACTCCACAGCGGCCACTGGCATCTTCGGGCAGCCGGATTCCGGGTCGCGATCGCCTGCCACTGTCATTGGCCATGCTGAGATTCTCACTCCCGCACATGCGCAGGAGTTCTATCATATTTAGGATGGGCAGGCAGGTAAGTAGCTTTAATGCAGAGGAGACATATCTTGTCTGTTCTGCATTTCAAATCCCACCTGTTCTGTCATGTTTTTTATTTTTGGACTAAAGTTCCACATGAACCACTTGCTGACCGTAAGACAGCATATGACGTCCTAGGATTTCAGTGGTTATATTGTACTGTACACCACTCCAAGATATGGAATTTACAGGTGCATAAAAATTACCATTTTTTTTTTACTTGTACCTACAGATAAGGCTATAATAAGACTTGCCTGTAGGTACAGTGAATATCTCCTAAACTTGCACGGTTTAGAAGACTTTCACACTGCATGCAGCCAGCTATTTCACCATTGCATGAACTCTGAAGGGACAGCACACTGCACCGGCCCTTCAGAGCTTCGTGCCTTGGCCAAGCATGAGTGACGTCATCGCCCAATCAGATGGCCGGAGCACGCAAACCCAGAAGGAAGTGGTGACAGTGTGCCGCTGGAGGGCTTTGTTCTATACAATACTAGCACATTATGCCATTGTCTTGCAGTTTTTTATTTTATATAATAGCTAAAAAAAAAAAAAAAAAACTTTAACACATTAACCTCCCTGGCGGTCTTCCCGTGTGTGGCACGGGGTGAGATTTTAAAGCTACGATCGGTAACCCCGTGCCACACACGCGCTTACCTCGCTGGATGCAGAAAAAAGTTTACTTACCTTTTCTCTGCGATCCAGCGATGAATCCCCGCAGTACACGGCGGGCGGATGTCCGCCTGATGCTGTGTGTTCCGCCGATTTCCCTTCCCTGCGAGCGTCGCGACGTAGGGGGGGGGGGGAACGGCGCCAAATTTAAAAATGTAAACAAACACTATACATACAGTACACTGTAATCTTATAGATTACAGTATTGTATGTAAAAAATACACACCCCCCATGTCCCTAGTGGTCTGCCCTGTACACTATATGTCATTTTATATAATAAAAACTGTTCTTTCTCCCTGCAAACTGTAGATTGCCCATAGCAACCAAAAGTGTCCCTTTATGGCAAAAATTGTTTTAGATCAGCTAAAAAACAGCGATAATAAATCAGAATCACTTGCAGAATTTAGCGATAGCGATTTATGGGGAAATTCGTCATAAAAAAAAAAAAATGACAGCAAAAATTCTGCAACTGAGCAAATTTCAGTGATTTTGATTTGATTACATTATTGAATAATTTTTACTATAATTATATTATTATGTTATAATTTTTTATAATTATTTATTATATTATAATTTTTAATAAGAAAAAAAAAAAAAATCATACCCAGGATGCCTATTAGACTCTTGTTTGGATAGATTTCAGTGAGTTATTCCTAAGAATTACAAGCCTACAGTATAAAACGCCAAATTCTCTTGCAAATAATGGTACCGCTTTTAGCACCTAAAATCTGAAAGAATCATACCGCCAGGGAGGTTAAAGAATAGAAAAGACCTGTTTTATAGTACATGGGAGTCTCTTAAAATGGGATATGTGTACAAAATGAAACGTATTCTTTAAGGGTATAGTTGGGATTACATTGTCCCCTAAGATGATAAACACTTTGGGCTCATTACATTACATGCAGCAGCCCTTTTAAAAGCAATCCATTGTGAATTGCTGTTCAAAGGGTGTTTACCAGATGATGAGCAGGCAAAATGTTGTTTCTTAACCCTAAAAGTGACGAACCATCATGCTGCAAATGCATGCACTTAAATGGTTAGTGGCAGCACTGCTTGCAGTTTGCGACATGCGGGTTCGTTTTTTGCCGTTGCAGCAAAGTACAGTGCCAGGACACATTCACATCCTTGAGCAGCTGCATGCTGGCAAAACCACAGCTTAACTGCCTACTTTTATGCCACCAACTCCCTGGCCACTTGTGTTAACAAGCCCTTAAGCTCCTTTTATCAAAGTATCTCAGTATGGAATATTCTTGGACAGATTAAGGCTGCATTCACACCCAAGTGTTTCATTTTTTTTAGGCAGAGTTGTGCGCTTTTTTTTTTTTTTTTTTACCTTGACTTTGCACAGGCTACCAATGTAAAAAGCAGAAAATGCCTGTAATCTGCCCAAAAGGAAGCTCATGGAGTTTTTTTTTTTTTTTTTGAGCGTCAGTCATTTTTCTAAAGGTGCCTTTTGGAAATGAATGGGATTTTGTTTGTTGGGCATTTTATGAGCGGAAAACACTCTGGTTATACTTTAGGCTACATTCACACCTAAGGCAAAACCCCCTTTTGGGTTGTTCCCAGAAAGGTAACGGAGGGGAAATCTTCCAATGGGGACACTTTTTTTCTGGTGACATCCAGGGATTCACTCAATTTGAAGGGTCTTCCTCCTCCTTAGTGTTTTTGGCTATGGGACATAGGTGGCAAAAAAAATCTGAGGGGTAACCCTCTTATGCTAAACAAATTGGAGAAAAAAAAATGTTGTCTTTAGTTCTGTGTAGGATTTAGAAAAGGCCTACTATAGAGCTTTTAATCTACATACTTGTTCTGGGTTCATGAATTAGAAAGTAGCAATGAAATCTGCAGGATAACCAGGTAAACAGTAAATTTAAAAGAGGACAGCAATAGCTGTGTTTCTAAAAAGCCCAAACTGTTTTCCAATCTTAAGCGTATCGGATTGGTAAACCCCTGTCCTCCCACTTTTTTGGCACATTTGGGGAATTGGTGCCCATTGGACGATTTTTGTTTTTTTCATTCACGTTTTAATCGCTTCAAATTTTGGATTTTACTTTGTCCAGAATGATGATAGTGAGCAACAGGGACTTGAACTGCAATATAAACTGGACAGGAGCTCTAGCTCATCTTCATAAATAGCAAACAAGCTTTGGCTTTAGACATTTTAAGTTTGCTAAGAGTTTCAAATAAAACTGCTCTCTAGTCTTTATATTATCAGCATCTAAACGGGGATATCGGTTAAAAGCATATTGTTTGGCTGGCTATTTTACCAACTTCTTCATGAAGGATGGTAACATCACATGAATCCATTGCAAAATGTATTATCTTTCCTGATTTTTTAGTACCATCACTCCCATTGTTGGGAAGAAGAGGAAGCGGAATCCATCATCTGATAATTCTGATGCGGAAGTGTTACCATCTCAGGGTTCGCCAGTAGAAGATGAAGATAGTGTCCAGGTACTTTAAATTCCTTTTTTCTCCCTACATGGAGGGCTTGCAAACCCGGATCTCGGTCAACCTGGAGGGTTTTAGTATTCGTAATCACAAAGTTTGTTTTGTGCTATTTCCACTCCTTATATTGGCAAGTCATACTGTTTTTTTACTTTTCTTTAGAAGAGACGATCTAATCGACAAGTGAAACGTAAGAAGTACACTGAGGATCTAGACATTAAAATAACTGATGATGAAGATGATGAGGAAGTTGATGTTACCGGCCCAGTGAAGAGTGAACCAATCCTTTTGCCTGGGCCTCTCCCAATGCCCGACGGCGAGATTGTTCCCTCCATGCAGTTCTTTGTGGTATGAAAGTCTTGTTTGATATAGCTTTTGTGCGAAGAAGCCTTGATGCAGTGTATATATTATGTTCTGTTCTTACAGCAAACCTGCTTGGTAGGCATAGAGCTATAGGGGAGACAAAGTGAAAGGGATCCATTGCAGAATCGCAGGTGAAAATTTCACAAAGTGACGATGTACCCCTTGCCTCGGAGCAGGAGCCTGGTCCAACACCAGTCTCTGCATTCGTTTTTAGTTCTATTACAGGCAAAGAGCAAGTTGCCTATTTGATAAAAGCAGAATTTTTTGCATCCAAGTTAAAATTACTCACAGTAATGGCTTTAATGCAACCATCTTTGCCCAGGGTTTAAAGATTCTGATAAGCCTGCCCTAGACAAGGCAGACTCGCAAGGGAGGGAAGACGACATCGAGGCAGTATTGGAGCTATGGAATATTTGTATTGCTCGGATTCCACTGTACTTCCCTGTTCATGAACAGATACAATCAACACAGATTTCCTATGCTATCACTTCATAATGCATTTTCAATTCCCAAGTATCTTTGCTGGATTCTTTCCCGCTGAAAAATTGTTTTCGTGTGGTTCACCTGCTTTGTGGGTTTTAAACCTCTCACTACACATTTTGACAATGTTCCTTGCTTTAAATGTGCAGATAGATTTGGATGCTCTTTTGCTCTTTATTCTTGCAGAACCGACACCCTGCAACCAGTTGTCACTACAATTTCAGTATACCAAACCGCAGCTAACTAGGGCAATTAACTGACTTGCATTCACTTCTGTGTGTGAGCTTGGCGGGTTGGGCACTTAAAAATATATATTTTTTTTTTTACGCTGTCCTTTATAAAAAAAAAAGCACTGATGGGCTTAACTGGTGGGCATTGGTGGGGTGGCACTTATGGCCACTGATTAGGTGGCACTGATGAGGCACGGATAGGTAGCAATCGTTGGGCACTGGTTGGTGACACTGTTGGCGCTATATTGTAATCGGAGCACTGATGATCAGTGCCCTGTTTAAATGTGTAAATGTCCCCCCTGCGAGAACATTAAGACCATTGGGCGGAAGGAACATTTGACATTGCTTCCGTCATCCAATGTTATGGAGCAGAGTTGACGCCATCTTTCCCCACAGTCAGCATCCAGTCTTACAGGGGAGAGGACCTGATCGTCGCCTGCCGTCGATTAAAAGTGATTTGCCGCAGAGACCACTCTTATCTGAAAGCCAGCCGCTCGCCGTTTAACAGGGTTATGGCAACTATCTGCTGCCATAACGATATTACATGTCAAAGTACCGATGTATGACGGCGGCTGGTGGTTTAAAGTCGTGTGTTTGTTTTTTGTTTTTTTAACAAACATGTTAAACTTGCCTACATGCAATGGTTTTTGCACAGGGCAGCCCTGATTCTCCTCTTCTGGGGTCCCCCGCAGATGCTTCTGGCTCTTCATGCTCTAATAGCAAGCTTAAAATATAGTATAGAATGCCCCTATTAGAAGGTAAAAAAAAGTCTGCTTCTAGAACATTGGTCTCAAACTCAAATTACCTGAGGGCCGCAAGACAAGTTTTCATATCCCATGGGGGGCCGCATGCAAACTTTCAAACTTCAAAAACAGTACTGGTGTCAGCAAACGTATTAACCCCCAGCTCTGTGTCAGCGGACGCTTTATTAACCCCCAGCTCTGTGTCAGCGGACGCTTTATTAACCCCCAGCTCTGTGTCAGCGGACGCTTTATTAACCCCCAGCTCTGTGTCAGCGGACGCTTTATTAACCCCCAGCACTGGTGTCAGCGGACACATTATTAACCCCCAGCACTGGTGTCAGCGGACACATTAACCCCCAGCACTGGTGTCAGCGGACACATTATTAACCCCCAGCACTGGTGTCAGCGGACACATTATTAACCCCCAGCACTGGTGTCAGCGGACACATTATTAACCCCCAGCACTGGTGTCAGCGGACACATTATTAACCCCCAGCACTGGTGTCAGCGGACACATTATTAACATTATTAACCCCCAGCACTGGTGTCAGCGGACACATTATTAACCCCCAGCACTGGTGTCAGCGGACACATTATTAACCCCCAGCACTGGTGTCAGCGGACACATTATTAACCCCCAGCACTGGTGTCAGCGGACACATTATTAACCCCCAGCACTGGTGTCAGCGGACACATTATTAACCCCCAGCACTGGTGTCAGCGGACACATTATTAACCCCCAGCACTGGTGTCAGCGGACACATTATTAACCCCCAGCACTGGTGTCAGCGGACACATTATTAACCCCCAGCACTGGTGTCAGCGGACACACGGACCACAGCACTGGTGTCAGCGGACACATTATTAACCCCCACCCCCACTGGTGTCACGGACCACATTATTAACCCCCAGCACTGGTGTCAGCGGACACATTATTAACCCCCAGCACTGGTGTCAGCGACACATTATTACTGGTGTCAGCACACATTATTAACCCCCAGCACTGGTGCAGCGACACATTATTAACCCCCAGCACTGTGTCAGCGGACACATTATTAACCCCCAGCACTGGTGTCAGCGACACATTATTAACCCCCAGCACTGGTGTCAGCGGACACATTATTAACCCCCAGCACTGGTGTCAGCGGACACATTATTAACCCCCAGCACTGGTGTCAGCGGACACATTAACCCCCCAGCACTGCACACGGACCACTGCACTGCACACGGACCACTGCACTGCACACGGACCACTGCACTGCACACGGACCACTGCACTGCACACGGACCACTGCACTGCACACGGACCACTGCACACGGACCACTGCACTGCCGACAGACCACTACACTGCCGACAGACCACTACACTGCCGACAGACCACTACACTGCCGACAGACCACTACACTGCCGACAGACCACTACACTGCCGACAGACCACTACACTGCCGACAGACCACTACACTGCCGACAGACCACTACACTGCCGACAGACCACTACACTGCCGACAGACCACTCACCATCATGGCACAGCACATCAAGGCTCACAACCCAGCAAATTAGGGCACAGCACATCAGGGTACAGCACATCAAGGCACAGAGCCCAGCAAATGAGGGCACAGGGCACAGCACATCAGAGCACAACAGGGTACAGGGCACAGCACATAGGGGTACAGCACAACAGGCCACATCAGGGTACAGAGCACATCAGGACAGGACATATCAGTGTACATGGCACACATCAGGGCACATGGGGCATATCGGGGCACATGAGAGCACATCAGGCACAGCACATCAGTACAGGGCACATGGCACTACAGGGCACAGGGTACCCTGATGTACAGAGCCCAGCACATCAGGGCCCTTTTAGGGTACCTGGGGCACATGGCACATCAGAGCACATCAGGGTACCTGGGGCACATGGCATATCAGGGTACATGGGGTACATCAGGGCACAATCAGAGCACATCAGGCATACCTCCCAACGAAGTTGTTGAGCCGAGGGGGGTCCGCAGATCATAGTTGATAAGCGGGGGGGTTCGCAGATCAAAGTTGTTGAGGGGGGGGTTCCACGGCTTGGAGTTGTTAAACGGAGATTTACCGCGAATCGCGGGGATTTAACGCAAATCGCAGGGATTTATCGGGAGTCGAGGGGATTTGCGCAGGCCATTTATTACCGCTCCGCAGGCCGTAAATGGCCCGCGGGCCGGTACTTTGAGACCCCTGTTCTAGAACCACTCACTTCCTTCTTCTGCCCAGGACTACATGTCCCATGAGGCATTGCTCCTCACACATTCACAAGTTCTTGGGCACTTAATGACATGTATGAATGGTGTACTGGGCTGTATGTGTGCTGAACTGTGTTCCATCCCCTGATCTAAGGGCTACAGCCGAGGGGCTGAGCGGAAAGCACAGCGCTCGCATAACCTGGCCGATGCAGAGGGGGACCTTGGCCCCTTCCGCTCTAGCCCTTAAATGGGGTATTTTATAGGCACAATTTTCTACAAAAATGTTCAGTGTAGTAGGGCTTAGTAGAACAGCGGGTCTGGCAGTAATTTTTATTTGACTTTACAGACACTTTTAAGTCTGGTCCTGGACACGTTCTAGTCTCTAAAGCTAACAAACTACCACTGTTTGTAGCCAGGACCAAGGGTCCTCTAGCCATAGACCCTTGATAATCCCTGGTCTTGGCTCAGGCAAATTTGTGCCTTCCCTCCAGTGCAAATTTTGTCTCATCTGATAGAGCAAGAGAGGAAAACGGTGATTTTTTGATGTAGAAAACTGGCCCAGAAGTATCGTGTACACAGGCATACCCTGACTTTTAGCGGACAACCTCTGGCCTCTTTCCAACAGGCCAGATCTGCTATTTCTTGGCCCTCTATTCCAGGATGTTTCTCAGTTTCTGCCTTGAACAATATAGAAGTTGAAGCCCAGGTCTTATAGGGGCCTATTATTCCTACCTTGCTAAAAGCCACTTCCAGGACGATCTCTTGTCATACTTGGAGATCCTTCTTTGAATGGTGTGAACACTTTAATTCCAGTGATTTTAGAAAAACAGAAGAATTTCGGTGTTGCGCTGGGGTACCACCATCAACCAGTCCACTAAAGAAAAGGATGGGGACTATTCCATTTTTCATTTAAGTGCAGCAGATTGAAGGTAGTGGGTGTAAATGAACAGGAGTCGGTTTACCCCCGGCCGCCCATAGAGCAGAGTGGGCTCTGCCCGTGACCACTCTGCAGATACTGAGAATACACAGCTGTGTCCTCTACCTACTCTGCGTTGATCAGCAGGGGGATCTACGAGCTGTTCCCCTGCTAATCAGAAGGGAATATGCCCAGTGTAAAAGGGGCCTAATAGTTCATATTTGGCAGTGGTTTCTGTAAGCATTGACAAAAAGGAATGATGATTTTATTTTTTCCCCCCAAAGGAAAACCCAAGTGAAGAAGATGCTGCAATTGTGGATAAAATACTTTCTATGCGCTTAGTTAAGAAGGAGGTAAGGAAAATCTAGACCTTACTGATCCCTCCAGTATTCTCTTACTGATGAGCCATAACGGGGATAACTTTTAATCATTTATTAATGTTTTAGCTACCTTCTGGGGTGTATTTTGAAGCGGAAGAATATTTTGTCAAGTATAAGAATTAGTAAGTATCCTTTTTTATTGAAATTTTGCCTCCAAACTTATGAGTCAATTACTGATCTGTATACTCTGTGGTTTTTAGCTCATATCTGCACTGTGAATGGGCAACTATTCAGCAGCTTGAGAGAGACAAACGCATTCATCAGAAGCTCAAGAGGTTTAAAACCAAGATGGCTCAGATGCGTCATTTCCTACCAGAGGATGAGGAGTCCTTTAATCCAGATTATGTTGAAGTGGATCGAATCCTGGATGAATCTCATAGCATTGATAAGGACAATGGGGAAGTTAGTCTGATCTTTTATTTAAATATATTTACTTATATTTCTGTGTGCATGTTTTGTGTCCATGTCGTGCAAAGTAAACAAATCTTTAGAAGGTAAAGAACCTAGACGTGCTTTGAATACTATTAAGTTGTTTCATTGTAAATACAGTGGAACCTCGGGTTACGAGCATCTTCCATTCTAGGAGTATGCTCGTAATCCAAAGTACTTGCATATCAAAGTGAGGTTCCCTGTTGAAGTCAATGGAAACTAAAATAATTTGTTCCGCATTGACTTCAATGGCATACAATACCGCATGCGGCCAGAGGTGGGGGGCGCCCGAGAGCCTCGGAAACAACCGGAAAGGCCAGATGACACCTCGGAAAGATTGTTCCCGAGGTCAGCCGAGCTGTCCTGGCCCTTCTGTACGGCGCCGCTCAGCTCCGGGCCCCCTTCCACCTCAGGCCAAACGCGGTACTACACACCGATTTGGCCTAAATCCTGCTCGTTTTGCAAGACAACACTCGCAAACAGAGTTAGGATTTTTTTAAATACAGTGCTCGTATTGCGAAATGCTTGTTAACCGCATTACTCCCAATCCGAGTTTCCACTGTACCAATCATTTTTCCATATAGCTCCACGTTTTGTGACCATGTAGGCTTATAAGTACATCTAGTCCAAAGTAAGGGCTGTTCAGGATTATTTTGCAGTCTCTGTCCCCAGTACAGAGATTATTTCTCTCCATTTGCCCTGGTTACCTTTATCACTGGGACAGAAGGGGGAGATCTTAAATTTAACCGTTTACTCTGTAACAACAGAGAAGGGGAACACTTACAATTGGGGCACTTCTTTAAGTAAAGATTAACTGAAGGACTTTCTTGTAATTGAAAGCGATAAGAAAACAAACAAAAACAAAAAGGGGGTGAGTGGTGGTGTTCTGAGCAGTCCAAATTGTGAGCTAATTCTGCTACTTCTCTTTTGCAGCCTGTGGTGTATTATCTTGTGAAGTGGTGCTCACTACCCTATGAAGACAGCACCTGGGAGCTTAAAGAGGATGTAGATGAGGGAAAGATTGATGAGTTCAAAAGAACTGAATCCCGACTGCCAAATCTTAAGCGTGTGGTATGTGACAGGTTATAAAATATTTTGGATATTCAACTGTACAAACATGGGTAACTAATTCTATTGTATCCGTACCTCTCAAGGCACGGCCTGCAGCTACATCTTGGAAGAAGTTAGATCTGACTCAGGAATACAGACACGGTAACCAGTTAAGAGAATACCAGCTGGAGGGAGTCAATTGGCTGCTGTTTAATTGGTACAACAGGTGAGGAGAGGTGACTCTTATGCTAATAATGTGTGTTATACAGTGCTTTCCGAAAGTATTCGGCCCCCTTGAACTTTGCGACCTTTTGCCACATTTCAGGCTTCAAACATAAAGATATAAAACTGTAATTTTTTGTGAAGAATCAAAAGTGGGACACAAACATGAAGTGGAATGAAATTTATTGGATATTTCAAACTTTTTTAACAAATAAAAAACTGAAAAATTGGGCGTGCAAAATTATTCAGCCCCTTTACTTTCAGTGCAGCAAACTCTCTCCAGAAGTTCAGTTAGGATCTCTGATCCAATGTTGACCTAAATGACTAATGATTATAAATAGAATCCACCTGTGTGTAATCAAGTCTCCGTATAAATGCACCTGCACTGTGATAGTCTCAGAGGTCTGTTTAAAGTGCAGAGAGCGTCATGAAGAACAAGGAACACACCAGGCAGGTCCGAGATACTGTTGTGGAGAAGTTTAAAGTCGGATTTGGATACAAAAAGATTTCCCAAGCTTTAAACATCCCAAGGAGCACTGTGCAAGCGATTAATATTGAAATGGAAGGAGTATCAGACCACTGAAAATCTACGAAGACCTGGCCGTCCCTCTAAACTTTCAGCTCATACAAGGAGAAGACTGATCAGAGATGCAGCCAAGAGGCCCATGATCACTCTGGATGAACTGCAGAGATCTACAGCTGAGGTGGGAGACTCTGTCCATAGGACAACAATCTGTCGTATACTGCACAAATCTGCCCTTTATGGAAGAGTGGCAAGAAGAAAGCCATTTCCTAAAGATATCCATAAAAAGTGTCGTTTAAAGTTTGCCACAAGCTGCCTGGGAGATACACCAAACATGTGGAAGAAGGTGCTCTGGTCAGATGAAACCAAAATCGAACTTTTTGGCAACAATGCAAAATGTTATGTTTGGCATAAAAGCAACACATCTCATCACCCTAAACACACTATCCCCACTGTCAAACATGGTGGTGGCAGCATCATGTTTTGGGCCTGCTTTTCTTCAGCAGGGACAGGGAAGATGGTTAAAATTGATAGGAAGATGGATGGAGCCAAATACTGGACCATTCTGGAAGAAAACCTGATGGAGTCTGCAAAAGACCTGAGACTGGGATGGAGATTTGTCTTCCAACAAGACAATGATCCAAAACATAAAGCAAAATCTACAATGGAATGGGTCACAAATAAACATATCCAGGTGTTAGAATGGCCAAGTCAAAGTCCAGACCTGAATCCAATCGAGAATCTGTGGAAAGAACTGAAAACTGCTGTTCACAAACGCTCTCTATCCAACCTCACTGAGCTCCAGCTGTTTTGCAGGGAGGAATGGGCAAAAATTTCAGTCTCTCGATGTGCAAAACTGATAGACACACCCCAAGCGACTTACAGCTGTAATCGCAGCAAAAGGTGGCGCTACAAAGTATTAACTTAAGGGGGCTGAATAATTTTGCACGCCCAATTTTTCAGTTTTTTTATTTGTTAAAGTTTAAAATATCCAATAAGTTCGCAAAGTTCCAGGGGGCCAGAATACTTTCGCAAGGCACTGTAGTTGAACTGATGACCATGCACTTTGCCCATGCAAAATCTAGCGACCTTTAGTATACAATGAGGTTTACTTAAAGCGGAGTTCCACCCAGGAAAACCACATTTGCCCATCTAACTTAAAAAAATTAAATAAAAAAAAAACGTGAAAAAAAAAAAAATACTCACCCGAAATACCTGTTGCTATGCGGAAGTCCGTAATCTGCCTCTTCCACACCGCGGTGTCTTTTCTTCTGCTTGTGAATGGGGCGCGCTGGTTTCTGGGAACTGTGTGTGTTCTCAGAGAGCAGCCGCCCATTCACAAGCCGGCGTGAGACTCACGCAGGCGCAGTAGGAAATGGGCAGTGAAGCCGTACGGCTTCACTGCCTGTTTCCCATAGTGTGAATGGCGGCGCGGGACCCGGAGCGATCGTGGGACCGGCATCGGGGGGGCCATCAGCAGCGCGGGCAAGTAGGACAAAGTAAGTGTCCTTATTTAAAGTCAGCAGCTACACTGTTAGTAGCTGCTGACTTTAAAAAAAAAAAAAAAATTGCGGCTGGAACACCCCTTTAAGTGTACATGTAATATTAATTAAAGTAGTTTATTCAGATGAAGACCATAAGTCTCACATTGAAGGATTCAGGTTGTGTCATTGAGCGTTTTGTTATGGATTTGGGGATACAGAAAGTCATATATTGTCAGGTTATATGGCCGTCCACAGGAAATTTGGGCAAACCTAAAAAAAAATATTTAGACCACACCGGGATGACCTAAAGCAGGGATCCTCAAACTACGGCCCTCCAGCTGTTGCGGAACTACAAGTCCCATGAGGCATTGTAAAACTCTGACATTCACAGACATGACTAGGGCATGATGGGAATTGTAGTTCCTGAACAGCTGGAGGGCCGTAATTTGAGGACCCATGACCTAAAGTAATCATCTGTGATTTGATCAGAGCTAATTACAGGGAAAACATGTAACGGTTTATGAAATAACAAACTGTAACAATTTCATCCTAAAGCAGAATTAACCAGTTAAGGACCGCCGCATGTACATTTACATCGGCAGAATGACACCGACAGGCACATCAACGTATATATACATTGGTGCCTTGAGGGGATTCGGGGGTACATACGGCGGTCCGAGATGAAGGGTCGGCTATTCGTTTTTGTCCGCCCCCTCCGGATCGCTCTCAGCCAATCCGCGCACCCCCCCGCCCTGTCACTAACTCCTCCTGTGTAAACACAGGAAGGAGGAAGCGATGTGATCTCTCCTTCAGCGTTTTTTTCAACCACCGCTGAGGAGAGATCACATCGCACAGTAAGTCCTGCACTAACACTCCACTGACACACACTACAAATAGTCACATTAACCCCCCCCCCCCCTCTCCACCCTGTCGGTGTCACTGAATGCAGTAATCCTACATGTACGATTACTGTATTTAGTGTCAGTGTGACAGTCAGTGTTAGGTTCAGGGTAGCCCCCGTACCCCCCCTAATAAAGTTTTAACCCCTTGATCCCCACCCTAGTTAACCCTTTCACTCCCTATTGCCAGTGTCACTAAGCGATCATTTTTCTGATCGCTGTATTAGTGTCGCTGTTCCCGCTAGGTAGCTATTTTTTTTTATTTTTTACTAAAGACATGGCTAAATAAATTTTGGCCTAAATGATTGACCTAAAATTTAGTTTTATTTGATTTTTCTTATAACAAAAAGTAAAAAATATTGATTTTTTTTTTCAAAAATGTCGCTCTATTTTTGTATATAGCGCAAAAAATAAAAATCACAGAGGCGATCAAATACCATCAAAAGAAAGTTCTGTTTGTGGGAAGAAAAGGACGCAAATTTTGTTTGGGAGCCACGTCGCACGACCGCGCAATTGTCAGTTAAAGTGACGCAGTGCCGAATCGCAAAAAGGGGCAAGGTCATTTAGCAGCATTTTGGTCCGGGTCTTAAGTGGTTAAACCTCCATATAAAAAAGAAAAAAAAATCCCATAATGTACTAACTAATATACACCGCATATTATGGCAGAGTTACCTGCCAAGTAATCCCCTCTAGAGTTGCAGTGTCAACGCTCTTAATTGTCACAAGTCCTTTAATCTTCTCCTTGACTCTTTGGTCGCTCGATTGGCCGGTCTATATCACACCACACATATATGCATGGGACTAGTATTGGAGGCTTAGGGGTGATTGGTTGGCAGGTGTTGGCGCTTCAGTAGCATATGAATCCCATTATTGCATCGTAGCCACCAGATGCAGGGTATCACTGTAGCCTGACACCTGATGCAGTTTTACTGCAGCCACCAGATGCACCCTACCACCAAAAAATATGTTGCAGCTTGTCACTAATTTAAATGTAAAGACAATTTTTGTTTCCAGCAGTGAAATACTTGGTTACACTACTTATGGCAGTCTGTCTCCCCAGAGCTATGGCATCCAAGTCAGTAAACTTGCGCATGTGCATATGATTGGTCCTATCCCAGAGTGAGGGCGGGCAGTGAGATGATTTAATTATTTCTCTGCTCTCCCACAACTGCACCTCTGTCAAGGGCAGCCTTTGTGACCCTGCTGTACAGGGTGGAACAACGGTGGGATGGGCAGTGAGTGATTTCATCTCTTTGCTCGCCTACCGCACTGCTTACAGAGCATCCTTTGCGGACCGACCCTAGTCTGCGGCCTGGGGGTTGAGATTAGGGTTGCCACCTCATCCCGTTAAAACAGAACACATATGAATTACACAGGTTCTGAGGCTCAGGCTAATGCAGATTAGGCACCGAGTGAGTTTAATTACCACCATAATCAGCCACAGAACCTGTGTAATTCATATGTGTTCTGTTTTAAAGGGATGAGGTGGCAACCCTAGTTGGGATCCCTGCTGCAAAGAAATGATATGATTGCACAAGGATAAATATAAGGTAGTGTTGAAGCCCAGAACTTCCTACCTACATAAGGTACATATAGCCTCCCATCTTAAAGGGGATGTAAAGGTAAAAAAAATACCCCTAAATAGCTTCCTTTTACTTTAGTGCAGTCCTCCTTCGCTTAAATGTCCTTATTTCTTCTGAGAAATCCTCACTTCCTGTTTTTCTGTCGGTAACTACATACAGTAATGCAAAGCTTTCTCCCTGGTGTGGAGAAAGCCTCTTGAGGGGGGTGGGACGAGCAGGAGTGTTAGGACGTCCACTAACACACGGCTCCTTTCTCTATCTGCAAAGTAGAGTCCTGATACTCCTGCTAGCCCCCTCCTCCCTCAAGAGGCTTTCTCCACACCAGGGAGAAAGCCTCACATTACTGTGTGGAGTTACAGGCAGAAGAACAGGAAGTGAGGATTTCTCAGAAGAAATAAGGACATTTAAAAGCAAAATCGAAGGATGAGGTAAGTGAAGGAGGACTGCACTAAGGTAAAAGAAGCTATTTAGGGATTTTTTTTTTTAACCTTTACAACCCCTTTAAGGTTAATGTTCCTTTGTTCCTCTGTGCAGATGCAGTTAAACAAGATTTCCCTCCATTTCTTGTAGTTTGAGTTATGAGAGTCAATTTCACAGCTCTACGTCCTTCAGAGATATGTATTCTCTTTGTCGTTTGTGATGGTTCCCATAAGGATGAACAAGCTTTCTGATCACCATTTGCTGGTGGCTGTGACAGGACCTCGTTCACGTACCTACATGAAGCATGTTTTAATCTCCATTGCTAAATCTGCGTACCAGGGTGACGATACAGGAGCATAATTGGGCCACAGATCAGGATAGAGTGTTGTCGCCTATAAAGGATTAAGTGCCTGAGCAAAGGCCTCCTAGTGGGATCGTCAAGTGTTCCTCAATGAAAGCCTCCCATTTTTTTTTTAATACTGAAATTGACTTTTAAAAATGTGCCCAATTGGGCCGATGTGCAAGACCATGCTGTTGTAAGGTTTACATTTTAAAGTAACCATTCAGACTGAATATTCTAATGACAAGAATATACATTTTGTTCCTGCAGGCAAAACTGTATTCTGGCTGATGAAATGGGTTTGGGCAAGACGATCCAGTCTATCACATTTCTGCAGGAACTGCATAACGTTGGGGTGAAAGGTCCTTTCTTAGTGATTGCTCCTCTTTCCACTATTACTAACTGGGAAAGGGAATTTGCCAGCTGGACTCTAATGAACACCATTGTTTACCATGGCAGCTTGGCCAGCCGCCAAATGATCCAACAGTATGAGATGTACTGCAAAGACTCAAAGGTCAGTTGTGTGTACTGTGTAGCCTAAGTTTTTCTTAGTTTATTCACCACCGAGAGCATTCTCAAGACTATTAAGTAGAAATGTTGTCGGGGGGGGGGCAAAACGTATTTCTCTAAACGGTTGTTGGGGTTCACTGCAGACCATTGGGTATTTTGCCTGCCTCTAGAACAGGGGTCTCCAAACTGTGGCCCAGGGGCTGGATGTGGCCCTTTTGCTTACCTTTATCCAGTTCTTGGACACTATTCCTCCCACTGATATCAACACAGGTGTACTATTAATCCCACTGACACCAAAGATGGGGCACTATAAATCCCACTGACACCAAAGATGGGGCACGATTATTCAAACTGACTCCAACAATGGTGCACTATTTCTCCCACTGACACCAGCAAACATACCAAAGATGCATTCCTCCCACTAAAGCCATCCAGCTCTAGAATAAGAGCTTTTTTTTTTGTAACTCTTCTGTGTGTCTGAGATAGATATATATCTATCTCTATCTCTCTATATACATACATACACCTCTTTTTTTCTAAGTCGGATTGATGCAACCCCCCACCCCTGCTTGAAGCCTTTTGGGATACCCATATCTTGAATCCTAGGAGGCTTCAGGGCTGTGAAGTGTGCATGCACTGTAAACATAATTATGAAGCCAGCTGCAATGACCCTGAAGAGACAGCTGCCCACCTGATGACTTTGCAAAGAAGATAAGAAGATGGCTGTGTAGGACCTAGCATGAAGCGGCTTTCGACAGGACATGGATTCGCTGGGCAGGCGAGTATACTAGTCCATCTCAGGCCACCATACCAGGTAAAGGGGATTAATATTACATTTAACCCCTGGGAGTAATGTTCCTCTTGGGCTCCACTCTCTGTGGACTATAATCCTCCCTCCACAGAGAGTGGAGAGAGTCCGGTTTAGTCTTATTTCTCTGGCAAGAATCTTTCACTGACATTTTTTGTTTTTTTTAAGGGTCATCTCATTCCTGGAGCCTACAAGTTTGATGCTTTAATCACAACTTTTGAGATGGTGCTTTCCGATTGCCCCGAATTACGTGAAATTGAATGGCGTTGTGTCATTATTGATGAAGCTCATCGTTTAAAAAACAGAAACTGTAAGCTTTTAGACAGCTTAAAGCACATGGATCTAGTAAGTTTAAAACTGGTATAAATAATTTAAGTCCCCCCCCCCCCTATGTTTCTATAATTTTCTATAAATATAACAAACTGTCCAATCACTTGGAATTTTGTAGGAGCACAAGGTCCTCTTGACTGGGACACCATTGCAGAACACTGTGGAGGAGCTGTTTAGCCTGCTACATTTCTTAGAACCTAGTCAGTTTGCTTCTGAAGCAGAATTTCTGAAGGATTTTGGAGACCTTAAAACTGAGGAGCAGGTACTTGACAACCTAGCCAGCCACTAAAACTGATCCACAGTATGTACAATATATTTCATATTCCCATCCATCTATTTGATGGCCACTAGTCTTTCCTTTTACTTTGCTGCTTGATATTGACAATGATATTGTATTTTTTTTTGTCATTTACCTTAGACACACCCAAGTTTGCACTGCTCAGACTGTATAATCAAATGTAATCTTGTCCATGATTTTTGATGCACACCTCCTGGCTATAGTTTTTTGTTAACGTTTTGTTTTTGGAAGTATGCATAAAATGTGTACATGACTGTAATTGACTTCCCCCCCCCCCCCATGTCATTCCAAGGTGCAAAAGCTGCAAGCCATCTTAAAGCCTATGATGCTAAGAAGGCTAAAGGAAGATGTGGAGAAGAATCTCGCGCCCAAACAAGAGACCATCATTGAAGTGGAGTTAACAAACATTCAGAAGAAATACTATAGGGCCATCCTGGAAAAGAACTTTTCCTTTCTTACCAAGGGAGCTAGTCAGTCCAATACTCCCAACTTGCTTAACACCATGATGGAGCTTCGCAAGTGCTGCAACCATCCCTATCTCATTACTGGTATGAGACCGTTGGCTCCTTTTTTTTTTTTTTTTTTTTTCTTTTACAATGTTCTTTTTTTCATTCAAATTAAAATTATTTTCTCTTCCTCCGTTTTAACATACTTGCTATTGCCTATTTATTTTATTTGTACATGCAGCTATAACTGATTTAGTATTTATGCTTTTTGTTAATTGTGGTGTGTGTGTGTGTTTTTTTCATTTCTTTATTTTTTTTTAACTAGGAGCGGAAGAAAAGATAATGTTTGACTTCCGAGAAGCGACACCTGTGATGCCTCATGACTTTCACTTACAAGCAATGGTGCGCTCCTCTGGCAAATTAGTTCTAATAGACAAACTTCTACCCAAGCTTAAAGCTGGAGGGCATAAGGTTCTCGTCTTTTCCCAAATGGTGCGGTGCTTGGATATATTAGAGGATTATCTCATTCAGAGAAGGTAAAGAATTCAGCACTATGTTAAAGCTCATGTTTGTAGTAAATTCTTTAGCTCTCACTCTCTCTTCTCTGTGCTTTGGAAAATTGTTTTCAAAACCCACTTAACCATTTCCCTACCCAGTTATAGTAATATGACGGCCGCAGGAATACTTTGTCCTTCTGAGCCGTCGTCGTATGACGTCCTCGGCTTCCCGACCCTCTAGGGCGATGTATGCTG
Source organism: Rana kukunoris (assembly GCA_029574335.1). NCBI lineage: Eukaryota > Metazoa > Chordata > Amphibia > Anura > Ranidae > Rana > Rana kukunoris. The sequence continues at coordinate 263,038,318 of CM056049.1, forward strand.
GGCACCCGCAATTGCCTGTCACACAGCAGGGACATGGATCGTTTGTGTGTGTGTGTGTGTGTGTAAACACACAGATCCACGTCCAGTCAGGTGAGAGGAGACTGATCGTGTGGTCCCAGCACACATACAGCACACTGTCCTTTTTTTTTTTTTTTTTAAATGGGATATTTTTCAAAATGTTTACTTTTTTGTTTATAGCGCAAAAAATAAAATTAGTGATTAAATACCAAAAAAGCTCCTTTTGCGGGGGAACATTTTTCACAATCTTTCATATTGGTACAGTGTTGCATGACTGTGCAATTGTCATTCAAAATGTTACAGCGCTGAAAATTGGCCTGGGCAGGAAGGGGGTGAAAATTCTCTGTATTGAAGTGGTTAAAAACCCAAGCATTGTCCTTCCTTCCTTTTTTTTTTTTGTAGCTCTGTGTTTTACATACATTTTGTGTTATGATTTTTAACCGATTTGCACTTGGTAAAGCCTTAACAGTATCAACCCCCCCCCCCCCCAAAAAAAGGAATATAGCAGCTTACCAATCTTTTAGATGTGGTGGCTGCATACGTGTTTTTTTTTTCTTCTGTTCTTAGGCTTTTTTCCCCATCCTGTTTTCACCTAGTGATCTGGCCAGTAACACACCTGTATTAGAGTGCCCCCACTCTGAATTATTAAGCATAGGGGGCACCTTTTTATTAAGCAACATTGTTTCTTAGGGGAGGGTTAGGTCTACTAGCAGATTTAAACACACTAAAAAATTGAAGGCAAACTCCAGCTAGTACTTTATAATCAAACGGTTATTTTACTTTTGGGCTAAAGTGTTTTATTTATTCATGTAAAAAAAAAAAATTGATCTTTCTATGCACCCCTGTTAGTGTTAAATGGTTTGTTTAGTCTCCGCAACTGATGCATTGTGCTGGAGTGCTTGTTTGTGAAAAACTGATGCACTGGCCATATGACCAGATAAAAATGGGCAGAAAACCTAAAACATAAAAAAATTCAGCCATTGCATATACGAAGCAATATAATGTTTGCTTTTTAGGTTTAATGCCAGTTTAGGCCCACACCTCATTGCATGCATTCTCATGCAGAGATTGGAAGCAGGAAGAAAATTAGCTGGTGTGTCCAACCAGACTAGAGTGCTCTAGCCATATTGGTCAACCTCTGATGTATATGGATTGACAGACATAATTTTAAATGTCTGTCTGAAAAAAATAAAAAAAATGTATATATTTATACATTTGCACTTTAAATAGCTCATATTAACATTTTAAAGGGGGTGGGGTTTGGCTTTACACTTTTAATTCATAAGACTTACATTTTGATTTGTGTTTATTTAAAACTAGATATCTTTATGAACGAATTGACGGTAGAGTCCGTGGTAATATGCGCCAAGCAGCAATTGATCGATTCAGCCGTCCAGACTCTGATCGATTTGTGTTCTTGCTGTGCACTCGGGCTGGTGGGCTGGGTATCAACCTCACCGCTGCAGACACTTGTATCATCTTCGACTCTGACTGGAACCCTCAGAATGACCTTCAGGTAGAAGCGGATATCCCAGTGTTATATCTTTCTGTCGCACTCCTTTTCTCTTTTTTTTTTTAATGTCGAAACTCAATTAAGTCCCGTGAAATCTTGGTTTGAGAGCGTTTTGAAGACAAGCAACATGTTTTAATATACTTTGACTTGATATACAAGCAATTTCTTGATGTACAAGTAGTGTCATGTCACAGCTGAGTATAATAGAGAATAGAGGCGTCTGTAAGTGGAGCAATATGGTAACATTTAGGCTTCATGCACACCGGATGTTTTTTGACAGTAGATGTGTTTTCTTTCTACAGTCGTTAATTTCGTTTTTGGGTAGTGGCGTTTTTCAGCAGTAAAAACAAAACGAGTGGGTTCTGAGAAGCGTTTTTCAGCTGTAAAAACGTTCCAATGCTGATAAACGCCGGTAAACGCTCACACGTCGCTCACCAGCGGTTTTTAAAATGTTTTGATCCATTGAAAAGAAAAACGCACAATCGCTAATGCAAAAATGTTGAAAAACTTGCTGCAAAGCTACTGGTGTTTTTATAACGTTATTTTAACGTCCAGTGTGCATGAGGCCTTAATGAAGGTACAACATTTAGCAACATCTTGCTACACTTGGAGGCACCTCTCTCTTTTTATACTCTGTAGCTCCTGCTGGATTTTGCTTCTAATCCCCTTGTGGAGGCTTCAATTTGTGGATGGACATTTTATTTTTGCACAACCTGGTCGCATTGCTATAATCTTTTTATATGGACTATAAAATGAAAGACTTATGAATAAATGGTTGTGGAATAAATCATTTGAGTTTCCATTATTTCTTATGGGGAAATCTGCTTTGATATGCAAGTGCTTTGGATTACAAGCATGTTTCTGGAATGAATTATGCTCGCTATCCAAGGTTTTACTGTACTTGAAATTACTGTGGAAACGGTAGCAAGCTTATAGAAGACAACCAGCAAGAACTGCATCCAAACATGCCATGTAATGTAATCCCAAATCAATTGTAGAAAAACTTTTTTCCTTTTTTTTGTTTAATGGCTCCTCGTTCCCATTTTAGGAACTTGTGGGGCGGGGGATGTAAACTGTGTGTGGACCCACTACCGCAGATAATACTTAGACCTTTAAAAGAAAAAAAAACAGTTCTTTGATGCCGAAGCCATACCACTATTCTGTGTAACCTGTACTAAGTGCAGCATAAAAAAAGCGAGTTGCACATAACCTGTTTTCTGGCTGTCCAAATGATGTAATCTGTTGTGATGATGAGGTTAAAGCGTTTGATTATTGATTTTGGCAAGTCCAGAAAAAAAGATTTGTTGCTGGGTGTGCTTGATGCAGGTAACTTGCAGCTGTAAGATCTAGTTCACTTTCCAAGCTTTTCTAATTGTATTTAGTCACATTTTGTAAGCTGATAGACTTCTCTTGCATTCAGGCACAAGCACGTTGTCACCGAATTGGTCAGAGCAAGGCTGTTAAGATTTATCGGCTTATCACCAGAAACTCCTATGAAAGAGAAATGTTTGACAAGGCCAGCTTGAAGTTAGGACTGGACAAGGCTGTGCTCCAGTCTATGAGTGGACGGGAAAACCACTTGAGTGGGGTGTGTATATTTTGATTGCGATGATCAGACAAAACACTAGTTATATAAAAAATTCTAGAACTAGATTAATAATCTCTATTAAATGGCTATTCATGTTCTACAGCCCATCCAGCAGTTTACAAAGAAAGAGATTGAAGACTTGCTACGGAAAGGTGCTTATGCAGCCATCATGGAAGAAGAAGATGATGAAGGCTCCAAGTTTTGCGAGGAAGATATTGATCAAATTCTATTAAGAAGAACTACCACTATAACAATAGAGTCTGAATGCAAAGGTTCCACCTTCTCTAAGGTTGATATCTTTTATGATGATATAATATATAGCGTGTGGTGCTTTCATTTTTGTGTTCTATTTTTAATATAACAAATTGTAAATGCATGAAACATTTTGTCGATGGTATATCGCAATACATTTCAAAGTACTTGGGTGGTTTCCTCAGGTATCTTTTTTTACTCGCGCTCATCCAGAGCCTGTGCTTTGAGGCAAAGTACTTTGTCCTTAAAAGTAAATATTGAGTATTTTTCTTGTGGTTTCTTATAACACTGTTTTTTTAACACTTTTTTTCTCTGTATTAGGCAAGTTTTGTAGCATCTGAAAACAGGACGGACATTTCATTGGATGATCCTAACTTTTGGCAGAAGTGGGCAAAAAAAGCAGATTTGGATCTAGATCTGCTTAACAGTAAGGTGAGTTTCAGTATCTGTGTTTTTTTTTTTTTGATTGTGACAATTAAGTGATATTTAATAAGGGGTCACAGGGTGCAAAAGCGGTCCTATTAAACCATGAATAAATGTGCATTTGCAGAAATGGAGATCCAAGCTCAGATTATTGTAGGTATTGCTCTTTAGCGATAAAACCCATTGGCCATAACACAGGTGCAAAATATTATTACGTTTTTGTCTCTTAATTTGAGAGTGGAGCGTTTAGTAAGCTAATGGTTTAAGAAAAATATTTGCAGATGTCCCAAGTTTTAAACACTCATGAATATTTTACATTTTCTTCTTTTCCGCACACTGAATTACTGCAATGATCAACGGAAATTCCGTATGGCCGCACTGAAACACCAAGGTCTTCATCTGGAATCAAACCGCAGTACCACAGTAGTGGACAAAAGCTTCAGACGCACATTTTGCGCTAATTTTAAGCCCTTGGTTATGACTAAGCGCTGACCATAGCGCGAAACGCGTGAACATTTTGTCACCCACGGTGGTACTGTATGGTGTTTTTATGCGGTTTGATGCCAGATTAATAAAGTGGACCTTTTGTGTTTCAGTGCTGCTATACAGACTTTCCTTTGATCATTGCACAGATGTGCATACTGGGCCGAAGCATACGCTGAAGGCGTGTGGGGTGTTGCCTTGAGTGGACCTACCTAGGAACAGTGCTGCATTTTTCTCATTGAATTACTGCCATGTTGTGAATACATTTATTAATGGGAAAATATCCCAGAGGAGCATGTATAATGTGACCCCAGGCGTTTATGCAGTATCAAAATTAAATCAGTTTATTCGACGCAGAATATTGTAAAGACAAACATCCTAAAACGTATCAAACCTCCACTTGTCACCAAATAACATTTAATACAAGCAGACCAGCACACTGGGCCCATGTTGGGAATAGTCTTGGGAGTCTGTTGTAAACCAGCCTGATTAGCAGATTAGATGAGACAAACCCTAGCTTTGACCGTTGGAGGGAAGTGGTCTACAAGCTCAGAGGCAGTGCTTTGCTTTTTTATTAGATGCTCGAACATCTCACTTGATTAGTTTAAATACCTAGTGAAAACTATACATGAGATAGCGAGAGATATAATATATATATTATGAAAACAAAATTGATCAAAAATGTTGCTGCATTTTAAAATGCTACAGTAAGCTCTTTTTTTTTTTTTTTAATCACATTGTAGATAATATAACTTCCCTATATACTATAGTTGGTTTTAAGATATGAAATACTTAAAGCATATCTCAAGGCAAAATAAAACAAAATCTCAAGGCAAAATAAAACAAAACCTATTTAGTACATCCCTGGAGGGCCACAGGTCGTGGCGGAACATCACCCTGGGGGACCACAGGTCACAGCATATGTTTTAAAAGCGCAAATAAGCAAATCTCCCTAACCAGCAATGTGGTGTTGGTTGGCATTCGTGCCTTCTTGGCTTACTTCGAAAGCTGTTTCCAACATGAGTCCCTACATGTGTGAGCAGACCATGTCTCAACTGTGGAACAGAGGAGGGGTCGTAGAGGGTATGGGCTCCCCAGATATCTTTGTGTAGGGAGAAACCTGGACACATCCTCTGTGCAATATATTCCCTGGGGGTCTGTTTGTTCCATGCAGCTCTGACTACCAACCTATATGGTATCTTTGCTACTTCCTTTGTGACAAGGGAGAAATGCTCATCTATTGTTGCTGGGTAGCAGCAGCGGTTTGGAACTCTTGCCCGCTTGAACTACCTTATTTGCAATTGAAAGCTCCCCCTCGCTGGTAATGTAGGAGACACTAGTGGATGGTGTGGTATAGGAATAGAAGACTGCCTTGGCAGAAGGGGATGAAAAATTATCCATCTAGGGACCGTACCCCTGAAGACCCTCAGGGTCAGAGTTTTTCGAAGACCCAAATGGGTTTGGTGAGTTTTCTTGCACAAGTTGTCCAGACTAATTTGAATGTACCACTTCCCGAGTGAGTCCTCTACTCAAAGGTTTCAGGATTTGGATCATGGCCTCCTCAACAATATCAAGCATCTTGCTCTGAACATCCTCATTTAAAGGATGATTGGATGCAGACTGGATTCACCCTGATGAGGTGTTATGCCAAAAAAGGTTTGCCCAGTATTCCCCGATGGAGTGAGTTCACTAAAGCTGGCCATAGATGTATCGTAACTCAGCCAGTTCAGCAGGGACCGGACAAATTTCAATCCATATATGGCCACACTGGTTGAGCTACTGAACGACTTCTGTTCAACTGCCCTGCTCAAAAAAACATTTGATCAAAGTGGCAGGCTATAGACTTCTGTGTGTTCTGATCCTGGGGGCCTGTGCTTTTTGTGCAAGGCGTTGCAGATATTGTTCAACCATTAAAGCCCCTGTTGATTACGTGGACCTCAACTTACTGTATTGCAGAAATCACATTTGAACCCATCCAGGATATTCCTTTTAGTTTTCAGAAGGTAGTTTATTCGGTTTACCATTATTTTGGCTTGCAGAATCTGGGAAGTCGCTGCTCTTTCCTTTTTTATAAGGAGCCTTTCCTGGTGGTGTCTTCACACTTTGAATGTGGTTCATGGTATCAGGTATTGCCTGAAGTTGACTGCTGCAATTTGTGAATCGGGTTCCTTTTTGTGCTTCCTGAAGGCCCAAGGAAGGGTCAAGCATCTTCCAAATATACCAGCTGCTGCATGAGGTTCTAACCTATTCTGGTTTAGTTATTCTCTTGTTACTGTGGTCACTTTCACTTATTTTCAGTGTTTTGGGACATCCTATCATAATGGGGGCGAAGATACTGTGTGCTGGGATGTGCGATAAACAAAATAGTTTTTTTGGTTTACCTGTAAAATTGTTTTCTTGGAGTACATCACCAGACACAGAAATCCCACCCCTCTGCTGCCTTTGTGGTTTTATACCTTGCTGAAACCTTGCCTAGCAAGGTGTGTGTGTTTGTGTTTGTTTTTTTTGGGCCAGTGCCTAGTCACCTAAAGGTGGCGACATAACCTTTTTGTAATCCTGTGTCCTGTGATGTACTGCAAGAAAAGGATTTTACCGGTAAACCAAAGATTTCATGATCTTTTCTTGATAACATCACTGTGCACGGGGAGAGTACAGGAAGTTATTAGCTCACAGGATTTCTGGCAGAATCAACAAGGGTTTACAGTTATTGGACAAATAAAATACTTGGTGTATTTAGCAGGTCAAAAGGAAGCAAAAAAAAAAGTTCATGGTTCGGTTTTACTTTTTAAAAAGCACTAAAGAGGTTTTGAATTTAAGAAATGAGAAGGTTGTGGAAACTGAGTAATTCAGCTGTTCTCTCTTACAGAACACACTTGTGATAGACACACCCCGTATCAGGAAACAGACGCGGCACTTCAGTAATAAGGATGATGATATGGTAGAGTTTTCAGATCTAGAAAGTGATGACGATGATCGCCCACGAGCTCGACGGCAAGACCGCAAAAATGGTTATGGTCGCACAGACTGCTTTAGAGTAGAGAAGCACCTTCTTGTCTATGGGTGAGAAACTACTCTGGAGAAGTGTTTTGAGTTTGTTCTAAAAATCCTGTTGAATAATAATTTGAAATTGCCCAATCTTTTTAATAGATGGGGTCGGTGGCGTGATATCTTAATCCATGGTCGCTTCAAACGAGGTATGACAGAACGGGATGTGGAGAAAATCTGCCGAGCCATCTTGGTTTATTGTCTATTGCACTATCGGGGGGATGAGAACATTAAAAGCTTTATTTGGGATCTGATCAGTCCTGCAGAGAATGGCAAAACCAAGCAGCTGCAGAACCACTCGGGTAATTCTGATTCTGCTTTTAAAATCTCAAATTTTATGAATCGCTGCTTGCTCCAAAGTTAGAGTAGTTAATGTACATTGTCATTATGTTGACTTTTTTGTTTTACACACTTAGGTCTTTCCATTCCTGTACCTCGTGGACGCAAGGGCAAAAAAGTAAAGTCCCAGAGCAGCTTTGATATTCACAAAGCAGAATGGATTCGAAAGTACAACCCTGACACTCTGTTTCAAGACGAGGGCTATAAGAAGCATCTAAAGCACCAGTGCAACAAGTAAGGAGATGTTTTATCAGCTAAAGCCTTGATAATTGTCCTTTCACAGAGATCTTGGCATTATAAACTCATGATCGGGTTCTATGATCAATTTAATCCAAACTGAACATTTAGTGTTTAAAGGCCAAGTTCACATTTTAAGGAACAAAAATAATAAATGCACATATTTCTGCATAGAAAAAAAAATATATATTTATTGTGTCCCACTGAAGCCTGCAAAGCATTGCACCTGTGATCAGCAACGCTTCCCACAGCCCCACCTATTTTAAATGTGACAGTGACTGTGGAGGGGGGTCTGTTACTAGTGTTAGTACCTGAATCTGATTTATTCTCTGCCAAAATTGTCTGTACTTCAGTGCTCAGACTGAAAGAGGGTAGGGGCAGTGCTGCGAGCCAGGCAGGTGTGCCGCATTAGGATGTGTTCTTAAAGATCATGGTGTTCGGTGCAGAGAGTAGAAATATGACTATCGGTCTGCTGCTGCTGCTCTTTCGCTGCCAAATCCAAAGCTGATGGTGGAGATGGAACACCACTGAGTTCCTTAACTGTGGTGTCATCCACCTAGCTGTGCTGTGTGGCAGATCTGTTGAATAGATGGAATGGAAGATTGGGTTTATATAAATACAAATTCTTTGGCAGGTAAAACCTCTTTATTCATATTTAGTATGTATATTTAACTTTTTTTCTTTGAGGAGTTTTCTTTTAGATTGTGTTATGAAACTAACCCTGCCTGTGTATGACCAAGCTTGGTAGACTTAAAGTAGAACTAAAGGCAAAACTTTTTATACATTTTTTGGGATAGAGTTAGGGAGGGTTAATACCCACATCAAATGTATTTTTTTTTTTGCCATCTGTGTCCCATTGTGAAGATTTCTCTTCACCTCCTGTCTGATAGCCAACATAAATTAAGAGGAAATCCCTGCAAATTAAAGGAATTGGGGACCTCCAGGTCACTAGAACTAGCGTCCCCATTGGAAGATTTACCCTCTATCACTTTACTGGAAACAACACCAAATTTGGGGTTTTACTTTCACTTTCAATGATAATGGTAAACAGGACAAATAAAGAAGGTAAATCTCCCTCATGGGGGCACAGACAGCAATTAAGACTGACAAGTGTTCTAATCCATCTCCACCCTATCCAAAACTAAAAAAAAAAAAAGTTTTGCTTTTTAGTTATACCTAAAGTTGAAGTAACTGTTCATAAATGCATAAATCGCCTTTTTGAAATTGTTTTCCAGATTAAAACGTGTGAAATGTTGAATTACTGCTTTCTTTCCATTTGTGCCTTCATAGGGTTCTGCTGCGTGTTCGAATGTTATATTATATCCGGCAGGAAGTGTTTGGAAACCATGCAATCAAGGTGCTTGGTGGAGTTGATGCCAAGTATGTTTATTCTTTTTTAAATATTAAAATTGTTTGTTATTGATTGCTTTCCCCATCATTCTTAACTTTTAACACAATGCAGGTTTTGGAGAAAACTGGGTAACAAATATCTGCATCATTTTCTAAGGGGCCGTTTTATTATTTTTATAGTTTTGCTGGATTTTTACTTAAAATGTTTTATCTCCTATCCATATCCTGCAAAGGACACTTTGGGGGGAATTCAGTAGAGCTCCTGTGGCACATTTATGGTACTTGCTATGTATTTTCTTTATTATATCTTCCTTTCTGTGTTAATTTTGTGTTCATTTATGAACTCCTATTACAGAGAGATCAACTTATGGGTCCCCCAAATCGATCAAGCTGACTTACCAGCTCTTTGGTGGGACAGAGAGGCTGACAAATCTTTACTCATTGGAGTCTTTAAACATGGTGAGTTTTTAATGGGTGAGATGGGTGGGGGGAATACATACTTGCTTTTTATGGCTACAGCATCAGTCCCTTGCCACCTCTAAGGCTAAGAACCGAGCGATCACATAACCTCTGATCAGTCTGTTCTTGTGTACACTTTGAGCACAGAGTGATGAATGTTACCACTCTTTGCTCTGCCTCTTCAGCACTCGCTGGAGGGCCAGGTGGGAGTTCCAGGTCAGGCTCTCAGTGCCGCGCTGCGAGACTGAGCCAACAGCTGGTTAGGCATCTGAGGATCCTGATAATGTCAGGATCTACCCAGAAACTGGAGCAGCTCTGTGACATCAGCTGACAGCGGGCTTTAAATGGAAGTAAACCCTCCATTACAACTATCACCTACAGGTAAGCCTAGATTAGGGCTTACCTGTAGGTGTCTGCAATATCTCCTAAACCTACAGAGTTTAGGAGATATTTGCCAAACAGAATGCACCGTTGTCTACGGCCCATGCGCTATAGACAGTGGCGCAGGTGCACTGAGATTGTCCGTTTTCTGAATGAATAATGCCGGCTTTGCGGCTCCCGGAGCGGCGATACCCGGAAGTAACCTTCGGGAGATATGGCTGCGGCTGGAGAGGAAGACGAGGACGGCTTTGATCCAAGGTAAGTAAAGGCACAATGAGCTAGTATGCTTGTCATACTAGCTCATTATGCTTTTGTCTTGCATGTTTTTTATTTTGTATTTTTTTTTTTTTTTTTTTACTTTTTTTGGGTTTAACAACCGCTTTGTTTGCTCTTGGCTGATTCTGTGTTACAAGAGTGCACAAGAAAATGCACTCCTGTGACCCACATTAGAAATATGGCCAAAAAAAGCTTTGGCCATTCTTCTCTTTTAAATAGTCATTACAAAAACTGAATTCTTGTAGACATTCAGATTACAAAAACTTTGAAAATATGAGCCTTTAAAGTGCTTGTAACACTAAAAAAAAAATGTAATCTAAGGCGTTTGACTTTGTTCACACCAGTATGTAATTTTTGTAGTACATGGTTGATCCTGCTTGTTCCCTACTTCCTGGTTGTAAACAGAGCATGCACTGAAGCCAAAGATGGCTAGGTTGTGTCCCCTCATCTTGCCTGAAGATACAGGCAAGCTGTTCAAGTGCACAGCATGGCTGTATCTTCCATAATCGGTTTGTAGCCACGTCCCCCCCCCACCATCCCTCTCTTAACTCACTGCCCCACCCCCGCTCTCATCTCCCAATCTTGATGAGGTGGTCACACCCACCCACACGTACATGATCCCCCATCTTATAAAAAAGTAGATTGTGGATTATTAAAAGCTATATGTTTTTATAGATTAGAAAATACTGTATATGTTAAAATGACTTCACATCTACTTTAATATCATATTCTACCATTGGAGACATTTTATGAAAGCAAATGTGAAGATCTTCCAAAACAGATTTTTTTTTTATCTAATTTTTGTGCAAGGGGAGCTTCTGCATGTCTGGTGGTGACATGGTAACCTTCAACAAATTGTATAATTAGTGATGATGTAATGGACATTTCACTGGAGGCATATTTCCCCCAAAAATGATTGTAGATAACGTAACATTATCATCATCTTTGTAATAATTTTCTTTATAAAAGATATGCAGTAATCCAGTTGCCTTTCCCTGCAGGTTATGAGAAATACAATACTATGCGTGCAGATCCTTGTCTTTGTTTCCTAGAAAAGGTGGGGGGGCCTGATGAGCAGGCGATTGCTGCAGAACATCATGCACAGGATTATGTGGAGCTGCCTGAGGGGTGAGTGCCTTTTGGACAACTGACATGTTTGTAAAGAAACTTGGCATATTCTACTGTCCTGTGATGTTTTGTCATGTTAATATGGATACAACAGCAAGAGCCAGTTGGGTTCTGTACTAGAGGGAATATGGCTTTAACATACTTCTTATGCAGTGAAATTTAAATCTTGCTGTATCTATATTGGATGACATGAAAGCTATATGGTTGGGGATTGTGTTACTGGGATTTTAAACTCTAACATACCCCTTGGAATTTATTTTTACAGTGGAGATTTTGATAGAGATGTTGAAGATCCTGAGTATAAGCCACTCCATGTACAGAAAGATGCTGAGGAGGAGGTGAGACTGACTGCTTGTCAAAGCATAATAGTAAAGGCGCACCAAATTTTTGTCCTGGAATTTACTGTATAATGCAATACTGTTCTAGATGGACCCCCTTATGATGGATGAAGAAATATCTGTGGTGGATGGTGAGGAAGGTGAGTTGAGAATGCAGGGGAGTATAAATGGGTTCAGGTTTTTCCTTACAAAAAAACAATATTGCACAGACAATAACAAGTGTCTTGACCTGTTGACGCAGACAGCGTGCAAATGCCTCTTGGTGGGTGGGCATTGGTGCTGAGCAGCCTCATACTTGTGTGCAACATTGCAAAAACACCTGTGCCAAGAGCGCGCACCCCTGACAGTTAGCGGCGGCTAACAGAAAGCTCCTGATCGATGCTTGCGATTGGAAGCTTTGCGATCATGTAACCGCCGTGAGAGCCAATTATGTATGTTAGATTAGGGTATGGGCGAGTGCCTAGTTACTCCTGTTTCCTACCTCCTTATAGATGTACGGTATATTTGCAGGGTGAGATCTAAGTCACCGCTGTCTCTGACTGCAAGGACTTCTCTGTGGTTCTTGCTGGAGGCTCTGACATGAGGAAGCAAAGCCCTCCCTCTAACAATATAACTCCCTCCACACAGACACAGTGAGGAACAAGGCATAGTAAGTCAGCAATAGGGAAGACCATGGGCCATACTGGTCACTAATCCTTTCTCCTTTTGCCTGCCTATATTTAGTTTTATTAGTTTGTGATTTAAAGCATCACCACCTATGTAGAATTGTGTTTACCATAGTTTCACTATATTGTATGTGCCCGCAGTTTTTAAAATATTTGATTATTTATTATCTATTTTATTCTACAAAGTTTTGTCTCTTATATTTTACGGAAAAAAATTGGGTATTATATGTTTTGTGCACTAAAATATATTTTTTATATATATATATTTTTTTTTAATGGGAAAATATAGGTTTGTTTCTGATCAATTGAGAGCGGGAACACTGTCTCCCTCCCTTTTTTTTTTTTTTTTAAATATACCCTTAGGCTCTACTGCCATATACTTGTGAATTGGACACTGGCAAACAAAAAAAATCTGTAGGCTGGCCTATGGTTAACCATTCATACTAAGACAAAAGTGGGGTACCCACCTCCTAGTGTCTAGACAATGGCTGCTAGCCCAATAGTGTATGAAAAAGAGGAAAAGTTTGGATCCCAGGGGCTTATACGCAGCTTCAAAAAACTATAATATAGAATGAAAAAAACTTGTATAAGTATTGGGCAATACTTTTATAAGAGTTAATTTTTTTGAAGCTGCCTATGAGCCCCTGGGAGCCAAACTTTTTTCCTTTTTTTTTTTTTCATACCATTCCTACTAAAAGCCTCAGTTTTTTGCTAGTGTTCTTGGAGGATGAACATTTTTTTTTCTGCTCATTTTGCTGTAAAGACTAACCTCTTATTTTGATTGCACTTATTTTTTATTTTTTATTTTATTCCCCTTCAATAAACACCCTTCCTTGCATTTCTGCTGAAAGCTCCTCTTTTGTCAGTTTTCCAGCATGCTTTCTACCTAGCCTGGCTTTTGGAGTACTGCATCCAGATCCCCCTCAGCCTTGTAGACAACAAACTATAGCAGGAGACCTCAGTAGCAGACTGTTCAGCTCCTACATTGAGGAATATGAAGCGGAGGCTAATGTGCCCAGCTATTGCAATTAAAGGGGTTGTAAACCCTCTTGTGCAGCAGCAGCGCCCCCCTTTATACATACTTGAGCCCCATAATTCCCATGACTGGAACAAGCACACCAGCGTAGAACGGTGTCTCTTGTCCTGATTGGATAGATTGATGGCAGCCATTGGCTCCCGCTGCTGTCAATCAAATCCAATGAGCTGGCCGAGTCTTGATTTCTGTGTCAATGGATGCAGAAGCAGGACATGGGAGCCTGCCTGCACTGGTGTCCACGAAGAAGACCACTTCTCTGACGGGGCACTCGAGAAGAGACGGAGCCAGGAGCGCCGCTGAGGGACCCCAGAAGAGGAGGATCGAGGCAACAGCATAGCGGAGGTAAGTATGACATGGGTTTGTTTTCTAAACCTCGAACCTTTACAACCCCTTTAACCACTTCCCACCTGGTCAATAGACAATTGACGTCCGGGAAGTGGTTGTGAAATCCTGACTGGACGTCTATTGACGTCCTGCAGGATTTTGTGCCGGCGTGCGCCCGTGGGGGCGATCGGTGATGCGGGGTGTCAGTCTGACACCCTGCTTCTCCGATCTCGGTAAAGAGCCCCCGGCGGAGGCTTTTTACCACGTGATCAGCCGTGTCCAATCACGGCAGATCACGATGTAAACAGGAGGAGCCGCTGATGGCTCTTCTTCACTCGCGTCTGACAGGCGCGAGTAGAGGAGAGCCGCCGATCGGCTCTCCTGATGGGGGGTTCGCGCTGATTGTTTATCAGTGCAGACCACACTGGTGAGATTCTTCAAAATATGTAACTGGTTCTTGCATCCACCAGAAGTGTAAAATGTAGTAATTTCACAGTAGTTCAGTAATTGACATACTACTGTTTCTGCAGCAACACCTGTGCCTAGTGGCATGCTATGGCCACCTGGATCTGCACTCACTGCCCGCCTTCGCCGGCTTATTACTGCATACCAACGTAGCTATAAGCGCGAACAACTGAAGATTGAAGCTGCTGAACGAGGGGACAAACGGAAGAAACGATGTGAGGCAGCTTTCAAACTGAAGGAAATTGCACTTAGAGAGAAACAGCAAAGGTGAGACTTGCGCAGAAGATTAGTATGTTAATCGTTATTTGTAAAACAATGTAGTTACATTTTTAGCATCCTCCTTTCTTAAATTTTAAAACAGGTGGACTCGTCGAGAGGCTTGTGATTTTTTCCGTGTTCTCTCCAGCTTTGGGGTCGAGTATGACCCTGACACCCAGCTCTATGACTGGCAGAGATTTCGTAGTCTGGCTAGGTTGGACAAGAAAACTGATGAATCACTGCTTAAATATTTTCATGGTTTTGTGGCAATGTGTCGGCAAGTGTGTCGTTTACCACCAGTTGCAGGCGATGGTAAGATGTGTGTGTGTGTTTGTTTTTTTCTACTTATTTGCCATATTGTTGATTAGGTATTTGTTTACACGTGTATTTTTCTTTTCTTTTTTTTTCTTTTTCTTCCAGAGTCTCCAGATCCATCTCTCTTCATTGAACCTATTTCAGAGGAACGAGCATCAAGAGCTTTGTTCCGCCTTGACCTCTTGCGAAGGGTGCGCGAGCAGGTTCTGTGTCATCCTTTACTTCCTGCGCGTTTATCTTTGTGTCGGCCGGACCCTGAATTACCTGAGTGGTGGGAGAGTGGCCGTCATGATAAGGAGCTTCTTGAAGGGGCCGCACAATATGGACTGAGCCGCACAGACCTTACTCTAATGCCGGACCCCTCATTTTCTTTCCTAAGATGCCGGCTCAACTATCTCCAATCTCGAGGCATTTCAAATACCTCCCGCCCATCCACTCCCTCCACTGTCCACCCTCTGCCTACCACAGAACTTCAACCCCCTCATATTATTTCAATCTCTTCATCGGTCAGTTCCTCTCCAGCTCCACGACGATCTTCTTGTTCTTCAGCATCATCTTCATCCAACTCGGATGATTCATCGGATGAAAGCAATGGGAGCAAAACGGCTAATCTGAATGGTGAGCAATTCATAATCCTAGTATTGCTGCTTTTTTAGCATGAGGACTACAGGCACTGGGTAATTTTTATCACACCCCGGGAGGGCATAATACTGGTGACAAGTTATAGTCTCTTCTAACACCTCTGCTTCTATCCTTCGCCTTTCTTTTCTTTTATTTACCCATTGCGACGCACCCAATCATTTATATTGTAATTTTTGTTTTAAGAACTTGTCTTTATGGCAGACCTATTAATAGTTTGCATCAAGATGGGGGAAAATGGTAGTGTCAGCATGCCCAGTGTATCTATTACTTTTAGAACGTTTTGGTTCTTTGTTTTATACTGTTTTTTTGTATTAATTTTTTTTTAGATAACTTTGCTTTTACTTTCTTAGCAGGTTTACCACACTCTCGGTTACTTGATGAGGAAAATCGATTATCCCTCACAGATTCTCCAGGAGACCTGAAGTCGGAGGGCAGTGCCCAAGCAGTTCTGGAGAATCCACATAGTGCAGATTGGCCAAAGGTAAGTCACAAACCACAAATGACCTTCTTGGCTGTACCTGACAATTACATTTAGGGATACTATTATAACAAACTTCTGAATCAATCTAAACTTATATAGGATCGTGTTCTCCTCTGTCGAATTGAGCAAGTCTGCAATGGTGTGTTGACTGGCAAATGGGGTTCACCAAGGAGAATTTGCGATCCACCAAGTGACAGCCCTGACAGTATGTCACCAACCCCTGAGGAACGGAGCCCTACCACCTATACACATATGCGCCCTACCCCTAATCAAAAGGAATTTACAGTCCAAATCAAAAGTGTAAGTCTTATCATTGAACTCTTGACATTTTTTCTAAGTTCCTAATTTAAAATGTGTTTTTCATAAAGCCATGCACCAGTCCACCTCACTTCATAATTTCTTATTATTGTGTGATCCTGAATGACCTACTACAGGCTCCCTGCTGGTTCTTGCATACAAAAAGCCTGGTGAAGGGTTAGGGGTCAGTACAAAGATGTTTTTCACAGCTACCATTAAAATTTCTGAAAAAAAGTATCGGTACTTGTACTCGGTCTTAAAGTGGTATCAGGACAACCCTAGTGTTTGGGTGTTCTATGTAATTTTCTAGCAAAAAAAATATGGTTTTTATGTGTTGGAGTGAAGTGTCAGAATTGGCCTTGGCCTGTAGTGGTTAATCAAATTTTCTAAGTGGGTACAAGGGAATAGGGGCAAGCCGCACAGTGTGTGTCTATGTATGCGCACAGCCCGGCCCGGGAGCAAGCCTGCTGGTGTGCCACCATAGAAAAACATATATTGGCCTTTTTAAAGCTGCTTTTAATTTGTTATGCATATTCTATCAATTAAATGTTTCTCCTCTGTCTGTTGTAGGAGGAAGGGCTAAAGATAAAATTTCAGAAACACAAACTCCTAGGTAATGGAGCAGTGGATTCTGTGCATCATGTACATAAGAAGAAGAGTAAAAAGAAATTGGTCCAGGTGAGCCTCCTCCCTGGTGAGGATTGTTTTTCTGATTGCATTATTCATAAAACTGCAATAAATGCTAGCAAGATACAGTCATTTAACAAATTTATTTCACGTCATTCATATGAGGACTAATGACCAGCTGTTAACGGGAATGCTTCCTCCATGTAAGTCAAGGTGTTTACCATGTAATGAATACTGCTCACTCCACTAAACCCAGATTTATGCATTGGTGCACAATTGTTACTGACTCTTCTGTTTGTTAAAGGAGATCTAAAGTCTCAGCATACTTTTATTTTATAACATCAGTATTGTAAAAGTAATACAAACCATAGTTCATTTTGACAGTTCAATATAACTTTACTTGAAAAATCTTCCATTCATGTTGTGAGTGCTGCCTATATGCTGGTCATATCTTTCAACATCTTTCTGACTTTCCTGTATGCTTTGGGACTTTGTTCCTAAAGACTACATATCTCATGGTACATTGCGGCCTACAAGCAGTGATGTCACATGTGATGTGCTTCCTGTACTGACTGTGCCTTCACCTTGGCAGCATCTGCTGTAGTTTAGATGACACAGCAGTGCATATTCATAAGGTATAGTGAATGTCACATAATTTAAGGAAGTTAATATGTGGGTTTTTGGATTTCTTCAAAATGTAATCTAATTCCAGAGGAATGGCAAGGCTTTGGATGTAATGCGTGTGACAATGTAGGAAAGTCACTAGTGTGTAAGAGATCAAATGCAATGCAGTTTGAAGGAGTGTATGGAGGGATGGATTGTAGAGAACTTTTGTAGGTTCGTTTTAGAAGTTGTGGAATGATGATGTTCCTAATTCATTGGCAACTTCCAGGAGTTTCTGATGACCGCCCCCACCTCCCCCCTCAATTTAAGATGGTTTCATCCTCCAACTTATATTCTATATCACTGTTGTAGTGACCTGGGGTCAGAGGATGGTAACACAGTGCACTATGGGGGACTCAGGCATCCAACCATACCCCCCTCCAAAAAGTGTTGGAGACTGATGGAGTCTGCAGTGCTAGGGGCACCAATAGTCTGCCACATACAAGGAGTGGAGGATATGTGGCTGTTGAGACAAAGAAGGCTGCAGCCTTAATTCACATTTTAACAAATGAACACACAGCTACTGGTGGCCATACAGATCTGCAATGCCTCTTTACTTTACACCCATCCCTAGAAAACTGTCTGCAGCTGAAAAGCAAACATCCTTCTGGAATTATAAGGCGGATGACTTTGAAAACGGCCTGCGACGCAATATCAGGATCCGTCTGTGTTACTCATCTTCAGTCCTCAAGGCGCCCCAATAGGTCATGTTTTCAGGATTTCCCTCTGATTAAACGGCTGTGGTAATTACTAAGGCAGTGAAATTTATCAAATCGCCTGTACAAAATGGAAATCCTGAAAACCTGACCTCTTGGGGTGCCTTGAGGACTGGAGGACACTGGTGTGGACGAGAAGGCCTGGCTTGCAGTCTCCACTCCAATTTATCCCAAAGGTGTTCTCGGGTTGAGGTCAGGATTGTGCAGGCCAGTCAAGTTCCTCCACCCCAAACCCACTCATCTATGTATTTTTATGGCCCTTGTTTGCCCAAGTGTCTTCCAGAAAACAAACTGGTCTTTCTGATATCTAACACCTTAGCCTTAAGGTCAGAGAGACCTTATTTTGAGAGACAATCCATGAGGTGCCGTACACACGGCAGAGAACCTCGACGGGCAGAACACATCGTTCCGCCCGTCGAGGTTCTCTCCCGGCCGTCGGATTCGGCGACCCGCCCGTCGGGAATGGCAACCAGCCATTCTTCCAGGCGGGCCGTCGAGGAAATAGAGAGCGTGCTCTCTATTTCGGCTCGACGGGCTTCCCGACGGGAAGCTCGCTGAGACCGTACACACGGCCGAGGTCCTCGCTGGAATGTGCATTCCAGCGAGGTTCTCGCTGATTTTCAGCGAGAACCTCGGCCGTGTGTACGGGGCCTGAGAGTTCTGAACCTTGTGATGGCCTTCGGTGCCTTTCGTTTAGTTTTAATTCAAGGTTTCTCCAACACCTCTTGATTGCATGGAACAGGCAAAGTTGGCTCTACCATACCTGCGGAAGGTAAGAATAGATTCCAGCCTCTCAGGCGAGAGTGTTTCAAGTTCTCATTTCAAGGAACATGTTCACCCAAAGAAGCCAAGCCATTAACATCTGGGATCTTAAAGCGATTAAAAGCGCAATTAAAAATTATTCTACACCTCTGGACCCCTCCCTCCAATCAAGCCTTTATCAATCACCAGGAGAGTATCAAAAGCCATGAAGGAATCAAGCCTGATCATGTCATGGATGGAGAAACACTGTTCTTCACATCCCTTTAGTAGACATTGGAAATTTGATTATCTATCATTGCCTGGACAAAGGGGAATGGGCCTTTTTACCCATACATCTTCAACCTGATATGTCAGAGATGGGGCATTTTAGACATGGATATCCTGTCCTCCAGATTCAACTTTAAGTTGCCACGTTTTGTGGCCAGGATCATGGATCTTGATTGCTGGCATCAGATGCTCTGGTAATTCCTTGGACTCTGTTCAGGCTGATTTAGCCTTTCCTTCGGTGCAAATTCTGCCTTGACTGCTCCGCAGAATTGAGCAAGAGAAGAACCAGTGATTCTCATTGCACCAAGCTGGTTTAGAAGAACATGTTACAGACATACTCAAGACTTCCAGACCCCTGTCCTCTTGCAAACTGTCTCAGGGCCCCCCTACATACTAGTCACTGACTTGAATTACATGGCTGTTGAAGATCAGTTGAAGATCATGGCTGTTGAAGATCAGGAACAGAAGATGGCTGTTTTGATTTTATTTATTTTTTCCACACTAAAAACAAGAAAAACCACTTATATTATTGAACCCAAAAATTTTTATTTTTTTTTTTTTTTTTGGTGTGGACACAGGCACTTCAACATCAGAGATTACTCTGTGCCACCCATTCTGCCCTTCCTAAAATTGTTACCAGGAGTTGGCCCTAAAGGGGAACTTCAGCCAAGGGGGGGGGGGGGATGCTGCAGAAGCCAGAGATGTTTACATTTAGGGAGTTCATTTTTAACATTATTTATCAGTACAGCACTTATGTCTCATGTGTGTGCGCAGCCATTTTAAGTATGGGCAGATGCAGTTGGCACCTATTTTTTTCAACGATATGTATGACATGGACACCCACTCATTTCATTGCTAG
>CM056049.1:263058624-263113624 GCA_029574335.1 Rana kukunoris
TTTGTTTTTATATCTTTATGTTTAAAGCCTGAAATGTGGCAAAAGGTCGCAAAGTTCAAGGGGGCCGAATACTTTCGCAAGGCACTGTAACTCCAACCTGGGACCTATTGATCATCCTCTGGGCCTTTTTTGGGACATCGTTTGAACCTACCTCAGAGGCCTCTCTAAGACATTACATTTAAGATCGTGCTCCTCGTGGCAATCACTTTAGCTTGTAGGGTCAGTGAGATTCAAGCTCTTTCCATTAGAGAGCCCTTCCTTCAGATTTTTGGGGACAGAGTCATCCTAAAGACAGACCCTGGGTTCTTGCCAAAGGTGGCATCTAAATTTCATAAGTCACAAGATTCCTTCATTCTGTCAGAATGCCTCAAACGGAAAAGAGAAGCAATTTCACTTGCTAGATTTGAGGCGGTGTATCCTAGAGTACCTAGAGGCAACCAAACCATTTAGAATTGCAGATTCATTTTTTGTCCTTTTTTTATTGACAACGTAAGGGACAAAAAGCTTCTAAGGTCACTATAGCTATTACAGATGGTTATAGAACAATAAATAGAGATCCTCCTGGGGGTATTAAAGGGCACTCTCGGCATCCTGGTGCCAACCTGGAGCAAATATGTAATGCAGCCACATGGTCAAGCTTCTCCATTTTTACAAGGCATTATCGACTAGGCTTAATGTTCAGTCAGGACCAGGCTTTTGGGAGGAAAGTCCTCCAAGCTATGCCCCCCCCCCCCCGATCTGGTGAGTACTTGGGGATCCTCTCAAGGGCTGTCCTGGAAGACGGCTGGGGAAAACCGGAGTTGGACTTACCGATAACTCCATTTCCACTAGTCTTCCAGGACAGCACGATCCTATCCTTGAATTATGTTAGTGAATTAATGATATTACCTGTTATGGTTGTGTTTTCCAGTTCCATCCTTCTGTTCTTGGTAAATGACTGACCGGGGACCTGAGGGGCTGCCTTTTGAACTGTGGCAATGTTTTTCCTTTGCCGATGGGAGGTACTCCATCTCTCAAGCTCTGTCCTAGAAGACTACTGGAAATGAAGTTACTGGTAAGTCTAACTCTGGTTTTCTCCCAGCATAGGGAAATTATAACGTACTTTGAACTCAAGACTAGCATACACTGCTTGGTGCCGATATGTCTGTCCCTGTACAGCCACAGGACAGCGCTGGATTGGCCCAGATAATTGTGTTACTCTGACCTGGGACGATCTCTGGCAAATGCTGCATGAGCTCTTCTAGGTCATCAGGTTCTTGAGACAAAAGATCCTATTTAGAATTCTGCTTTATGGTGACAGGCTTTAGAGGAGAAGTCCAACCTGGGCTCGTTTGGCTGGGCTCTTCCTAAGGGTCACAGGAGTGCAATTAGTTTTGCACTCCTGTGACCCGTTTTCAGTAGCGAGGGGTATGAATGCCACGGATGAGGTGGAACTGATGGCCACTGATGAGGTGGAACTGATGGCCACTGATGAGGTGGAACTGATGGCCACTGATGAGGTGGAACTGATGGCCACTGATGAGGTGGAACTGATGGCCACTGATGAGGTGGAACTGATGGCCACTGATGAGGTGGAACTGATGGCCACTGATAAGCTGCACTGATTGGCATGGATATGCTGCCCTAAAGGGGCTGCACTGATGAGGCTGCACCAATTAGCAGTGGACAACGCCACTGCTTTACTGACGCTGCCCACTATCCTACTGACACTGTCCACTGCTTTTCTGACACTGTCCACTGCCCTACTGACACTGTCTATTGCCAAATATCTGTAGGAGGGATTTCCACTATCCCTGCAAAGTTTACATTTTATTTTATTTTCAGCTTGATGTGTATTATATGTGACGTTACACTATACAGAGACCGGTATTGTGGTAATATACAGAGAAAGGCTAAAATGCATGGTACCCGAGCCTCGAAATGGAAGAACAAGGTTTCTACCTGTAATGTTTCCCTGAGAGCTGGACCCTGGGATCCAGCACCTTGGTCACATTCCATACCAAAGGTTTCTCTGGCAGGGTGCTGTACAGATCTAAGGAAGTGGACCCTATATGCAAAGGGGACCGGGTCCTTAAACGTCTGTCGTGACACAAACCCGCCGTGATGGGTGAAGATTGGGATAGTACTGTGTCAGCAGCACTTGTGGACAGAGTTTTCTCCCTTCACTCCACTCCTGTCAGACTACTTGGGAGGGGGGGGGTTAAGGGACCCCCTGCCGTATTCAGGGGATTCCCCCTGCTACAGGCTCTCACCCCCCCCCCCCCGGATTTCCCACGAATGGGACTGCCATGCGCACCCTCCTTTGTAAATGTAAGAGAGAGAGTGGACGTCCCAGGGGCAGGACTTAGTGCTGCAGGCGTGCACGTGTGTCCAGCGTACACAATTCACATGGTGCAGGTTCAGGCTGGCAGAGTTTTTTTTTTTTTTAAAGTACTCGTGCTGTAGTGTACTAATGCTGACAGAGGGACACAGTGACATATCCAGGGCAAGCATGCGTTGTATGGGTGTCGGGTACAGGCATTCTCAGATACATCTACTCAGCATCAGGCTGAACACTGATAGCGACATATTAACTAATTGCTGGACTAGGCTCAGCAGTAGATGCATGGTTGGTACCTCTGCTTTGTGCTTAGGACTATGTATTCCTGAAAGAGAAAAACAAAAGCAGTGAAGCGGAGTGCAAAAGCGCCACTGTCAGGGTCTGAGGATTCTAGTCTTGCTTCCACAGTATCATCCTCCCCTGAAAGACCTGATGCGGCTGGCCAAGCTGAGCCATTGAGCTTGTCAGGCATTGTGGCTACCTCCAACATTCCAGCATCTGTATACGTCACTAAAGACGATTTGGCTACAGCACTAGCTGGTTTGGAGGGGAAGATGGCTGATTTGTATGCATCCTCCTCCCAGACTGGGAGGAAGCATGATGGGTCCCTTTCCCCTGTCTCGGGCTCATCAGGGGATCAGGAGTGGATGGAATGTGGATTTATCCTTGGGGGGGACCCAGCAGAAGGGCAGAAAGATGGTTCCTCTTTTGGGGATTCAGCCTCAGAAGAGCCCTTTTCAGCCTTGCAATCTCAAAGATTGTTGGTTCAACCCCTTACGAAATCAGTCTGTTCTGAATATGTTACCCCTAGCAGAAACGGCTGAAGCCCCCTTTTCCTCTTTGGGGTCTCTAAAGCCTCCTCAGGGTTCACATGCTTTCCCTATGCACCCATTGCTGGAAAAGCTTATATATGCTGACTGGGATCATCCGGATAGGCATTTTCTTCCTCCCAAGAGATTTTCCCTTCTTTATTCTATGGAGGAAAAGTTCACTAAGAAATAGAGTGTGCCAGCTATTTCTTTGAATAAGAGTCTCACTTGTCCAGTGGACAATATCCAGGTGTTTAGGGATCCAGCTGATAAAAGGCTGGAATCTTTGCTTAAGGCCACCTATGCTGTTGCTGGTGCAGTAGTACAGCCTGCAGTAGCAGCAAACGGCATTTGTCAATCCCTTAAAGAGAAAGGTTGTCAGAGGGGAGGAGGTCCCGGATCTAACTGAGCCTTATTTTTTAGCGGTGGACACTACTAAAGATTCTATTTATCAGGCATCATGCCTTGCTCTCCTGTTAGTACATATGTAGAGTTCTGTGGCTTAAGCATTGGTCAGCTGAGTTGCCATGTAAAAAGCTATTGGCTGGTTTTCCCTTTCATGGGGAATGTTTTGTTTGGGGATGATTTGGATAAGTACATCCTAAAAATCTCAGGTGGTAAGAGTACCCTTCTTCCAGTTAAGAGAAGGAGTAATAGGCCTTCTTTTAAACGGGCGGCTTCTCCAATTCCAGTCACGCCGGCCTCCGCCATCAGGTCCAAGAGGTAGAGTTCAGAACCAAGCTCAGGGCCAGAAAAAGCTCTGAGGGCAAAAGTCCCAAGGCCTCCTTATGAAGGGGTGCCTCCACTTGATCGAGTAGTGGGAAGGCTTCTGCAATTCGCAGGAGCCTGGCGTGAAGAGATCCAGGACAGAGGGGTGGATCTCCACAGTATCTCTAGGATACAAACTAGAGCTTCGAGAGTTCCCAAAGACCCAGTGAAAAAAGGGTATTTTTTTCAGGCACTAGACCGATTGATGTTTCAGGGTGTAATCATAGAGACCCCCTCAGAAGGGCAGGATATGGGATTTTATTCAAATCTCTTCATGGTGCCAATACTGAATGGAGATGTCAGACACATTCTAGAGCTCAAGGGTCTGCATTGGTTACTAAACATCTGCACTTTTCGCATGGAATCAATCAGGTCAGTAGTGTCCACCCTGAGGGGAGGAGAACTTCTAGCATCAATAGACATCAAGGATGCATATCTCCATTTTTCAATTTTTCCCGCTCGCCAGAAGTTCCTGCGGTTCACAGGTTCACAAAGAAAGCCTTGCCCATTAACATTCTAGAGATTCGGGCAGTACGTCTGGCTCTAAGGACCTGGACGGGCAGATTCAGAATTGTACTGTGAGGATTCAATTTGACAATGCCACAGCAGTGGCCTACATCAATCATCAAGGTGGCATCAGAAGTTGCGTGGCACAGAAAGAGGTGAACCATATTCTCTCTTAGGCAGAAGAGCCATGTGCCTTGCCTATCTGCAGTTTTCATTCTGGGAGTGGAGAATTGTCGGGTGGATTTTTTGAGCCTCCAACATTTGTTCCCGGGAGAATGGTCTCTACATCGCGAAAATTTTCTGGCCATATGCCAGAAATGGGGTACCCCGGACATAGATTTATTGGCGTCCAAGTTCAACAAGAAGTTGGACAGCTTTGTGTCGAGGACAAGGGATCCACTCGCATATGGGATGGATGCATTAATGACTCCATAGGATCAGTTCAGTTCTCACTGAATTATGCATTCCCCCCAGTTCAGCTGCTACTGTGGCTTCTACACAGGATCAGGGAGGAATGCAAGCTGGTAAACCTAGTTGCCCCGGCAAGGCCCAGAAGATCCTGGTATGCAGAGATTGTAAGGATAGTAGTAGGGGATCCTGGACCCTTCCATCTCGGCCAGACCTGCTTTTGCAAGGGCCGGTGTTCCATCCTGCCGTACAAATGTTAAATTTGATGGTTTGGCTATTGAAGCCCACATTCATTTTTTTTTTGTCAAATAACTTTTTATTGAAAATGATAGCTTACAGCATACAAAAGCGTAGGATATAGCATGAGGGACGATGTACAAAGTAGGGCACCAGTCTGTGTACATTACAGGCCTTTCGGCTATAAGAGGTATGGTTTGTAGCACATACTCAGAGTTAAATCTGCTATATCGTAGAGGCGTACATTATGACTCTGCAAAACATTAAACCTGAAGTGAATCGCAGAAGGAAGGAGAAAGAAAGGAGGAAAAGAAAAACAGAAAAAATAAGAGGGGGGGAAGAGAAAAGAAAGGGAGAGAGAGAGGTGTCATCGAAACAGCTCGTTTACCTGGTTATATTGGGTCCTCCCGGAGGCGCCACGGCTCCCAGACAACGTCATGGGATTCCAGCCTGTCCTGTATCCTAGCAGTCATTCTCTCCATCAACTCCACATCTTTGATTCTAGCGTATAAAGCCTCAGGGGTGGGGGAGAGCAATTATTCCAGTTAAGGGCAATGAGGCAGCGTGCAGCTGTGAGAATATGGCGTGTTAACTTCTTGTAGGGCTTGGAGACTCTCAGGGGTGACAGGCCTAATAGGAAGAATTTGGGGAACATGGGGACCTGCGTGTCTAAGAGACGGCCCAGCAGATGTTGGACTGCGGTCCAGTAGGGGGAGATCACCGGTCAGCTCCAATAGATGTGAAAGAGGGAGCCCCTGTCTGTTTGGCATCTCCAACAAAGGTCTGAGCTAGTGGGGTATATGGCGTGAAGTACGTCAGGGGTCATATACCAGAAGGTTAAATACTTTTTTATTATTTCTCCATTCTCATAAATATTACACAATAATAAGGCTGCGGTCGGAAAGGTTTTAGGGATTCTACTTCAATCTGTTTGTAGTCCCAAAAAAGAACGGGGTCCGTCCAATCCTGGACCTTCAGGCCCTTAACACTTTTGTGAGGGTATGGAACTTCAGGATGGAATCAGTTCGCTCTGTGGCCGCTGCACTCCATCCGGAGGATTTTCTGGCATCCTTGGACATCAAGGACGCATACTTGCATGTCCCCATATTTGCCAGGCGTCAGATTTCTGCGATTTGCGGTCGGGGACGACCACTACTAATTTGTGGCTCTTCCTTTTGGCCTGCTATCGGCACAAAATGTTTTCACCAAGGTGCTCACCCCAATTCTGGCCTTACTGAGGCAGCGAGAAATCGCTGTCGTGGGCTACTTGGACGACCTCCTGCTCAGAGCTGCTTCAGGCTCAGAATTAGAGGAGGATGTGGTGATAGCCAGTCAGACTCTTCAAGAGTTCGGTTGGGTACAAATCAGAAGTCAGTGTTGGTGCCGACTCAGCGCCTGCAATACCTGGGCTTAAAGGGGTTGTAAAGGGAAAAAATGTTTTTCATAATAAGCATCCTTTACTTGCAGACATTCCTCTTTTTACTTCCTCATTGTTAATGTTTGCTCGGAAGTTGCTCTATTTCCTCTCTGTTCTGTTCACTTCCTGCTTGTCCAATATCTGGTTTACAAAATGATTACTTTGGATTACTTTGGATCTAAAGGATGCTTACCTGCATATTCCCATTTCCCAGAAACATCCGAAGTTCCTGAGGTTTGCAGTACAGATGAGGCAGGGCGTCCGACACTGGCAGTTCTGGGCTCTCCCCTTCGGCCTAGTGGCCAGTCCAAGATTTTTTTCCAAAGTTCTAGCCGAGGTGGTGTCATTTCTACACCTCCAGGGGATAGCCTTGATCCCATATTTGGATGATATGCTGATTTTCAGTCCGGTCTTGGAACAGTTCCACACAGACCGAGACAAGGTGCTGTCCACTCTAGAATATCTAGGGTGACTGGTCAGCAAAGAAAAATCCTCCCTAGATCCTGCACAATCCAAGGTGTTCCTAGGGTACCGGGTGGACTCAGTGAACCAAAGGATCTTTCTACCTCAAGAAAAGATCACCAAAGTACAAGGAGCAGTTTCCGCTCTACTTGGTATGAGAGAGGTCTCGCTAAGGACCATGATGAGAGTGCTGGGGCTCATGTCATCTTGCATCCCAGCGGTTCACTGGGCCCAGGTCCATTCCCGGAGACTCCAGGGATTCCTTCTCTCCTTCTGGGATGGGAAAAGAGAATCCCTGGACATAAGTGTCCCTCTCAGAAGAGGCAAGGGACTCCCTAGACTGGTGGCTCAATGCAGACAACCTATCAGAAGGTCGGTCCTGGACCCAACAGAATCCATTGATTCTGACTACAGACGCAAGCGCCTGGGGAGCTCATATAGGAAATTTCTTCACCCAGGGCCCTTGGGACCGGGAGCAGAGCAAAGCTTCCTCCAATTTCAGGGAACTGTTAGCGGTTGGAAAAGCTCTAAACTTTTTCAAAGACCAGCTCTTAGGAAGGGAAGTACAGATCTTCTCGGACAATGCAGTAGCTGTGTCCTACCTAAATCATCAGGGACCAGTGTTACATCCCGATCTGCATGGTGTTTGAGAGGGAGATTCTCGGGCATAGGGAATGCTCGGAAAAAGTGATTGACACACTCCTGCAGAGTAGGAAGCCAGTCACAAGGAAAATATATGCTAAGGTGTGGAAAGTCTTCTCTCGCTGGGCTTAGCCTAGAGAAGGTTCTCCCCAAATAATCCCCATGGTCCTGGATTTCCTCCAAGAAAGGGTTGACCAGTGCCTAGCAGTAAGCACACTAAGGGTCCAGGTTGTAGCCTTATTAGTATTTTTTGACCAGAGGCTGGCCTTGAACCCATTGGTAAAAAGGTTTTTAATGGCCAGGGAAAGGGTAACCCCAGAACAATCAGGTTCCCACCTTGGGATTTATCCCTGGTACTAGATGCTTTAACCAAGGGACCTTTTGTACCGGTGGTTCAAATTTCCGTTAAATTTATTTTACTTAAGATGGCTTTCCTTCTGGCAATCACCACAGCCAGAAGAGTTAGTGACTTACAAGCTCTGACTATAAAAGAGCCTTTTTTGTTGCTCCTAGAGGATAGGGTAATCCTCAGACAGGATCCGTTATATCTACCAAAAGTGACCTCTGAATTTCACAGGTCACAGGAGATTGTCCTTCCCTCTTTTTGGGAAGGAGGCCAAGTTTCATGTATTAGACATTAGAAGGGGTTTTCTAGCCTATTTAGATAGAGTGAGTGTATTCAGGAGATCAAATCATTTGTTAATTAATTTCTCCGGCTAAAAGAAAGAGCTTACGAACAGTGAGGAAAACCTGTTCCAGCTCATATTAAGGCTCACTCAACCAGAACTCTGGCGACCTCCTGGGCAGAGAGGGAAGGCGCTTTGATTGATCAAATCTGCAGAGCAGCAACTTGGACGAGCCAAAATACTTTCCTGAGGCACTATAGAGTGGAGCTGTTGTCTTCTCAGGACTTTGTGATCGGCAGGAAGGTCCTACAGACGGTGATCCCACCCTAAGGTAGACCTGAACTTCTTGCTCATCGTCTCAGGTGTGCCATCCTGGAAGATGACTGGAGAAAAGTACCAGTTACACTTACGGTAATGGATTTTCTAGGAAGTCTTCCAGGACGGCAGGCCTACTTCCCTACCCTTAATTGTTGGTGATGTTCTCACAGAGGTACCCTCTGACACCAGTGTGGGTCTATACTTTGTCATAACTGAGGGACAGATGGAAGGGTGGGGCCTTTTAAACTCTGTTGTTGATTGTGTTTCCTGTCAGATGGGACCGTCATCTCAGGTGTGCTGTCCTAGAAGACTTCCTAGAAAATCTATTACCGTAAGTGTAACTGGTACTTTTTTCATTTTTATTTCTTTCACCTGCATATAAGCCTTCTGATTTTTTAGGTTCAGGTCCCATAGACTTCAATGGGGTTTGCGGTTTGTATCTGAACGTTTGCGATGTTTGAGAGTTCTGGTGCGAACCGGGAGGATGTTTGTCTCGTCTCTAATTCTAATAATGCGTACACAGGACCATTTTTCATGATGAGAAGACTGCCATTTTTTTTAGATTGGTTGTGAAAACTGGTCGTGTATATGCTCCATAGCATTTTTTTCGACGGAAAAACTGCCCGCAGAAAAATTAGAACCTGCGCTATTTTTTCTCGTCCTTTTTCTCGTCGTGAAAATATCTTGTGTATGCTTTTCCGAGGGGGGAAAAAAAAGTGCATGCTCAGAATCAAGTATGCAGCCCAAAGGGTGGCGCCATTTGAAAGGAACTTGAATGAATGAAAAACTTATATAGCGCGGCACATGCGAACTGAATCGCCTCTGGGCGCTCGTTGTTTCTGTCTCTCTGATCATCAAAAGAGCAGAGTTTTTACCTGTCTTCAAAAGCTCAGGTGGTTTTCCTCCAACCGAATGCTGGTTGGTAAAGCGTTCCATAGTCTGGGACCCTGGAAAGCAAACCTTTTTTCTCCCTTTATAGTCCCGTTGTACGTCACCACGCTTTGCTCGACCGTTTTTTTCCATGAACGTGTGTATGCAAGACAGACTTGAGAGGAATCACGACCAATCACATCAAGAAAAACACAATTTTTTGTCAGGACGAGAAAAACGGTCATGTCTACGCGTCATTAGTGTTCCTGGAACGAAAACACTGTAATCTGGTAAAATTAACCCCTGATCCCTGTGGTACCAGAGATTGGGGGGTTAATGGGAGCGTCTGACTGCCTTAGGGTCTGAGGCACACAGACACCCCCAAATTCGGATCTCACAGCACAGTTATCTCACAAAATGAACCCCTTCACTGATTGCATGCAAGCAGACTGGAGCTACTGGAGCTCCACTCTAGACTGGGAATGTGACAGGAAATGCCGATGTGACGGGAAACATGTGACCTCCACTTTTTCAAGTTGTGTCTATTAGTAATTTATTACATAAAAGTTGATAAACCAAAAAAAAAAAACTTTGAGTGGAGGCCACATGTTTTCTGTTGAGTGAAGCTCCAGTCTGAAGCCAGATACCCTTGCAAAATAAATAAAAAAATCCTCACTGCTAATAGTAAATTTGACAAATAGAGGGGGTAAATCTCCCTAGCAGGAGCGCAGACGGCAATAAACAGTTATACTATAAACAGTGGAATTTTTTTTTGTTTTTTCTCATATGATACTTTGAAACATTTTTCCTAAAGAATCTCTGATAAAGTTAGGTTATCATTTTGTCCGAATACCTAAGGCTGTGTTCACATATAAAAAGGGAGGGGGTGGTGTCTGCGCTGAAATAGTGAAAGGGGGGGGGGGGAATGGGTGAATATGTGTGAGAATGGGGCAGGTGACTGGTGGGGTGGATGGTGAATGAAGGTGAATTTAGGACAACATAATAACCAACATTATACAATGAACAATGTGAATGGTTGTACACATTAAGGGTGATTACCAATAAGTATTGTGACAACAAAGAGAAAAAAAAACTAGCCGGTGCAATGTGAAACCAAAAGAACTATGAATAAAACAAAATACTAGATCCAAACAGACTATAAGACCAGAGAAAAATCCATGGGGGAATGCCTCTGGATACACACAATAATGAATGAATAAATAAATGAATAGATAAAGTCTCTGGTGAAAAAAACAAAATGTCCAGGAAAGTCCAGAGTGAAATAGTGGTGCCAGGAAAGGGTGACAACAGAAAACACCTCGGGTGGTCCCCAGCTCCTCACCTCAAGGCTATTGCACGGATAGCCTACAACAGGGATCGAGGAGCCACAGAGTCCAGACGCCTGACGCAGAGTGTTCCACCTGACGTCTGTTTGTTTTATGCCCATTGGATCGTTTTAAATGTGAGTGTTATTTTTTATTAAATGTGTTTTTTACCTTGCGGGATTGCGCTATGGTCTGTTTCTTTTTCATCATGTATGCTACCTGAGAGGTCCATTGCTTTGAGTGACTATTTGGCCATCTTAGAAGAGGGTACCTGCTACTTGATCAAGAACGAACTCGCTGTTCGTGGGAGATAGGCCCATCATCCATCACCCTGTGGTGAGTGGATGCATGAGTGACACAAGCTGTCCATATAGAAGTTTTTGTATTGTCACTCACCCGCTTCTACCTGCTTCATTATTTTTTTTACTGCTGAGGAGTGCTTCTGCTGCTTGCCCTGCTGAGGGATCACTGTCCTCCACCGGGAGGTGCTGTTGTAGGCTATCCGTGCAATAGCCTTGAGGTGAGGAGCTGGGGACCACCCGAGGTGTTTTCTGTTGTCACCCTTTCCTGGCACCACTATTTCACTCTGGACTTTCCTGGACATTTTGTTTTTTTCACCAGAGACTTTATCTATTCATTTATTTATTCATTCAT
Source organism: Rana kukunoris (assembly GCA_029574335.1). Lineage (NCBI taxonomy): Eukaryota > Metazoa > Chordata > Amphibia > Anura > Ranidae > Rana > Rana kukunoris. The sequence continues at coordinate 263,069,988 of CM056049.1, forward strand.
TATTGTGTGTATCCAGAGGCATTCCCCCATGGATTTTTCTCTGGTCTTATAGTCTGTTTGGATCTAGTATTGTGTTTTATTCATAGTTCTTTTGGTTTCACATTGCACCGGCTAGTTTTTTTTTCTCTTTGTTGTCACAATACTTATTGGTAATCACCCTTAATGTGTACAACCATTCACATTGTTCATTGTATAATGTTGGTTATTATGTTGTCCTAAATTCACCTTCATTCACCATCCACCCCACCAGTCACCTGCCCCATTCTCACACATATTCACCCATTCCCCCCCCCCCCCCCTTTCACTATTTCAGCGCAGACACCACCCCCTCCCTTTTTATATGCCAATTTCTCTCTGCCCAGGACAGAGTGTTAGGGGTCTGCTGCAGTATCCCCAGTCCACCTCCCAGCTCCACTTCACCCCAACCCATCCCCCTTGGTAGCGCAGGAGCCTTTCCATATATCTGTGTTCACATATGCTGCAGCCGCGGCACACAGCAGGGTGTCCCTGCTCACAGATTCAGGTGAAAATCAGGTCCGCATTTATGCCTGAATTTGCACCTGAATCAGAACCAAAGACATACAGGACCCTTTTCAAATACGGACCGCGGCTGCTCCAGAGGTGTGTAAACTGGCTCCATTGTGCGCGCTTCACACTTTACTGTCATTCGAACTGGATGCAGGGAAGCCCACATCCAATTTGCATAAAGTTTATTTAAGTTTCAAAACAAACAAATATAGGACAACATTGGTACAATCATACAGATGAGTATTAAGTTATAAGTCATATTAGCAACCTTCATCCCAGAGTTCCGCCAGCAGTTAGATCTAATAGCAAACATAATCTGCGACATGGGGGGGTTGGTCTGGGAAAGGTATGTCTAACAGTAACAAGGTTAGGAGAGGAGATGGTCAATGGTAAAGAGGCAATCAAAACTTAAACCTGTCGGCTTAAATAGGCCATTCCTAGATCCAGGGGGCCAACAAATGGGAAAGAAGAAAGTTTCCAAACCCTAGTCAAGGGTTAACTGTCTCGCTTTAACCCATGCGGCCCATTTTATCAAATTACTTTGGGCAATTCCTTCCTAAATATGTCAATTTGTGGAGAGGTAGAGCCACATTCACTAAAAATTTCCAAAGATGTAGAGTAGGGGGTTGAGCTTGATTCCATTAGAGGATTACCTTTCTAGTATAAAATGCTGTGTAGAAGACATTTGTTTCCTCTGAGGGGCCTCTATTGTGTCACAGATGCCCAACAGAAGAGAAATGTTGAGATGTGGGACCTTAATTTTCCCAATAAGGTTAATATCATCGACCATCCCCTTCCAGAACTCCTGCAATCGGGGACAGGACCATACAACATGGACGAGGTCAGCATTATTCGAACCACCCTTAGGGCAGACCTCTGTTCTGGCGGTGTAAATTTTGGCCAAATGTGCAGGAGAGTAGTAGGCTTGATGCAGAAATTTGAGTTGGGTGAATCTGTCACATGCTGAAATCATTAGTGGGAGATATTGTTTGATGCCTTCCCCCCAGTCATCATCTGCCAATGCAGGAATATCCTGTTGCCAAGATGAAAACATCCGAGAGACATACATATCTAGGGTGGCCAATAGATTATAAAGGGTAGAGAGTGTGTTCCCACAATTGGAAAACCCAAGTACACGTTCCATATCGGACATCTCTAAAAGTATAGTGGGAGAAAATTGGGGCCTAAAAGCGTGGCTCACTTGAAAATATCTAAAAAAAAAAGTATAGTTCGTCAGATCATGACTCCTCTTAAGGTCATCATAAGTCATCAATTGCCCTCGGAGACTATATCCCCCAAGGTCGTAATCCCCTATCTAGCCCACAGGACCAGATCAGGGATGGAGTGGAAGTGATGCAGTCGAAGATTGCCCCAGAGTGGGGTATGCGAGGAGCAAGCATTTGACTTCTCAAGCTTTGTACAAACAGTATCCCAAACCTTAAAGGGGTTGTAAAGGTTGCATTAAGGTAAAAAAAATCTGACAGCACCGCCCCCTGAGCCCCCGTTTTACTTACCTGACCGTTCGAAATTGCCGGGCGTGTCCATGTCATCTGTTCGGTTCCCAGCCTGGCCGGTAATTGGCTAGGCTGGGCGGATTGATAGCAGCGCAGTCATTGGCTGGCGCTGCTGTCAATCACAGTGGACGACGTGGCGCTCCGGGGGGTGGGGACGAGTGATACAGTCGGCGGCTATGGCCGCCACTGTATCACCGGAGCGCGCTCGCAAAAGCTTTCCACCATGCAAGCTCCTCTCACATGAAGGTAGAAAGCTTTTGCGAGGAGGAGCCGAGGCAGCCGCCGAGGGACCCCAGAAGACAGCTTTCCTGGACACTCTGTGCAAAACGAGCTGCACAGTGGAGGTAAGTATTAACATGTTTGTTATTTAAAAAAAAAAATATTCCTGACTTTAGTGTTCCTTTAAGAGTCGTTTTTATGGGGGAGGTCACATTTGAGTTAAAACAGGGACCCCGGTGTATTAAATTCCATAACTCAGAGTAGGAGCCTAGCAATGCCTCCTCGAGTATTGAAGCGGGATTGACCGGTTCCTCAGAGCCACCATTTAACAGTAACAAGAATTCCCATTCGACAGAATCGAAAGCTTTTTTCGCTTTCAGGGAGGCCACCACTTCGGGCTGGGCGTCCCCCTCTGCAGAGGCCAAGACAATGTACAGTCTCTGAAGGTTAATGTACTACCCGGCATGAATCCCATTTCGTCTTCATGAACAAGGGTGTGTAAAAACTGATTTAGCCACTTAGCGAGAATTTTAGTAAGGACTTCGGCATCTGAGAAATAGGCCAATATATTCAACACAACTGCAGGTCTTTCATGGGCTTAGGGACCACTACTACAATTGCCTAAGCAATGGAGGGAGGGAGAACATCTTCCTGTAAAGTTTTAGCCAACATGGTATGTAGCCTAGGTGCCATTCCTGGGGTCTTTCCCGACTGCAGTGAGGACCATCTAGCTGTTCCTTTGTCGAAGTGGAAAGAATTGGGAAAGATACCTGATCTAGAAAGCTAAGTAACTCTTCCTGTGCTGCCCCAATTGGGGCATAGAATATGAGATGCATAGCCTCAGTTAATATTAGCATTGTTATATAGATTAGAGTTATATAGTGTGGTTTGCCTAACTATTTTCTCATAGCTAAATCTATGTGTTATCCTATGCTGCCATCTAGTGGCCCTTTCTTGCAGAGTACATGTTTTCTGTAATTCCTCATTAGTTACCACATATTTTCCAGTTTATGTATGCCCCTCCCTACTTCCTGTGGGTAGTACTTCCTGTGTCATTCCCTCAGCTAGCAAGCCACATGTACAAGGACACGTGTATCTGCACGGTACTTGGGAAAGGCATCATCTTTTGACCGCACAATACTATTATCATTCATCTGCTGTTCCTGTTATCTGCTGTAACCCCTGAAGTTAAAGAATAAACACCTCTTTTGAATGAATCGGTATTGACGAGTTCAGCTATCTGACAAGGATTGTCCACAGTGAGTATATCTGCTTATACAGGCCAGGCATAGAGGTCTCAGCAAGGGATATATCGTTATCACAACAATCGGAGTCAGAATAGTCAAAAGATGCATAGAATTCTTACAGCCTGCTGGGTATATGTGTGTGCCTAATCTGCAATCAAGCTCAGTGCCAGCCGCCATCTTGTGAAAGCCGATAGTCCCACAAGCTTACTGCGCTTCATGTGAATGTTGAAAGCTGTTTCGCTAAATTGAACTGTGTTACCCCACCTGTCTAGCTGCTGTTTGTCTTCTTAAAGAGACAGTACCATTTTTTACAAAACCGTGAGAAATGTCTAGACAAGGCTCTGAACACTCTTTTATGGCTGAACCAATGCAGATTCATCATGCCTCTGAACCCGCAGACGTACAGGGAGCAGACTCTGCAGATATTGCTGAACAGAGTGTAAGACCCAAGCGTGCAATAAAACCAACACAGAAACTCAGAGAAAACTATGAATACACTAGAGCTGAGTTCTCCAGCAAGCTGTCAGACCTCTGGGACAGAACTTCACACTGCATGTCAGTTTTGCCACACTTTAATGATCAACCAGCTGAATTAAGAGACTCTATAGATCGCCTATCTGCTGCGTATGAACATTACCAGCGGCTGTCTGCAAAATACACTGCCTTCTTGCAAGACTGTAATATAGAGGACTCTTCAGCAGAACTGACCAAGACTGATGCACTGAACCAACAAAGGGATCTCTTGGTGCAAAATGCTCAGTGTAAGGCAGAACTCCGCATTGCTCAACTGCAAGAGACCAGATCTCAAAGATAAATATCAACCAAGCACACTGCACGTTCTTCTAGATCCTCTCGCTCCAGAAGTTCAACATTAACCACTTCCCCACCGCGCCATAAGCATTTTACTGCTACGGCGCGGTGGAGTTACTTTGACACGACGTCCCTGGGACGTCGTCGTGCACTTCCGCGATTGCGCGTCCCCTGGGACGCGCTCGAGAAAGTGTCCGTGCTCGCCGGGTCTAGAAGACCCGGCGCATCACGGATCACGAATGACGGCGCGATCACTTGTAAACAAACCGGCGTCATTTGATGACGCCGGTTCCTCCCTCTCCTCCCTCTCCTCTCTGTACCGTTCGGTACAGTGTGCGAGGAGAGGGGGGGGGGTGGGGTGTCAGCAGCTGAGCTGTGGCTGGATCTGTGACAAATGCAGTCACAGATCCAGCCATCCCTCAATCCATCCCAGCTCTGCAATCCCCCAGTACCCTGCAATCCCCCAGTACCCAACAATACCCCAGTACCCAACAATACCCCAGTACCCAACAATACCCCACAATACCCCAGTACCCAACAATACCCCAGTACCCAACAATACCCCAGTACTCGGCAATACCCCAGTACTCGGCAATACCCCAGTACTCGGCAATACCCCAGTACTCGGCAATACCCCAGTACCCAACAATACCCCAGTACCCAACAATACCCCAGTACCCAACAATACCCCAATACTCAGCAATGCCCCAGTACTCGGCAATACCCCAATACTCGGCAATACCCCAATACTCGGCAATACCCCAATACTCGGCAATACCCCAGTACTCGGCAATACTCGGCAATACCCCAATACTCTGCAATACCCCAATACCCTGCATGATACTTTGCAATACCCCAATACTCTGCAATACCGCCTATGGGGATTTTTAAGTAGCGAAGTTTGGCGCCATTCCACAAGTGTGCGCAATTTTGAAGTGTGACATGTTGGGTATCTATTTACTCGGCGTAACTTCATCTTTCACATTTTGAAAAAAAATTGGGCTAACTTTACTGTTTTGTTTTGTTTTAAGCACAAAACAGTTTTTTTTTAAAAACACGCGTTCAATAAATTTCTGCGAAAATACCGTGCGAGATAAAAAGTTGTAACGGCCGCCATTGTATTCTCTGGGGTCTTTGCTAAAAAAGCATATATAATGTTTTGGGGTTCTATGTAATTTTCTAGCAAATAAATGATGATTTTTCCATGTAGGAGAGAAATGTCAGAATTGGTGTGGGTGTTCCAGAACGCCTGATGGTGCTCCCTGCATGTTGGGCCTCTGTATGTGGCCACGCTGTGTAAAAGTCCCACACATGGGGTATCGCCATACTCGGGAGGAATAGCAGAATGTGTTTTGGGGTGTAATTTGTGGTATGCATATGTTGGGTGTGAGAAATAACCCACTAATATGACAGAAACAATTTTTTTTATTTTATTTTTTTTACAGAATTTTCAGTCGTTTTTCTTTTATAGCGCAAAAAATAAAAAACCCAGAAGTGATCAAATACCACCAAAAGAAAGCTCTATTTGTGTGAAAAAAAGGACAAAAATTTCAAATGGGTACAATGTTGTATGACTGAGTAATTGTCATTCAAATTGTGAGAGCACCGAAAGCTGAAAATAGGTCTGGTTAGGAAGGGGGTTTAAGTGCCCAGTGGTCAAGTGGTTAAGCAACAAGCTAATAGAGGCCCGCGCTGATGCTGAATCCAGGAAAGCGCAAAGCTCCCTTGCTAAGAAAGAAGCAGAGATGGAAGCCCAAAGCAAAGCTCTGCAAGCAGAGATGGCAGCTCGCCAAGCAGAGATGAAATCCCAAATAAAGATTCTGCAAATAGAGAAAGAGGAAGCAGGTGCCCTAGCAAGGCTGAAAGTCCTTGAACAAGCAATGGGTCAAAGTACTAATTCAGACTGTCTTATCCCAGCAGAACTGGAAGATCCAATTGAACGCACCAGTGAATATGTGCTAAAGCAATAATGCTTACAAAGATACAGAGTCATCTCCTGTACCTCCTACTAACAACACTGTTCTGACTCTCAACACAGTGACCTCTCAGCTCCAAATGCCTGAGCCTCCTCAAGTCCACAACACAAGTGCATCTACGCAGCAAACCACATCAACTCCTGCCAACAACAAGGTGACTTCCAGCGACAAGCCGCAGCTCCAGCCACAGCCAGCAGAAGCCTTAGAGACTACACCAAAGTTAAGCTCTCATGCAACATCATTTTATCCTGGTAAACCTCACCCTTCTTTACCAGAGAACTTTCACACCCAAGGGGTTCCACAAGTTACTTTGGCACCAAAGAGTGAGAGATCAGACTTGAATGACTTTGCCAGATATATGGCACGCCGTGAGCTCATTAACACTAGCCTCTCAAGGTTTGATGACTGTCCAGAGAGCTACAGGGCCTGGAGATCAACCTTCAAGGCTGCTATTGCTGATTTCAACCTTACTGCCAAGCAGGAACTTGATTATCTCATAAAGTCGCTGGGGCCAGAATCTGCAAATCGTGTTAAAAAACTGAGGACAGTACATGTTGACCACCCAGATGCAGGTCTTTTTGCTGCATGGGCAAGACTTGAGCAAGCCTATGGTAGCTCAGAAGCCATAGAAAGCGCTCTATTCAAGAGACTGCAAAACTTCCCAAAAATAGGGAACAAAGACTATCGCAAGCTCCAAGATCTAAGTGACCTCCTCATGGAGTTAGAGTTGGCAAAGACAGACCCACGTCTACCTGGACTAAGCTTCCTGGACACTGCTCATGGTGTCAATCCAGTGGTGTCTAAACTGCCATACAGCCTGCAAGAGAGATGGGCGCAGCAGGGCTCAAGGTACAAAAGAGACTATAACGTATCCTTTCCTCCATTCTCATATTTTTGCAGGTTCATCAGTGAACAAGCCTGGATGAGAAATGATCCCAGCTTCAGCTTCAGTGAACCCAACTTGCCTGCTTCATCATCATCACCATCACCAAGGTATGATAACACAGCAGCTAAACGCAGAGACTTTAATAGAGCAATATCTGTTAAAAGGACAGACATCTCACCACCCGTGTCCTCTCATGCATACCAGAGTGATTCGGGTGATAGAGATAAAGATCCTAATCGTCAGTGCCCTATTCACAAGAAGCCTCACCCTCTTAAGAAATGCCGAGAGCTGAGAGCAAAGACTTTACAAGAGCGCAGGGAGATTCTCCAGAAACTTGGAGTATGCTACAGGTGCTGTGCTTCTTATAGTCATTTTGCCAAGGACTGTAAAGTTGTCATCAAGTGCACAGAATGCAGTAGCGAAAGACATGTGACAGCTATGCATCCTACTTCACTTACAGACAGCCCACAGCAGCTACCTACCTCCACCCCTCTCTCAAATCATGGCAGGGAGCAACAAAGCCACGCTCTAGCCAAGGAGAATGTTTCTTCTTCATGCACAGAAATCTGTGGAGAAAGTTTAGATCACAAGTGCTGTGCCAAGATATGCCTTGTTAAGGTATACCCAGAGGATCAACCTGAAAAAGCTGCCAGGATGTATGCCATAATAGATGAACAGAGCAACAGATCCCTGGTCAAGCCTAAATTCTTTGAGATCTTTGGCATTGAGGGTCATGCCACACCGCATACTCTCAGAACCTGTTCTGGTCGTGTAGAGACTTTCGGCAGAAGGGTCGATGGGTTCATGGTGTCTCATATCGAAGGGAAAGAGGGCATACTCCTACCAACATTAGTTGAGTGTGACCAGATACCAGATGAAAGAGAAGAGATTCCTACTCCAGAGGCTGCATATCACCATCCTCACTTAAGGCACATAAGGTACATAAGGTACGTGAGCAGTGTGATGGACCTGAGGATGCCCCTTATGCACAAAGACTTGATCTAGGCTGGGTAATATTGGGCGATGTATGCTTGGATAGAATGTGTACGTCAACTGAGATCCACTCCTTCAAAACTTACATGTTAGGAAATGGACGTGCATCCCACTTCAAAGAGTGCCCTCACCATTATGAAGTAAAGGAGAAGCCTCTTGACATCATCCAAGTACCTGATGTCACTCCTATCCTTTGTGACGACAACCTAGGTACCACAGTGTTTTGTACCACAAGTGACGACAACAAAATAGCCTTGTCAGTTGAAGACAGAGAGTTCATCAAAATAATGGACAAAGAATTCTTCAAGGATGAGTCCAACAGCTGGGTTCCACCATTGCCTCTTCGTGCTGCAAAGGTCAAACTGCCAAACAATCGTGAACAGGCTATATCCAGATTCAACTCACTTCAACGAACACTAAAGAACAGGCCTGAAATGAAGGACCATTTCATTACCTTTATGAAGAGGATCTTTGACAATGAGCACGCTGAGCCAGCTCCACCTCTCCAAATACACGATGAGTGCTGGTACCTACCTTTCTTCGGAGTATACCATCCACGTAAGCCAAAACAAATCAGGGTAGTGTTTGACTCCAGTGCCAAGCATCAGGACGTATCCCTGAACGATATTCTTCTCACTGGTCCTAACCTAACCAACAACCTTGTAGGTGTACTCATGAGGTTCAGAAGAGAGCCAGTTGCCATAACTGCTGACATTGAACAAATGTTTCATTGCTTTATTGTACGAGAAGACCATAGGAACTTCCTAAGGTTTCTGTGGCACCGTGACAACAACATGGACAATGAGATGATTGAATACCGCATGAAGGTTCATGTTTTCGGAAAAAGCCCCTCACCTGCCGTTGCAACATACGGTTTACGAAGGACTGCTCTTGATGGAGAACAGGAGTATGGTGCAGATGCTCGACATTTCGTCGAGAGAGACTTCTATGTGGATGATGGACTTAAATCTTTACCCACAGCGGAAGAAGCCATAGACCTGCTTCAAAGGACACAAGGTCCTGAATTCTTGCTGGCTGATCCAGAAGAAACCACGGCTGATGTCTTCAGTCTTCTAGAACCCGACAAAGATCCAGAGGTTCGTCCTGAAGTTAAAACCCTTGTCACCAGAACTGAACAAAGACGTGCCTTGGGCTGTCAACGCTTTGAACGTTTCTCCAAGTGGACAAGGCTGGTACGCACCATCGCAAGGTTAGTTCATATTGCACACTGCTTTCACACGAAGCCCACAGATGCTCACTGTCAAGGTTGGCACATGTGCCAAAGGCTTCTTTCTGCAAGGGACATTGCTGAAGCTGAACTGATCGTAATACGCAGTGTACAACAGGGTGTCTTTGGCTCAGAAATCAGACGTATTTGTGACAAGGGGGACATTCCAAAAAACAGTCCAATTGCTAACCTGAACCCATTCATTGACAATCATGGCATGTTAAGGGTTGGTGGACGCTTAAACAAGGCTAAGTTCAGTGAGCAAGAACAGAATCCTCTCATTATACCTGCTCGCCATCACATCACCACTTTGCTCATACGGCACTACCATGAAGGGGTGAAACACCAAGGTAGACACTTCACAGAGGGAGCCATAAGAGCTGCAGGCCTTTGGATTATAGGAGCAAAAAGACAGATTACAGCTACACTGCACAGCTGTGTTCAGTGCCGCAAACTGAGAGGGAAACAGCAACAGCAAATGTCAGATTTGCCAGCTGACAGGCTAAGTACTGACCCACCCTTTACTCATGTTGGTCTGGATGTCTTCGGACCATGGACGGTAACAGCCCGCAGAACCCGAGGTGGCCAAGCAAATAGCAAGCGATGGGCAGTGCTGTTCACCTGCATGAGTGTGCGTGCAGTACACATTGAAGTAATAGAATCTATGGATGCCTCAAGTTTCATCAATGCTCTAAGACGGTTCCTTGCCATCAGAGGACCAGTCAAGACACTAAGATCCGACTGTGGAACTAATTTTGTTGGAGCTTGTTGAGAGTTACAGCTCAACTCTAGGCCAATACAAGACCTTTTAGCTGAAAGAGGCTGTACATTGTTTTTTTAATCCTCCTCATTCTTCCCACATGGGTGGTTCATGGGAGAGAATGATAGGAATCACGCAAAAAATACTGGACTCTATGCACATGGACTTGAAATCCACAAGACTTACCCATGAGATTCTAACCACCTTCCTGGCAGAAGCATCTGCCATAATCAATTCAAGACCACTTGTTCCAGTGTCTACAGATCCAGAGACCCCAACTATCCTTACTCCAGCCACTCTTTTTACCCAGAAGCTTGGGTCTGTTCCCGTGCCACCTGGAGACTTTAAATCAGGAAATCTGTGCTACGATCAGTGGAAGCGAGTACAACACCTTGCCAACTGCTTCTGGAATCGTTGGAAGATGGAGTATCTTTCTACTCTGCAAGGACGCAGGAAATGGCAGCGCCCGAACCCTAACATCCAAGTTGGAGATCTCGTTCTGCTTAAGGATCAGCAAACTGAAAGAGCCGAGTGGCCTATGGGACTTATTGTAAAGATCGTTCCTAGTGATGACGGTAAGGTACGTAATGTGGAGGTGAAAGTTTCAAGACAAGGGACTGTAAAGACTTTTATCAGACCTATCACGGAACTCATTTTGCTCTTGCCATTTGGAGACTGAACTTACTTGGGTATGCTGTTGGATCCTACCTGCGACTTCGAGAAGGAAGTATCTGGGACTTTAGTTGTCACAACTTGAAGCCTTATATTATAGTTGTTGCATTATATGCATGTTCTCCGTTATGTCTTTCAGGTTTTCAAGACATCAAGCAAATTGCGCTGTTGTTTATTTGCATAACTACCGTTGTATTAGGTAAATAGTGGCATTACCATGCCAGACGGGGAGTGTGCTGCCCCAATTGGGGCATAGAATATGAGATGCATAGCCTCAGTTAATATTAGCATTGTTATATAGATTAGAGTTATATAGTGTGGTTTGCCTAACTATTTTCTCATAGCTAAATCTATGTGTTATCCTATGCTGCCATCTAGTGGCCCTTTCTTGCAATGTACATGTTTTCTTTAATTCCTCATTAGTTACCACATATTTTCCAGTTTATGTATGCCCCTCCCTACTTCCTGTGGGTAGTACTTCCTGTGTCATTCCCTCAGCTAGCAAGCCACATGTACAAGGACACACATGTATCTGCACGGTACTTGGGAAAGGCATCATCTTTTGACCGCGCAATACTATTACCATTCATCTGCTGTTCCTGTTATCTGCTGTAACCCCTGAAGTTAAAGAATAAACACCTCTTTTGAATGAATCGGTATTGACGAGTTCAGCTATCTGACAAGGATTGTCCACAGTGAGTATATCTGCTTATACAGGCCAGGCATAGAGGTCTCAGCAAGGGATATATCGCTATCACAACAATCGGAGTCAGAATACCTCCTATGAGTATTGTGCTCTGGAAGAATACAACTCAGAATAGTAGGAGGCAAAGCAGGCGTTGATATCCAACATGTTTAACACTAGCTCACCACATACACCTTTAAGATGGGCGATAGTGGCCACTGGGGACTGTTCTTTGGAGATCCAGGCCAACAGCCTACCTGTCTTCTCCCCTTGCTAAAAAACATGCTGTACTTGGGCCAATTGGTGTTTCTTTGCCTTAGCAACTCTAAGAAGCATTACCTCTCGATATGCCACCTGCATTTTCTGGCCAATAATAGGGTTAGAGGTAAGAACATATCGGGATTTAAGCAGTTGGGCCTTAGTTTCAGCTTCTTCTCAAGTGATTGCAGCATTTCTATTGGCCCTAGAAATAGAGGAATGATAACAGTCTCTAATGTATGGCTTAAAGGCATCCCAGACATTGCATGGTGAAGTAGTGGCAGCATTCACCAGCCAGTATTCCTTGATTAGCCTAGTTATTTCAATTTCAAAAGTGGGGTCAGATATCCAAATCTGGCAAAGAAGCCAGAGTCTGTCTGTGGGAGGAGTCACAGTTTGCAGGCAACACAGGATTGGTGAATGGTCGGCTATATCACAGGAAAGCCCTGAAACCTCTTCAATTTTGGGTAACATGCGACACTTGCGTACATGAGATTAATACAAGGCAATAGAGGCAGGTATAGATGCGATCTATAGGGTGTTTCCACTGCCATACATCTGTCAGCCCAAAGAGGGTTGCCCAGCGAGGCAAGGCATAGTCAGTAGCAGAGTCCGGAGACAGCCTATCAAGTGTGGGGTTTCGGAAGCATATCAAAATCCCCTGATAGAAAGATATTGTCAGTGGGGAATCGAGAAAGCATAGATGTGAGGTTATTCAAGAAGGCGATGGTAGCTGGAGGTGGCAGGTATAATCCAACTATCAACATATCAACCATATGAATAATTGCATAAATCAGCACATATATTCCCTCCGGGTCTAGTTTGACAGCTAAAAGTTCAAAATTTTGAGATTTATGGATCAGGATGCTAAGACCCCGGGCAGGTAGCATGGTAATGATGTCCCACCCATGGTTTTTAAAGTCCCAGGACCCATCAGATGGGCCTCCTGTAGTATAACATGGGGTCTATATTTCTTGAGATAAGCAAAAACCAACAACCTCTTTATCTTATTGTTAAGTTGCCTGAAATTGGGGCGGCCGATGGCCGATATATGATGCCGATTTTTGCGGCCAATATTTTAGGCCAATTTTTATTTTTTTGGCCGGTGCCACTGATTGGCTTTGGTGATTTGCACTGGTAGGTGGCACTGGTTGTCACTGGCAGGTGTCACTGATTGCCACTGACAGGTGGCACTTGCAGTTGGTACTGATTGGCACTTGCAGGTTTTACACTGAGCTGATTTGTCAGTTTCACAGTTACACTATACGCAACTGAATTCAGAGAGAGACCAGCTGTGGAATTCAGCAGTGATGTCGGGGGTGGGTGCGCCCTGCAGCTTTCAAACACCAGCCAATAATTAAGTGGCTTTAGAAAGTGGGCGGGGCCACATACATGTAGCGGCCCGCCCAGATCATATCCCATTGGCTGGTGTTTGATAGCTGCTGGGTTCCGCCCACCCCGAGTCCTGCCCACCCCCGACATCACGCTGAATTCTGACAGCTCCTCTCTCTGCATTTATGCATTAATTTGCAAACGTCAGTTTCACACACTGAGCAGCAGAGCCGCTCAGTGTGTGAAACTGCCAGTGGAGTGTGGGGAAGGGAGGAGTGCAGCCAGTAATCGGCGGAATTTGCACAAAAGTCAGCCAATGCCGATTTCTTAAAAAAGGTAAAATATCGGACGGCCTCTAAACATAAGGATATGGAAAGCAACACGACCTAGAAAGGTTAAAAAGTTATCCAGCAAAGTAGAAATCAACAGTGTTTGACCCAAACCTACAACACAGAGAACCATGGTAACTAAGCCGTAAGAAAGTCTCCTAAGGGGGCAGTGCGTAACAGGTAGCGCACCAAGCGCTCAGTTCTGCATGATGGGAGCAAACAGTTCTGCAAACTTTGTAACTTGAAGGCTATAAGGAGGGATCCAGTACTGAAAGAACAAATAAAATGTATTTTCTCAGTTCACTTAACCCCCTTAGCGGCATCCCCGAGTGTGACTCGGGGTGGATTTTTAATGCAAAAATCGGTAACCACGAGTCACGCTCGGGGTGGATGTGCAGAGCCTGCAGCTCGTGCTGGCTTACCTTGTATCCAGGCAGGGTACTGTACTTACCTTGATCCAGCGATGCATCCACGCTGTGTGAGCGAGTGGCGTTCTCCATTCGACTCACACAGTGCCCGGGCGCCGCCGATCTCCGTTCCCTGCGATGTAACAGCGCACAGGGGCGGAGACCGGCGGCAAATTCAAAAAAGTAAACAAACACATTACATACAGAATACCCTAATCTTATAGATTACAGTACTGTATGTAAAAAATACACCCCCCCCCCTTGTCCCTAGTGGGCTGCCCAGTGCCCTACGTGTACTTTTATATAATAATAACATTTTTTTTGTGCCTGCAAACTGTAGATTGTCCATAGCAACCAAAAGTGTCCCTTTATGTCAAAAGTGATTTTAGAGCAGCTGGAAAACAGCGATAATAAATTATAATCACTTGCAGAATTAAGCGATAGCGATTTGTGGGGAAATTCGTCATAAAAAATAAAAGTAATGCCAGCGACAATTCTGCAACTGAGCACATTTCAGTGATTTTGATTTGTTTACATTAGTGAATAATTTTTATTATAATTACATTATTATTATTTGTTATAATTATTTATAGTTATTTATTATATTATAATTTTATTATTTTGTGTTTCAAAAGTTATCATACCAGAGATGTCTACTAGACTATTGTTTGGACAAATTTAAGTGAGTTATTCCTAAGAATTGCAGACCTACAGTATAAAACGCAGAATTTCCTTGCAAAATAATTGTACCGCTTTTGGTACAAAATTCCAGACATAATCATACCGCCAGGGAGGTTAAACATTGCTAAGGGCACAAGCTTGGTTGCAACTAAAACCGGTGAATACCAGGGGTAGAGCAAAATAGACATAGAACAATGGAAGGGAGCAGTCCCTCAATGGGGCCACACTGCAGGACATTGTCAAAATCCTATTAAAGTATGGAAATAATTGCAGCCCTTGGTAGCAGTGAATCGTACATTTTCACCCGTAGGAGTGGAGGGGATCCCAAAACAGTCGGGAGCAGACCCTATGCTTCCAGGTGAAAAGGCATGTGGTCATTGATAAAACAGCCTGGTCTGCAGGACACAGCCTGCCAGACTAAAGCAGAGGGTATGAAGGGTTAAGCAGTTACCACAAGTAAATGAGGATAATAGTTGCAGAGCCAGGGGAGTTAGTGGGCTATCACCAACACCAACAGGTTATACTCCACATTGACAGGGCATGGGCAGGTTCTGCATAGATGCCGAGTTTCCACAGAATAGTCTGGGAAGATCATGATCTTAGCATTTTCGTGGCACAGCTCCTCCAATTTTCTTGCCCCCGGCACAACCAGGGCCCGGTCCCAAAAGTTCAGATAACTGATTATGAATGTGTGTGGAGAAGCACCAGGAGGGCCTCTAACAGACGGCATCCTGTGGGTTCTCTCAGCTGCAAAGTGGGGAGAAAATAGCGCCTGAGGGAGGAGCATGTGCAGTAGGTGTAGGCCTACCAGTCCTAGGTTCATTCTGTGGTTTCTGTTTTCACTATCTTCAGCACCGAATTCCATTACCTTCATCTTAATCTGTAAAGTATGGAGGTCACGAACCGAGTCCTCAGTATCTTCTTTCCGCTTTCCGATAGTCTATCACAGAACTTATCCATAGCTCGCTGGATTAGACCCATCTCCAGCTGCATTAGATACATTTTCGCTGTTAGGGTGGTCTGGCAACCTGTTATGGCTTGCATGAGGGCATTAAATTGTTCCGACCTCAGCGGAGGTGGGTCTGGCTGCTTGGTCTGGGATGCAGGGCCAGATTCAGGTACACGTAAATTTGCGCAGCGTATATGAAATACTCTACGCTGCCGTATTTTACCAGGCTCTACATCGAATTCTGGTAGATTTTCGCCCGTACGATACGGCGGCGTAGTCTATTTCTCGCCGCGTAATTGAAATACGCGATTAGGGGGCGTGAAGCATTTAAATTAGGCGTGTCCCCGCGGCGATCGAACTGTGCATGCTCCGTTCAGAAATTTCCCGCCGTGCATTGCGCGAACTAACGTCGATACGTCATTTGTTGTTTGAGTAGCGTCGTTTACGTACACTCCTATTCCCGGACGACTTACGTAAAAAATAAAAACAAACGTTGAAATTCGACGCGGGAACGACGGCCATACTTAACATGGGCTGTCAAATATTAGAGCAGCAAAAAGCTGGTATAGTGTTACGCAAAAAAAGGGGGACTCTTGTGATTAACTTCATATAATTATAAATGTTATTTAATTGCAAAATATACAGTATGTATAGTTTACACGATATAAAAACAATTGCTGTGCGCCACTAAAGTGTCCGGGTTTGACTTGAAGAAAAGGTGGCAACCCTACATTTCGGCCTACGTCAAAGTCGCTCAGATCCTAAGGCTTGCCCATTTTTTTCTGCGTTCAACACATCAACTTCAGGGACAACATGTTCATTTGCTGCCTAATATATACCACTCGCTTTTAGATGCCGTTTGTAACCAGATAATCCATGGTATTCCCTTTCCATGTGAGTGATCCTAGTGTTATGGCTGATTTGTGTACGTTGCAGGGGTTCTGGTGCCTAGTTACATAATTGGCGTACATGAAAATAAATAAGGCTTGCAATAATGAATCATTGGGGGAGAGAGTGGTAAAAATGACGTGCCCCTACTACTTATTATATCTTATAAGGTACAAAGCGCCTGCTTCGTTATATAAGCTGGGGAGAGAGGGGAGGGGAGCTCTAACCTCACTCTCCCACTAGCCCTGGTGGGGAATTGATACAAAATGGCGTCACGTGACATCTAGCACCATCCACAGCCTCGTCGCATGGCCCTGTGAAATGTCTAAAGTCCGCAGTAGGTGGCGCTGTAGGCCGCGTGCTTTCTCCGCCTCTCTCTCAGTCCTTTCTCTCCGCCCCCCGGTTCTCTCTGTCTTTCTGAGGTCGGCCTTTCCCGCTCTCCTTTGCTGTCGGTGCTTACTAACGCGTTTGCGTTCCCTCGCACAGGCGGTTGGCCTTCAACCCTGCGGAGTTTCCTAGACCGGTTCACCTCACCGAGCGCGCCCGCCCCGGTGTGTTGGGTAGAGGAAAAGGAAGGGAAGGCGGGAAACCCGGCCTGCTCCGGAGGGAGGAGAGGAGCCCCGGCCCGGGTGGAGGATGGCGGTCAGCCTGGATAAAGAGGCCTATTACCGGCGGGTCAAGCGGCTGTACAGTAACTGGAAGGTGATGGGGCAGCCATATTTGTGGATGAGAGATGAGTGGGCTCCAGGGGGGGGGGGGGGGTGCCTTGATGTGATGTGTGAGTGTGTGGGGGGAGATCGGGGCCTTGTGTGGAAGGGGATCGGTGTTGGAAGGAAGCAGATCGGGAGCGTTCTCCTTTATATTGGGGGATACCTGGATTGTTTCCTAGTGGATACATGATGTAATACATCCTGCTCTGTGATGCAAACACGTGTGCGAAGACATGGCTGTTATTTACACGTTACATTGTATCATTGGGGAATGTTGTCTTTGTGGTGGTGCCTGGCTCTCCTAACTGGCGTTTCCTGTGATGATTTCCATGCTAATACTGAGGCAGCAAGGAGCCTTTTAGGTTCTGCGCTGGCCCTATGTGAGTGTAACCTTCTTTACTGAGGAGACCAACATGGAGAGCAACAAACGTCCCACCACTTGCATCACCTTCACCAAAAGTTTGGCTTTTGTAATTTTATTTTATTGAGTTTTTTTTTTTCCCTCCTTCCCACAGAAAGGCGAAGAGGAGTTCTCCGACGTTGATGCCATTGTGGTTTCGGTGGGAGTGGATGAGGAGATTGTGTATGCCAAGTCTACTGCCCTACAGGTGAGAGAGATCAGTAGGACCATTGACTCCTAAAGCTAATAGTACATAATACTTTAAAGTGGTTGTAAATCCCAAAAACAAAAATTCTGCAAGGCAAAGGCATAATGAGCTAGTATGCATCGCTGCATCGGCTTCGATCTAAGGTATTTCATATTGATCTACTATGCATTTCATACTAGCTGATTATGAAATACCTTAGATCAAAGCTGTTGCAACGGTCCCCGCGGACCGCTGTGACCGGTGAATTGTCTCCTGGAGTTATTCCCGGGTTAGTAGGCTCTGTGATTGGCCAGAGATGCAACGACGCCACCGTGCATGTATGTGGAAACTGCTAGGCACGGCTTCTGATGATGAATAGGCACAAGTGAGCCATTTCTTCAGTGTGCCGATGACAGCGTCCAAATTTAGGACATATTTACAGTACCTATGGGGTAAGCCTTATTATAGGATTACCTGCAGGTACAAGTGGTGTAACAGGGTTTACAACCACTTAAATCCCTGGTTCATTTTGCTCCAACATGAGTCGTACAGCTAACAATCCAACTTAAAGTGTTTGTAAAGTCAAATTAATTTTTTTATTTTCCCCCTAAAAAAAATTTTTTTTTTTTACTGGGCTGCTCTGTTGTAGTGGATTTGTGAAGAGCAGCCCAAATCTTCCTCTTGTTCAGTTCCCCCACAGCAAGTGGCCTGCTATGTTGGCACCAAAGCTGAGTCACAGCTCCCTGTGTTCATTTAGACAAGGTGCCCAGCCCCCTCTCCCCTGATTGGCTAGCTGACTTTAAAAGCAGTGGGAGCCAATGACGCTGCTGCTAGGTCTCGGCCAATCAGGTAGGAGAATCTGGGATGGCTGAGACACTCGAAACATTGCTGGACAGAGAGGGACCTCGGGTAAGTGAGGGGGGCTGCTGCACACAATTTTTCTTAATGCATTAAGATAAAAAAACTTCTGCCTTTACAACCCCTTTATTGTGACCCTCCTTGCTGCAGCATTATAATAATTGTACCTGTATGAGCTCAGCTGATTTCTCTCCTGCCTTGTCTCTCCGACTCACAGCTGCAATGGGCGGTGCCGAGCCCTCCCGCTGACGTCAGCTGGAGGGGGGAAGAGACAGAGCTCAGAGTGACCGACAATCAGCTGAGCGGCAGCAGCGTAGCTCATACAGGTAAAATTGTGCAGTTTTTGTTACAAAACAGGAGCAATTATTATAAAGGTGCAGAAAGGGTAGGAGCATGTACTATGTGAAATGAAAGCAGCGGGGGGGGGGCAGACACTGGTAGAACAGAGACAGACAGGGGAGGGGGTAGAAGGAGACAGATGGCAGGCTGCAGCTGATGGAATTACAGAAGCAGACCACAATGTCAGGGCTCAGCAGCCATGATTATCATGGTCTGTCCGCAGAGGGGAGGGCATTGCCAGGTATTTCAGGCGATATGGGGGTCCAATGACTCAGCACAAGCACTGCTGTATAACATACTTTAATTAAAAAATAATATATGTGTGTGTATATATATATATATATATATATCTCACTCACTCACTCACTCACTCTCTCTAAGACGGCTTTCATAGGGAAACATTAGATTTGACCTATCATGCTCCTTGTGCTTTCACAAGTCGGATCCTATATCGCATTTACTAATTACAGCGGAGTTCCACCCAAAACTTCTGCTTAACCCACTCCTTGCCCCCTTAGATGCCATTTGGCATGTATTTTTTTTGGTGGGGGCTTCAGTAGGAGTGGGACTTCCTGTCCAACTTCCTCCTTCCACCCAGGGACCGCTTAGGCGAAGCGTCATATCGCCTATGGCAGCCCCTTCCTGCAGGCGAATGCCTGGGACATGTGACAGGTCCCAGGCGATCGTCTGAGCAATCACAGAGCACAGCGCCGCTCGCGCAGTGAGTGCCCGGCCATGAAGCCGAAAGCTGTCATGGCCGGGTGCCCACACTAGGAATGAAGACGCTGGTTGGAGAGGGGGTGAGAGGAGCGGAGCGTCCCTGGACTGTGAAGAAAAGAGTGTCTGATTATTAAAAGCCAGCAGCTACACTTTTTGGAGCTGCTGACTATTAATATAAAAAAAGCCTGGAACCCTCGTTTTAATAAAGCATTAAAGGGGTTGTAAAGGTAAAACATTTTTTCCCTAAATAGCTTCCTTTACGTTAGTGCAGTCCACCTTCACTTACCTCATCCTTCCATTTTGTTTTTAAATGTCCTTATTTCTAAGAAATCCTCACTTCCTGTTCTGTCTGTAACTACACACCATAATGCATGTTTTTCTCCCTGGTGTGGAAAAAGCCTCCTAAGGGGGCGAGCAGGAGTGTCAGGACGCCCACTAAGACGCAACTCATTTCTCTATCTGCAAAGTTGAAAGTGTCCTGACACTCCTGCTCCCCCTCAAGAGGCGTTCTCCACACCAGGACCACACCCTGCATTATGGTGTGTAGTTGGACAGAACAGGAAGTGAGAATTTAAAGGCAAAATTGAAGGATGTTGTAAGTAAAGGAGGACTGCACTAAGGTAAAGGAAGCTATTTGGGGGAAAAAAATAATTGTACCTTTACAACCCCTTTAAAATCATAAAGTTGATTAAGTGCAATATCATTAACGACCCCTAGCGGATTAAGTTCAAGATTAAATACAATTACATATAATGAACTCTAAAGTGCTTATAAATAAATATGCATAAAATTACCACAAGATATCTCTAGGGTGACAAATTTAAAGTGGTGTCCAAAAAAATTATTATATTGTTAAAAAAAAAAGTGCAAAGTCCAAAAACTTCCATAAAGATTCCAATTGTGCATATGATTTCATTGATCCAGCAGTGAAGGGTATAACTCCACCAACACCCGTAACACAGCCTATTCACTAGATTTACACGACCCACCTCCCCTCTATGATGAAAGAAACAAAGTGATAAGGATTACGTTACTTTTTGTTTGTTTACAAGCCGTTACTGCTTCTAAAGTCAAAATGTTTTTTTTATTTTTTTACATAATGCAGTGAATGCATGTAATGTATAAACGTAAAAAAGCTCCCAGCTATCTGTACTGTCCCCCAGCCCCTAAACACTTGTCTCCTGTCTCCAATCCAACACGGTGCCTGACGTCAATACTGCTGCTCTCTTCCTGGTCTCACAGGAGGCATAGGCAGGGAGGAGGGAGCATTCTGAGTTCTGCGTGGGTTTATTGACCCACACAGCCTGGTTTGGAAGTGCACAAGCTTGGGTGCCCCCTTAACAGTTTACTGAGGGGTCCCTCTGAGGCGAGGACAAGGCTCACTGCATTGGTGGAGGACTGCCAAAAAGGAGGTACGGGACTGCTCTGCAATATCATGGCACAAACCAGGCAAGTATAACTTTTGATAAAAAAAATAAAAAATCAATGGTTGGTGTTGCAAAGCCATAAAATGGGTTTTGAGAACACGCATTGAATTATCCTGCCCCCAGAGAAAATATATAGAAAATGTCTGGACTTCTGCTTAAAGAAGATATTTTTAGTATGACCACAATTATTACCACCAGAAGACCAGTGTCGTGATGGGTGCTAAATTTGCGAAGATGAAAGGGTTTTCAGAGACACATCTTCAGAACTTGTCTTCAATTGATACATAGACAATATTTTTATTTTATGGAAAGGAGGTGAAACACGATTGGTGCAATTATTGGAAAACCTGAAAAAAAAAATAGAAAAATAACATTAACATATGAGCAAAAAGAATGTAACCTCCTTATACCTAGAAATAATGCAAGAAGACAACACACTTAGTACGAAAACGCATTTTAAAAATGTTGATAAGAACAGTTACCTACTGATGGAAAGCTGCCGTCACCAAAATTGGCTTTGCAATATCCCCAAAGGGCAATTGATGCGTCTACGAAGGAGTTGCAGCAAGAGAGATGTCTTCCTAGCCCAAGCAGAAAAGATAGGCCACAGATTCATTGATAAAGAATACAACAGTGACCACATAAAGGCAAAAAGGGGAAAAAATGGACCGTTTGGAACAGATTAAAGATGAACAGAAACAGGATTCCAGAATTAATGTAGCACCTATTGTCCTAGATTACAACGCCCAATAGAATTTGCCAGTGTTTAATGATTTTCTCGAACCTTTTTATAACAGACATGCACCTGAAATCCATCCTCCTTCAGACACCAACATTTTTATACAAGAGCTCAGACATTAAGAGACAAAATAGTTAACAATATTCCTGACCCACCAAAAATTGGATACACATTTTGACATAGAATTTTGTTTTAAATTGTTAGTGACTTTTAAAACGATTTGTTATATTATCATTAAACCTTACCAGTATGTTACTTTTATTATATGTATTCTCTACTGCCAGATCCTACTCTCTGCTCCATTTAATTATATTTTATGTTACTGCAACTCCTGACATCATTTCTGGAGTCCCATTTTATGACGTGTATTTTTTAGTGACCGGTTTATTTTAATTACATTTTTATGCTCATACCTCAATTTTAACTGCTGTTTACTTTGAGAGCGGGTGACATTTTAGCCTGTTTTTGTTAATTAATTTTTTTGATTCCCCCCTGAATTAATAATGGTGGCATATCGCCCCTCCCCCATTGTTTTACTTTGGTCTATTTATGTAACAACTCCCCGTTTTCAGATCTCTTATCTATTCATGCCATATTGTAGTGTCATCACAAATTGTTGCGATTATAATTCCTACCGGCAATTTTATCACTCCTTGCCATCCATTAATTTTCTTCATTTATCTATTTAACCACTTCCCCACCGCGCCATAAGCATTTTACTGCTACGGCGCGGTGGAGTTGCTTTGACACGACGTCCCTGGGACGTCCTCGTGCACTTCCGCGATTGCGCGTCCCCTGGGACGCGCTCGCGAAAGTGTCCGTGCTCGCCGGGTCTAGAAGACCCGGCGCATCACGGATCACGGTAAATTGCCGCTGATAGCGGCCGTTTACCACGTGATCGCGCCGTCGAATGACGGCGCGATCACTTGTAAACAAACCGGCGTCATTTGATGACGCCGGTTCCTCCCTCTCCTCGCTCTCCTCTCTGTACAGTGTGCGAGGAGAGGGGGGGGGGGAGCGCGGTGTCAGCAGCTGAGCTGTGGCTGGATCTGTGACAAATTTTGCAGTCACAGATCCAGCCATCCCTCAACCATCCCAGCTCTGCAATCCCCCAGTACCCTGCAATCCCCCGTACCCTGCAATCCCCCGTACCCTGCAATCCCCCGTACCCTGCAATCCCCCGTACCCTGCAATCCCCCCGTACCCTGCAATCCCCCAGTACAAAGTAAATCCCCCAGTACCCCGCAATCCCCCAGTACCCCGCAATCCCCCAGTACCCGGCAATGTACCCGGCAATCCCCCAGTACCCGGCAATCCCCCAGTACCCGGCAATCCCCCAGTACCCGGCAATCCCCCAGTACCCGGCAATCCAGTACCCGGCAATCCCCCAGTACCCGATTTTTATCCCCCAGTACCCGGCAATCCCCCAGTACGGCACACTTGTACCCGGCAATCCCCCAGTACCCGGGGTACTCGGCAATACCCTGCGCGATACTCTGCAATACCGCCTATGGGATTTTTAAGTAGCGAGGTTGGCGCCATTCCACGAGTGTGCGCAATTTTGAAGTGTGACATGTTGGGTATCTATTTACTCGGCGTAACTTCATCTTTCACATTTTGAAAAAAAATCGGGCTAACTTTACTGTTTTGTTTTGTTTTACGCAAAACAGTTTTTTTTTTAAAACACGCGTTCATAAATTTCTGCGAAATACCGTGCGAGATAAAACGTTGTAACGGCCGCCATTGTATTCTTTAGGGTCTTTGCTAAAAAAGCATATATAATGTTTGGGTTCTATGTAATTTTCTAGCAAATAAATGATGATTTTTCCATGTAGGCGAGAAATGTCAGAATTGGTCTGGGTGTTCAGAACGCCTGATGGCGTTCCCTGCATATTGGGCCTCTGTATGTGGCCACGCTGTGTAAAAGTCTCACACATTATCGCCATACTCGGGAGGAATAGCAGAATGTGTTTTGGGGTGTAATTTGTGGTTTGCATATGCTGTGTGTGAGAAATAACCTGCTAATATGACAGAAACAAGTTTTTTTTTTTTTTTTACAGAATTTTCAGTCGTTTTTCTTTTATAGCGCAAAAAATAAAAAACCCAGAAGTGATCAAATACCACCAAAAGAAAGCTCTATTTGTGTGAAAAAAAGGACAAAAATTTCAAATGGGTAGAATGTTGTATGACTGAGTAATTGTCATTCATATTGTGAGAGCACCGAAAGCTGAAAATTGGTCTGGTTAGGAAGGGGGTTTAAGTGCCCAGTGGTCAAGTGGTTAATAAATTGGAAACGCATTAGTCACGGCATTACCCTTTGCCATCCATCCTTCATTTTCTGTATTTATGTATTGTGTTGGAAACGCATGCGACGGTATGCTGTCTATGTTCAACCACGACAAAATGGCCGCAGTCGTAGCCCAGACAGAAATCCTCTTGCAAATGGCCGCTCTAATGCCTTCAATACGAAGGCTTCGAGAAAATGGCCGACCGCCAATTACATTTTACATAATTTATTTAATGACACTTCCGCTGACCATATTCCATCCCTGATGAAGTCACGTGACATAACGTGTAGCACACGGACACCGAAAGTGACGTCTACGTCTAGAGCTCGTTTTTGTGCACCATTTTTATACCAAATGTGATTTGATCTTTTTGTTGTTACTTTACAAATAAACTTCCATCTTAAACATACTTCACCATAGAGGCTCTCTGTTCTCTTTGAATTCTCTATATATGCCCGGTTTTAATGCATTTGAGTGGCCCTTTACCACTGACCCAAGCCTGAGTAAAAGGAACACAGGAATTGCCTATTAAGCTCTACACACTGAGACCCCCTGGAAGGAATGCGCAGGAGACGACCCAAATCCCCCCCCCCCCCCCCCACTTCATAAGTGATCAACCTCCTTGTTTATTTTTTCTCTGATTGTTGCTTACTTTACAGTAGGTGAGAAGTTAGCACACCCATGGGTGTTTGCTACACCAAAGACCCGCAGCCACTGAAGTCACAGCGCCACCTGTTGATGCTTCATGGCACTTGTTTGCTTTGCACTCTGCACTTTTGGGTTCGGAAGAGTTATTATATGGACTATTGTTTTATGGATTGTGCAGTTTGACACACTCATATTTGAAGGCTACATAATTCATCCACTATAGTCGCTTTATTAGCACCTTTAGGATTTATAACATATGAATAATTTTAAGTTCATTTTCTTTCTCCAGCACTTTATTTAAATATCCATTATTCTGGAGCACAACGCCAACCATTGATTTTTTTTTTAACATACATTTTCCTATGGGTAGTGTTTGACCCCTTACTGTGTCTGCAGCACCTTGGACTCTTAATTCAATTTTCCTTAGAAGCGTGGGAATACCTACACACATATATATACATTTTTTTAAGTTTATCACCAAAAAAAATAACTTTTTTGCTTTAATATCACTCAAAAGGCAGGCACTGGGACCAGTACCTGTTCTTTGTGTATAAGCCACTTTTTTTTCTGCATCCACTTCAGAGCTGTGTGCCGGTAGCTTAGAAGTGGACAAAGAAGCAGCAGCTGAATAGGCAAAGCCACATGTCAAAATATGACATGCATGCAGGAGCGTGTTCACTGATCCGAAAGCACACTGTTTGGGTCCATGCACACATCAAATTTTGATCTGCAACTGTGTACAGGCAGCTGTTATGTCTGCATCCTCTTCTATAAACTGCCTGCACCTAGCTCATGGTGGATGTAGACATGGAAAAAGCATCTCATAACCACAGGACAGTTGCCAGTCCTTTTAAAATAATGTAGCTTCATACAGTAAAACTGTGTACCAAAGAAGTACAGGCAACTTCCCATCTACTTCCAGAATAAAATCTAATGAGCACAGGAGAAGCCTTGTGTTCTACAATAAATACAAGGTTTTATCTCAAGGGCGTGAGTGGAAAGGCAGGGCAGCTGTTAACACAAATTCCACCTCGGCCAATCAAAGAAAATCTTGTATATATTGATGTGCATTAGAAACTACAGCAAGTCAGAGCTCCTTTTCATTTTTTGGCTGGAGGACATCAAGCATCATCTAGCCCCCCCTCCTTCTCAGTCTTATTGTCCCTGACTGGCCCATTTCATTGGTTTTTAGTTCTTCAAAAACATGGAGGTTCAGCATCACATGTGAATATTATCTGGGACAGTTTGTATGCAAATAGAGCCTGATTTGGAAAGCCCACTCTTCCAGGCTAGAATCAACTTGTTAATTTTATTTTTTATCAAGGTTTTTAATATTGCATAATCTATTCCATGAGCCAGCCCACTGTTTGCAGCAGGTACGAGGACTCTTTAAAAGAATCCTGAGGCAGAATGCTGTGAGGTACAAAAATAGCCAGAACCCAGTTATAGACCAAGGTCCCAAAGCAAATAGAAGCTGCTGAAAAAGACACCCAGTGAAATAATGAAAAATTTCTTATAAAAATTACCACATACAAAAAAATACAGTATCCACCCCTCAAATAGTTAAAAAATAAGACACCGTTTGTAAATGCACTTTTTAAGACACAGGCTTCTGTTTTTACCTCCACACAGGGCAATAGACATTGGGCTAGGAAACCCCAGTGAGATAACCCACAGAGGTTACAAGCAAGGCCCTTCATATAAATGTCTTCCTTCCATGGCCTCCTGTAAATAGATGAGGAAAAAAAATATATATTTTTAAAAGTGCCCCTGTCACTGCATGCTTGTGCAGCAAAGAAAACTCATACAAAAGTCACACTCGCATATGTAAACAGTGTTCAAATCACTCGTGAGGTATCGGAGCGAGAGAAATTCTAGCACTAGACCTCCTCTAACTCTAAACTGCTAACCTTTAAAACATATTTTTTTTTTTTTTAAAGCGTTGCCTATGGAGATTTTTACATACCATTGTTTGTCGCCATTCCACGAGTGTGCAAAAATACTCGCCTGTCCCACAAACTGTGGCCACCCATGCCCTCCATTCTCTCCCCCTGCCTGTCCACAGTGCTGACAATACTACTATGGGCATCCGGCTGTGAAAGCGTTCAGCTTCAAAGCTGGGTGCGCATGTCTCACTGCGCTGTAATGCCTAGCTGGGCAATCTTCTTGGACCTGTGATGTGTCACGGAAGATTACAGGGAGTAAGGGCTGCCTTTGAATCGTTGACCAGATAATCGAATCGTGAGATCAGTGAAGATGCGCACCTCTAGTATTTAGTTGGGGATTCCTAGTCCAATGTCTATTGGCCCATGTTGGAGGTACAGAGTAGGTGAAGTTTTAAGGGGAGTTTAAAAATTAAAGAGAACGTTGTCTTATTTTTAACTATTTGTGGGGTGGGTTCTGTGTGTGCATTTTTAAAATATATAATATACCGTATTTTCCGGCGTTTAAGACCTTAAAAAGCGGGGGTCGTCTTATACGGCAGGTATCAAATGCAGTCGGCTGTATGTCAGCCTGCCGGATGTGCGTTAATACTGTATGTAGCTTTGGCTATACACCGCTGAGCCAATCCCAGCGACTGATGTATTCTATTAATGAATACATATCCTGCTCGAATTGGCTTTGAGAGTCAGAGGTGCGGGCTGATGTTACAGTCTCTGCTAATCCGAGCAGGCTTTGTATTCATTAAACACTTGAGACCCGAGCCTGTTTTTCAATTTCGGTGTTTACGAGACTAAAACAGTTTTTTTTTGCTAGGAAATTACTTAAAACCCCCAAACATTATATATATTTTTTTCTAACACCCTAGAGAATAAAATGGCAGTCATTGCAATACTTTTTTTCACACCGTATTTTGCGCAGCGGTCTTACAAGCGCACTTTTTTTGGAAAAAAATCACTTTCTTGAATTAAAAAATAAGACCACAATAAATTTGGCCCAATTTTTTTATATATTGTGAAAGATAATGTTATGCCGAGTAAAATGATACCCAACATGTCACGCTTAAAAATTGCGCCCGCTCGTGGCATGGCGTTAAAATTTTACCCTTAAAAATCTCGATAGGCGATGTTTAAATTTTTTTACAGGTTGCATTTTTTTAGATACAGAGGAGGTTTAGGGCTAGAATTATTGCTCTCGCTCTAATGATCGCGGCGATACCTCACTTGTGCGGACACCGTTTTCATATGCGGGCGATACTCGCATATGCGTTCGCTTCTGCGCGCGAGCTCATCGGGACGGGGCGTTTTAAAAAAAAAAAATTTTTTGTTTTCTTATTTGTTTTAATTTATTTTTACATTTTTTACACTTAAATAAAAAAAAAAAAATTGATCACTTTTTCTTCCTATTACAAGGAATGTAAACATCCCTTGTAATAGAAAAAAGCATGACAGGTCCTCTTAAATATGAGATCTGGGGTCAAAAAGACCTCACACCTCATATTTAGACTTAAATGCAAAAGAAAAGAAAAAAAGACAAAAAGTAAATAAAAAATATGTCTCTTTAAGACGCTGTGCGGGACTGACGTTTTGACGTCACTTCTGCCCAGCAGAGGTATGGGGGTGGCTGAGGGACATTTTTCCCTCAGTCGCATCCCCGGACAGACGACGAGCAGACCCGATCGCCTCCGCCGCTACCGACGGCAACGGTAAGCGACGGAGGGCGCGGGAGGGGGGGGGCACCCTCTTCCGCCACCGATAACGGCGAATCCGCCGCGGAGACCGCCATTATCGTGTACAGATCCGCCCCATGAAGAGATGGATATCTCGGATGTGGCAGCATCTGCTGCCGTTACCGAGATATCCATCTTTAAAAAAATGACGTATTTTGACGATGGGGCGGATCTGAAGTGGTTAATAGAATACATCGCTCGCTGTGATTGGCTCAGTGCGGCATGGCCCTTAACTTCTATTAAGGAAGAGGAAATATAGGCAATATGAAGCCTCAGAACAGGGGTCGTCCTATACAGTGAGTATAGGCAAAAACTATAGAAATACAGTAGATTATTTAGTGGGTCGTCTTATACGCCTGGTCGCCTTATACACCGGAAAATATGGTATATGGTAATTTGGATACTAAAAACCTTAGTTATTTCATTAAGGCCACTCGTGTCTTTTTCAGCTGCTTCTTATTGCTTTGTGGCCTCCGTCTATATCTGGGTTTCATAGCTAGTTTTTTTTTTTTTTTTTTTTGTGCCTAGATTGTGCTGCTTAGACCACCACACCTATTTGGTGGGTTGGCAGTAGAATTTTTATAACCTACTTTTTATTTTATTTTTTGCCATTTTGTAAGCGTAAGAATGCTTTGAGGTCCCTTGGTGGTCTTTTCTGTAGCCCACTTAGACCTTTCACAGCCACAACTCCAGAAGTTTCCAAGTCCGCCTTCCATGTAGAGGTATTATGAAAATTGTAATCCATTAATTTCATAATCGATTAGTTTCTGGCCCTATTGACTTCTATGATACAGAAGTCATTGCAAGTTGCCTGAAGTTTCCGTGGAGGAGCCACTTGTCTCTGGGCAGCCTGCCAAGTTTTGAGAAAAGTTACAATGTTGCTACTTATCAATGAACTGGTGTGTAGAAGTTCTCAGTTTAACCATTTAAAGACTAAATCTTCTCTGATACTTGTTGCTTACAATTAAAAATCCTGTATTTTCTGCTAGAAAATCACCTGGAACCCCCAAACATTATATATATATATTTTTTTTTTTTAGCAGAGACCCCAGGGAATAAAATAGAGGTTGTTGCAATATTTTATGTCACAAGTTATTTGCGCAGTGGTCTTTCAAACGCAATTTTTGGGGAAAAAAATCACTTTAATGTATAAAAATTAAAAAAGAAACGGTAAAGCTCCTTTATTTTTTTTTTTTTTTTTCGTCCAAAAGTTTTGATTACCTGTTTTTGTGCCTGTTTCTTGATTCCCTTACTGAAGATGGCCGGGGCAGCACCCGAGAGCCGAGGGAGAGATCGGCTTCGGGTGCCGACATCGCGGGCGCCCAGGACAGGTAAGTGACCATATATTTAAAGTCAGCAGCAGCAGTATTTGTAGCTGCTGACCTTTTTATATATTTTTTTTTTTGGGCTGAACTCCGCTGCTTTCACACTGAAGCGGGCAGGCGCTATTTGGCTGCTAGCGGGGTGCTTATAACCCAGCTAGCGTCAGATGAAGTGGTTAAATGTGCCCGTGTAGCACCGCTGCAGAATCCTTTTGCAGGGCTTCGGCAGCAGTGCCTATTCAATGGGCAGGAGTGGTGGAGGTGCGGTATACACCACTCCAAAGATGCTGCTTGCAAGACTTTTTTTTTTTTTTAATGTCCTGCCAGCGCACCACCTTGGTGTGAAAGCACTTGGCCGTTCACACAGACTGCAGAGGAGCCGTTTTGCAGGCACTTTACAGGTGCTTCTTTTAACCCAAAAGAACCTGAAAAACACCCCAGTGTGAAAGGGGTCCAACTGTTAGGTTTTATGAGATGAAGGGGATTTTTTTTTAAATCGGCCTAACATATTGGCCCAAATAAATCGGCATCATATATCGGCCATCGCATTTTCTTAATACCGGCATCGGCCAGAGAAAAACCCTTATCGGTTGACCTCTACTTCCATGCATGCACAGAAGCATCACCATTTGTTCCACAGAGGCTGCCTATTGTGTCCCAGCTGGAATGAGTGGAGATTCTTTTGTTTGCCTGTTGGGATACCTCCTTTTTAAAATGTTGCATAACTACAGCTGTGTCGTTCATTCAGAGAACTTTGAGCAAACTAAAAGTCCTTTCTGCCACTGGAACTTGTAATGAAAGACTAGTGCTGTGATTACCATTGTGTGCTCCAAAATTAACCTTTGTTTACTGAGAAAACATTGTGCTAGTATCATGTCACATAAATACTACCATTTTATTTTTCAGGGTCTCTGCTTTCAGAAAATGTTTGGAAGATTTAGGAAATCTTCAGGCCTTTTTTTTTTTTTTTGTACAAAAAAAATGGCTCTGGCAGTACATTGGGTGTAAGCTTGTGACCACTGGGACTCTTTAAATAACATAATGTAGGCTCAATATGTATAAATTTAATGACGTATTGCATAATTTTATAACCTGCTAGCATTCAGTTTTGCATAAGAAAAAAGAATATGAGGGAGGAGCTTGGGAGCTCAGATGATTGGCCTTTTACTATTCCAACATGTTTTTTTTTTTTTTTTAAGACATGGCTTTTTGGATATGAGTTAACGGACACCATAATGGTATTTTGTGAGGACAAGATTATTTTTATGGCCAGCAAGAAGAAAGTTGAATTCCTGAAGCAAATTGCAAACACAAAGGGCAATGAGAATGCAAATGGCACTCCAGCTATCACACTGCTTGTTCGAGAGAAGGTAAATGCTTGACTCATTGACATTGCTTATTAAAGGGTTCATCTTTGCCTCTTTTACCTTTTGTGAAAGGACTTGTACAGCTGGAATCTTATGTACACTGTCCTTGTGTGTTGTAATGCATGCACATGGGTGTACATGACCCTATATAGTTTATTTTCCACACCAAGTTACATTGCATATGAATTCCATAGAGAAAGAAATTGGATATCTAATGGATATGTCTTCATACAGCAAAATCCACAAGCTTTGCTGTTTAAAAAAGGGTGTGAATAGGCCTTAGAACTTGACTTAAAACATGCAGTACGATTTCCTCATGCAAAATTCCTGTCCCATATAGTTAAAGCATTGTCTTATCTGCAATGGTATTTCTGTTCTGATGGAGGAAAATATAGCCCTGAAACTGCCTTATTTGCTTTCCTCCTGTCAGCGGGTGGAGCCCAGTTAACATTGCCTATTTTGGCTCTGCTCAGAATCGCAGCATGACCAAATTTCCTGCATCATGACTGCGCATGGGAATAGTGCTTTTAATTCTCTTCCTTTAGAACCCTTGTTACATCTGCCCAGTAATTATTCAACGTTCTGACTGGAAACATGGGGGGAACACACTAGCCGTGCAAGAGGACCATAGTGGTTTTGTAAAGCTGTTTAACAAGCTTGTGCATGTTTTATTATATTGTTTTCGATCATCGCAATACCTCCAAAAGTGTAGCATCGTGTGTGTGTATATACTTTACTAATATTTTAGAAGTAAAATTTATTTTTACTTTTTTTGTATTTTTGTATTTTTTTTTTTAAGTCTGTTTTGTTAATATGCCGCTGCCATACTTATTTTCCTGTCCATTTTTCCAGCAAAATGAAAGCAACAAGGCTAGCTTTGATAAGATGGTAGAAGCAATTAATGGCAGCAAGAAAGGAAAGCGCATTGGTGTTTTTACCAAAGACAAATTCCCAGGCGATTTCATGAAAAGTTGGTATGACTGCCTGAATAAAGAGGGTTATGAAAAGGTAAGAGTTGGTGAGGCCTTTGTTTGCGGCATGTATTTTTGTTAACTGTGGATAAGGGCTAAATGTTGGCACAGGTTTTTTTTTTTTTTGCCCCTGTGCAAAGTTTTCTTTATGTAATAAAATTTAAACACTCTAGGGCCTAATTTATAACAAATGTTCTTTGAGTGGGACAAACATTTGCACAGCCTCAGTAAAATGCTTATGTCAAGAAAAGCAACATGTTTGGGCTTCTAGATGGTGGTAAATCGTGTATGAAATATGGCAATTTTTTTGGTTTTTTTTTTTGCGGCTGTGCGATTGATTTTGCACATTCATAAAAGAATGTTGTATATAGACCTCTGTGTCGCATCTAAAATGTTGTCTGAAAATATTAGGTCTCCTTTACATTGCTGTAAAGACAAAAAAAAAACTTTTGCAAGTGTTTTCTATTGTTCACAAAGGTGTGTAAAAATGCACTGCTTTCAGTTTCATAACACAAAATCCAAAAGTCTAAGGACATGCAGGTATGGGGGGGTGAACAACTTTATCCAAGTATTTGCTAATCATTATGTACGAACTTCTTTGCTAGAAAAAACATTCATAATAGGATCTTTAAAGCTTTACATCTGTGTTAATGTAGCCTCAAGCCTCGTACACACAATCAGATTTTCCGACCAACAAATGTGTGATGGCAGGGTTTTGTAGGATAATCTGACAGTTTGTATGCTCCATCGGACAATTGTTGTCGGAATTACCGAAAACAAATATGGGTTAGCATGCTCTCAAATTTTCCGACGACAAAGGTGTACCGTCAGATTATTCAATAGTGTGTACACAAGTCAGTCGGAATAAAATTCAAAGTACAAACACGCATGCTCCGAACAATGCTCACCATAGCAAAACATTAGCAGAAGTTGCCCAAAGGGTGGCACCAAAGAGTTGAAAAAACACATAGTTGCGTGTATGTTGGCTGAACAAGTTCTGCCGTCTGTATGCAGAACAAGTTCAGACATCACTATTCGCAAAAAATTCCACGGATTTGTCCGATTGAAGTCTGATCGTGTGTATGAGGCTTTAGGCATTTTGTAAAATGTTGCAAATTTTGTTTTTAAAAACAAAAAAATGTGTTTTTCATTTGTTTTTAGGTAGATCTTAGTGCTGCTATAGCTTACACAATTGCTGTGAAGGAAGATGGGGAATTAAATCTAATGAAGAAGGCATCTTTAATTACCTCTGATGTCTTTAACAAGTTCTTTAAAGAACGGGTCATGGAGATTGTGGATGCTGATGAGGTGAGGAATTTTGATTAAAAACTATCTTGCGGTTCCTTCTATCATGACCACAATTCTGCAGTTTTATAACTTCAATAATTGGCTTACTACAGTTTACAGAGTAAGGTAGTTAGTTTTCTGATGCTATTGTACATATTTGACCTCCTAAATATAACCTTGTATTGTTGGAAGTGTTATGATAACCTTTATGTGGGCCGTTCAACAAAATTGATCCAGATACTTGGATATGTATAAATGTGTTTTTTATACATTTTTCTACAATAGAACCCCCCTAGTGTGTTTTTTTATATACATACATACATACATACATACTACTCTACCTGTGTGCCTTTTTTAAAGTCCAACATCTTTGGCTAATAGATATCCTTTACAAGGTGTTTAAAGTATTCTGTGAAAAAGATCCTCCTCCTCCTTTGGAAAATTGTTTAACACTGCATGTAACACAATCTCTAAATAAGGGAGTTTGATAAGCCACAAGTTTCTCACCCATTCATCAATCGTTTTACATTATCGTACACTATGAAGCAACTTTGGCAAATGGAAGAAAGGTTAAGTCCTCATTGGTAGCATGTTTACTGCAGCTTGAACTGCAGTCCCAGAAGCTCAGCAACAGGGAGAGGAATGAGCATCCCTACACAAAGGCTTACTACAGGATTTAACTCCCTATGTACTATGTAGGGCATACTTGATTTAGAAGCAAGTTAGGTCATTAAAGCTATAGAGGTTATTATAAATAATTTTTTGTAAGTTCTTTTATTTAGGCCACAAATCTGGTTTCAGTCATGTAAATTGATTAAAGAAAATAAACATGGGTGAGTTTGCATTTAAAACTGCAGCATAGCATGTCTTGAAGGATAAGTTCAACTTTTGTAACATGTTGCACTCTTATTCGGGGTGTAACATGTTACAAATGCACCGGCCCACTCCTCGAGTTTCTGTTTTACAGTGAGCTAGGAATCTTCTTTCCCACTTGCTGTTATAATCCAAAAACCGCGGCTGTGTGAGACTCCACCCCCCCGCATCATCTATTCAGTGTTCTGTGAATGGGAAAAATTACCTTTTACCTTTGTGACTGTCGGGCTTATAGTTCTCAAACTACCAGGGCGCTGTTGATCCCTCTCGGTAGTTTGTAGTTCATTGAGCTTCCTGTTGGAGGAGGTACAAGCAGGCGACTACACAGTTTGTAGGACCGTGTGGCATTAAACCCACAATCTGCTTATTATGTGTGCAAAGCTCCACAGGTCCCTAACAACAAACATAAATGCAATTCTTTTGCAGGTAAAAAGATTTGCATTTATTTTTCGTACATCATGGGGCAGTCAGTCTGAATAGGTTTGTCCAACGGAAGCACTCATTGCATGCTTCCTGACTCCATTAGACAGTATTTGTGTAGTGGATATAGTCCTTCACTTTTATAAGCATCAAAGAAAGCACTGGCAGCCAATGGATAAATTGCATAGAAAATCGCTGTTTTGTGGAAGGCTTGAAAAATATATTTTCATCTGTATTAGGGAGATGTCTGACACTGCTATTGCGAAGTTCTTGTAGTACCTAAAGCACCACTAGAAATAATTTATTTTAAAGCTGACTTCGGCACAAAACCTGAATTTAAATATATTGCACTGTAAACATCAAATACCTTTGCAAATCGTGTTATCGTATGAAAACGGCAGTGACATTGTTGCTCTGCTGTGGTGGGAATGCCCACCCACTACAGGGGACCTGCATGGAAACTAGAGGAGGGAGGCAGATACAAAACTAGACAATCTGCACAAGGAGAGAGGGCCGCATTGACTGCTCTTTTACATAAAGCTGCACATAGTGTTTTTACACTGCAGTATTGCTCTTCTAAACGGCATATTTCATGCAGTGAACTCATTTTATTTTTTTCTACAGTATTTGATTGTTTAGTTTGCAACTTAGACTCCCTGACAACAGCAAAAGAGTTTTGTCTTGACAGGTGATGTAACTTTTAAACTGCTTTCTGCTTTGTTGTGCTCCACTGAGCTTGTGACAGTCATTGTTATAGGTGGGCAGATAGGCTCAGACATAACCAAAAATGAAAAAAAATTACATTCAATTAGGACCAATCCTATTTTTTACATTTAAAGTTTAAAAAAAAAAAAAAATCTCTTCCGTTTTATGGATGGACACAGCAGCATGGACCTTAGGGTTATATCACCTTGCTTCCAGGAGAGAAGGAAGGTGATATAACTAGGCAGAAAACAGCACTTCAAGTGTTAAAAAAAACTTCTGCAGTACAGCTCCTCCCAGGGGGCGTGGCTCCCCGGGTGTATAACCCCCACTGACTGAACAACTCCAGTTTTTTTTTCTGCCTAGCATCAGTAGTAGACTGGCCTCTGAGTCCATGTACTCTGGATTTTTTTTTTTTCCGCTTTTATTTGGATCCTGGATTCTACTATCAACTGCCGACTGGGTGACAGGCTGGATCCTTGTAGTTCCCCCATGTTTGGCCACATTGAGCATGTGCCGGCCCTCAGCTCTGGGTCGTCCACGACATACCCCATTGCTCCAGGGGTGGACGGAGAACTACATGTTCTAGGGCACACATATGACCTGTCTCTATGGCCTTGTCACAGTGTGTCTGTCCGACTGGCATGCCGTTCGCGGACGTTGGTTCAGTCAGGAATGCCTCCAGCCAGTAGTCGCAGGATGGGTGAGTAGGCCCCTTGCCTCGGCAAGGTGGTATGGCTGGGGATTTCCTGAGAGGTCGACTGAGGGTACGCCCTGCTTTCCTCTCTCCCTTCCTCTCCCTCCTTCCCTATACTGGGTGGTGGCTGTTGGAGGGGGCCCTCCTGGGATTCTGTCACTTCCAGGCTCTGTTCTGTGGGGAGCAGTTGGGTTTGGTGTGGGGAGTGCTGCTGTGACTTTCTGCCGCGTCATTATACTTTACACTCGCGTGTGTGGCCGCCATTTTGGCCGCCTCGGCTTGTATAGGTCGGCGGCCATTTTCCTGTAGCCCACATAGTGTTTTTTGGCATACGGCGGCCATTTTGGAAATAGTCTTGGCCTCTTGTGCCTGACATACCGCAGCAAAAGCCCGCAAATCGCTTCATGAGGGACAGCGCAGCACAGCCAGCTTTCTCAGCATTTATCAGCGCTTCTGCCACAGCTACAACTGGGTCGGGTGGGGAGTTCCCTGTGGGGTCCCCTGCTCTGTATTTACAGCCAGGAGGGCGGCCGGTGGGTGTGTCTGCCTTGCAGTGCTAGGGTGGCATAAGTGTAGGTCAACATGGAGTCTGAACCAGAGGCTTCCACCCCAACCTTGCCCGAGTTGACCCTTAGTGTCCCTGTGGTCTCAGTGGAGGCTATGACGGCAGTCCTGGAGGCTTTTCTCGCCGGGATTGAAGCGACTAGTGGCCAGAAGGGGGGTGAAAAAACGCCCCCTCCCTGAGCCAGCTTCTGGGGATGGCTCTGACGCAGAACCAGTACGTGCTACTGCCTCTAGCTCTGGTTCTGTCATGTCAGACTTGGCCCACGTGGACAGTGAGGATGACTGTTTCAGAGCCGACGCTCTGTTGGAACCCTTATCACTGCGGGATACTCAAAAACTTGAGGATTTGGCAGAGGCATCAGATATGCCGGTCCCTTTTGGGTTCCGCAAGCCACCCCGCGCCGCAAGAGTGTTTCCTTGTGTTCCATATCTGGACAAACTGTTGTACAAGGAATGGGATACACCGCAGAAAGTTTTGCTGTTCCGAAATGCTTTGCGGTCCGTTATCCTTTTGAGGAGGACTTTAAAAAAAGTGGGTCTCTCCTCCCTCAGTGGACCCTCCGGTGTCCAGACTGAGTAAAGCCACCACGTTTACCTATGGAAGGGGCTGCCGCATTTACGGACCCAGCAGATAGGAGAGCGGAGGCTGTGACCCGCTCCATGTTCACAGTAGTGGGTTTGGCTGTGAGATCGGTTTTGGCCGGGGCTCTGGTGTCCCAAACACTCACTGAACGGGCAAAGGTCTTGCTGCGGGAGCTTGAGACACAGAATGTTTCTGAAACCTGTGTGGACCTGGCCGACCAGTTGGTACAAGGTCTAAAATTTGTCTGATTCGGCCCTGGATACGCTCCGCTTGCTTTCTAGGGCTTCCACCTACGCGGTGGTTATACGACGCCTGCTGTGGCTGAATTGTTGGTTTGCGCACTAGTCTTCAAAAAAGCTTTGGTAGATTTACCCTTTAAGGGTGAACGGCTTTTTGGGGCATCCCTAGATGACATAAAGGATGCCATAGGTGGAAAAAGCACACTGCTCCCACAGTCTGGGAAGGGTAAAGAACCTTGCCGTAAGCAAGGGCCCTCCTTTACAGCCCCCAAGAGTTTTTTTTTTTTTTTGCCCGCCAAGTGCGGCAGGAAAAAATTCACAAGGTGCTAAAGCGCCCGCTAAAGGGCAAAAGCGCACCTGGTACCGCAAGCCTGCAGACAAGCCCGCTTCCTCATGAAGGTCTGCCACCGCTCGTGTCTCGGGTGGGGGGGCCGACTTCGCAAATTCACGGCTCGGTGGAATTCTCTTCTAGCCGACCGTTTTGTTTTGCAAAGTAGTTTCCTCGAGGTACAAGAGTTTCTCTCTTGTTCGCCAAACAGATTTTTTTTTTCCTTCCAACCTCCGGTTCGCCGGAAGCCTCTGTCAGGGGCTGTCCGGGATCTACTGGTCAGGGGAGTGATTGTACCGGTTCCTTCAGGGGAACGGTTTCATGGGTTTTACTTCAAACTGTTGTCCCCAAAAACGGAAGGGGTTCGTCCAATCTTGGACCTCAAGGCCCTCAATTCTTTTGTCAAAAGTGCAAAACTTCAAAATGAAGTCGATTTCGCTCGGTGATGGCAGCGCTCCATCAGGGGGATTTCATGGCCTCCCTGGACACCATGGATGCTACCTGCATGTCCCCATATGTGCAAAGCATCAGATTTCTGCGCTTTGCGATCGGAGAGGACCACTTTCAGTTTGTGGCCCTCCCCATTTGTTCTGGCCTCGGCACCGTGGGTATTCACCAAGGTGCTCGCTCTGATCCTAGCTCTGCTGAGGCAGCGCGGGATTGCTATTGTGGGCTACCTTGGCGACCTTCTTCTGAGAGCTTCCTCAAACTCAGAGTTGGAAGAGGTCGTGTCCATCACCTGCCAAACCCTACAGGATTTCGGCTGGCTTCTGAACATCTGGAAGTCAATGTTGGTACCGTCTCAGCGGGTGGAATACCTGGGGTTAATCCTGGATTCCTCAGAAGCGAGAGTCTTTATCCCAATGGAGAAGCTTCAGACACTACAGTCTGCGATGCAGCGGTTGGCGACCCAGAAGTGGTCATCACTCCGGTTCTGCATGAGGGTCCTGGGTCTGATGGTGGCCTCTTTCGAGGCAGTTCCGTATGCCCAATTCCACACCAGGGTGCTACAGAAGAAAATTCTGTCACGTTGGGACAAGCTTCGGTGTGCCGAAAGGTCCGTTCCGGCTCTGTCGGCCGTGTACATTCCGGGGGTACAGAATTGGCAAGCAGACTACCTAAGTCGCCAAACACTAGACTAAGGAGAGTGGTCACTACACCCGGAGGTGTTTCAGAGCCTGTGCCAAAAATGGGGCATTCCAGACGTGGACCTTCTAGCGCCCCATCTCAATCATAAGGTGTCACAGTTCGTGACCAGGTCAAGAGACCCGTGGGCGGACGCATCGGTAGCATTGGTGGCTCCATGGGGTCACCATTGCCTAATCTACGCCTTCCCTCCTCTGAAACTTCTGCCTCGCCTGCTACAGAGTGGAAGCCAAAGGGATACCAACGATCCTAATCGCCCAAGATTGGTCGCGTCGCCCCTGGTACGCGGACCTGGTGTGTCTGGTGGCAGACGTCCCCTGGCGTCTGCCCCTGAGAGAAGATCTCCTGTCGCAAGGACCGATATTTCACCCTGCTTTACGGTCGCTGGCTTTAACGGTGTGGCTTTTAAAAGCCAGGTTCTGAGTGACTGTGGTCTATCAGGCCCGGTGATCTCTACCATGCTACGAGCACGAAAGACTACTTCTCGTAAGATCTACCATTGTACGTGAAAGGCCTACATCTCTGTGTGAGATGAGATGGCACCCCTGTACATACGTGATGTCCCAGATTCTACTTTTTTTTTACAACGGGGAGTGGATCAGGCTCTCGCCTTAAGTACGGTTAGGAGTCAGATATCGGCTCTAGTTTCCCTTGGCGGCGCACTCTCTGGTGCATACGTTTGGACAGGGGGTCCGGCATGTGGCCCCTCCTGTGCGCCCTCCACTGCCTCCATGGGACTTGAATTTGGTCCTCTCGACGCTCCAAGACGCTCCGTTTGAGGACATTCGAAAGATTCCTCTTTTGACTTTCTCAGAAG
Organism: Rana kukunoris; assembly: GCA_029574335.1. Taxonomy (NCBI): domain Eukaryota; kingdom Metazoa; phylum Chordata; class Amphibia; order Anura; family Ranidae; genus Rana; species Rana kukunoris. The sequence continues at coordinate 263,109,652 of CM056049.1, forward strand.
GTGGTCTTTCTGGTAGCAATTACCTCGGTCAGACGGGTGTCTGAACTGGCGGCTTTGTCCTGCATTGTCCTGGTGAGTATTAAGGTGGAATGTTTAGGAGATCACTGAATAGGAGCTTCCCAGGAATCCTCAGAATAAGGGGTGCTAGCCATATATGCCTACAATCTTATTTTAGCTGGTAAGCAGACACGAGATAAGAGGTGGAGGTTTCATCTATCCCACTTTCCGGCACAGTGTTCCCGGTTTTCGTATTTTTCACATATGTGATAAGTTTTCCTTTTGGGACATCACTTGTTTTGGACTTTTTGTATTCATTTATGTATTAATTCCTATTTGTCGCAGTTATCACAATCATAGGTCTTTGTGACCTGTGCACGCTTTGGTGTTTTTTTTTTCGTTTACATGTGATTTATGCAGCGCAGCTTATTTTCCATTGTCCTGCAAGGCCCCCTACTTGGTCATCCACAAGGATAAGGTGGTGCTCTGCCCACAGCCGTCATTTCTTCCAAAGGTTGTGTCAGCTTTTCACATTAATGAGGACATTGTGTTACCATCCTTATGTCAGCCAAAGAACCAGAAGGAGGCCGCTTTGCATTCCTTGGATGTGGTTCGGGCGGTGGATGTGAGTGCATCTTCGGATGCCTCCTTTGGCCGCAAAATTTTACAGGCGGCAGTTTAAGGTTGGAGTTCCTCTGTTGAGAAACTCTGGTTGGTTGTTTGGGATGAACCCTGGTTTGCTGTGTTTTTCCCACCCCTTGAAATTTTGACACTGCTTGGGGATGTCCCAAAGGTCAATGCTGCTGTGTCCGTCCATGAACGGAAGAGAAAATAGGATTTTTGTACTCACCGTAAAATCCATTTCTCTGAGTTCATGGACGGACACGGCACCCACCTCTCCTCCTTTTGGTTGTACTGCTTGTTACGAACTGGAGCTGTTCAGTCAGAGTGGGGGTTATATACCCGGGGAGCCATGCCCCCTGGGAGGAGCTGTACTGCAGAAGTGTTTAACACTTGAAGTGCTGTTTTCTGCCAAGTCTCTCCTGGAAGGAAGGTGATATAACCCTAAGGTCAATGCTGCTCTGTCCGTCCATGAACTCAGAGAAATGGATTTTAAGGTGAGTACAAAAATCATATATCTATATAAATTTGTCACCCTAGAGAATAAAATGGTGGTCGTTGCAATACTTTGTAAGACTACTGCACAAATACAGTGTGACAAATAGAATTTGGGAAGTTGTTTTTTTTTTTTTTTATATAAAAAAAAAAAAACAGTAAGTTTGGCCCAAATTTTGTTCTATATTGTGAAAGATAATGTTGCGCTGAGTAAATTGATACCCACATGTCGTCATGTTTCAAAAATTATGCCTGCTCGTGAAATGGTGAAAAACTTTTGACAATTTAAAATCTCTAGGTGACAGGTTACTAGTTTTGTTAGAGGTGGTCTTTTGCTAGAATTATTGCCCTCGCGCATGCGATACCTCGCGTGTGGCTATAACGTTTACATATGCGTTTGCTTCTGCGTGCGAGTACGGAGCTCTTTAATTTTTATTTTACTTTTTTATTTTTACACTTTTGCTCACTTTTATGCCCAATACAAGGAATGTAAACATCCCTTGTAATAGAAAAAGAGCATGACAGGACCTCTTTAATGTGAGATCTGGGGTCAAAAAGACCGCATTTTCATGAGAGAGAGAGATCCGTTAAGTGGAAGTGATGTTTGACTTTGCTCTGGTCCCCCAAGGGCATGTAGTTGAGTGGGGGGGCTATCATGCCCTCACTTGACTTTCTGCCCATCAGGTCATGGCACCAGATTGTCTATGCCGCTTCCAATGGCTTTGGGAAGCGGTGGAGACTCCCTTGGGCAGGGGCACCCCCTCTCTCTCCACCCAAAAGTGATCTTAGAGCGAATCTGCCACGTAGATAAATTATATATATATAATTTATCTTAAAGCAGACCGCTTGGTGTGAATAAAAATAATGGGGTTATGGCACCGAACGTCTCCGTAATAACTTATATCTGCAGTGGGTGGTCAGGAAGTGGTTAAAAATGAACTACCTTATTGGAATTTGTCATATACATTCGAAATGATTAAAACTGATCAATGGAAACCAAGCAGTTTTTAAAATGCATGAAATAAGAATGGGTGCAAGTAGTTGCCCATGTTATATTCATTCATAGTGTCTTAAGTATAAGCTATAATTTAAGAGCTTTTCAAGTGTGTTGGCTTAGGAAGTACAAAACAATCATGTAGCATTCAGTGAATTTTCCCAGTCAGCATGGCAAACATTTGTGTAGGCAAGACCAAAGTGCTGCTTGTTGCATTTGCTACACAAGTACATCCCAGTTGATTGCTTTTGACACTTTAATTGGTCCGATTTAGAACAGTCGAGTTCTTGAGAAATATTTTCTGTAAACAATAGTTTTGTAGTCAACTGAGGAAAATATCTTGTATACCTATTTTTTATTTTTTTTTCCCCAACATTAAATAATCTAAATGTATACAGACAGTCCCTGGGTTACAAACAAGATTAGGGGGTCTGTAGGTTTAAGTTAAATTTGTATGCAAGTTGAAACGGGTTAAAAAAAAAATATATATATATTTTAGTTTTTTTGTTTTCTAAAGCGTATCGCCACCAAAACATTTTTTTTTGGGGATATATTAGTAAAGGGTGCCCTTTCAGCCCCCTGTAACATTTTGTTTTTCTGTCTATGGCCCCATTTAGAAGCTTTCACCTTGCTTTCTGTCCCTATGACAATTGGATTTTGAATTTACCTTCCTTGGGGTGTATTTCCTCTCGCGTCCTGTTGTCTCCCTACGTTTTGTAAGTAGGAGTCATTTGTAAGTTGGATGTTTGGAACATTGGGGGACTGCCTCTACCTGGTTTTGAGTTCCAACCTGTTTGTGTATCTTCTCATTATTACAGAAAGTACGGCACAGCAAGCTGGCAGAGTCTGTAGAGAAAGCCATAGAAGATAAAAAGTATTTGGGTGGTACTGATCCTTCTACTATTGAAATGTGCTACCCTCCTATAATCCAGAGCGGTGGAAATTATAATCTCAAATTTAGTGTGGTCAGGTAGGTTTTTACACATTTTGCAAAAGTGTGTGTGTGTGTGTGTGTGTGTGTGTGTGTTGTGTATGTGGTGGTCTGAAAAACTGATAGGCAGACCTGATCGGCGGTGTGAAAGGGGCCTTGTCTTTTTATGCCCACCTTTTACAGCTGCACATACTTGATTTGTTGGTCTTTTTTGCTCCTATGCTGCCTTATTTAAACAAATGAAAGGGAAAAATCGCTTCAGAGCTGGGATTTTTCAGGTGCCAGCAATAGTCAAAACACATTAAAATTACATAATTTTAATTGATTCATAACAAATATAAAATCACAATTTCCAATAAAAACATTCATTTTTTTTTTTTGTATCTGTAACTTGAAATTATTGTAGGTTGCTGTGGTGCAGTGATCTCAAGATGTTTCACCTGTAAAGGCTTCCTCAAGAGATGTATAGTAACACAACCAAATAGCTGCATAGAATGCTATAAATGACAAATTCAAAAATTTGATAGACATTTCTACCAATCATCAAAACTGGGTAGTTGAAGGATACATTTAAACCAAAAATGTATTGTTGCATAAACCTGGCTATGTGGGTCAATCAAAATACTCCCATGGGGTGGCATCTGGTTAATGCTGCCTTGTTTAATTGCCAGGGGCAAATAAAATACTTGGTGCTGCATGGGGCAAGCAGAGTCCTAAGCTCTGTGTAAGTAAGATTTAATAAACCGACTTGGAACTTGTGCAGAGTTTTGTCAGAGCTTAGGGAAAAATAAGTATATGCTGCTCGGAATAAAGGCATTACAATAAGCCTGTTGATTTCTTTCCCTGCATGGGCAAAGCGCTGTTTTGCTTTAACCACTTGTCACCCGCCCACCGTCATATGACGGCGGGCGGGTAACTCCATTGTCCTGACTGCA